>JAJTIY010000016.1:600000-1160136 GCA_021365275.1 Xylariales sp. PMI_506
GTACTCCTCCATGAACAGGTGGTCTCGGACAGCCAGAATAAATATCAACACAACGCACTGATGCAGGTTTCTTTGGACCCCTTTCGCGGATATATGAGAAGAGCCTATGGGCGGCCGAGGCCGTAACGTAGGGAAGGACAGGATCTTTGTCATCTTCAAGACCAAGCTGGAACCAAATTTTGACATGTGATAGTCGGGGGAAGCTAGCTATGATGTCCAAAGCATCATATGGCCATTCGCCGTCTCGCTTGAGATCTATATTTAGCTCTTCCAGCCCGGGGCAACCGTCCCTGATGTGACGGAGCATCTCCGCATCTAGGGCCGACTCTTTCCAACGCTCATTATACTCCTCATATTGATGTATCTGTAGCTTTTTCAAACTTGAACCATGCCTTAGTAGTGCATTGAGGCTGATACTGCTCAGCGTCGGCACCGTAATGCTCTCGAGCGCGGCCGGGACCCGTGCAATGAATGTCTTGATATCATCGCCAGAAATAATCTTCGGAAAGATTTTGTCGAGATACACCGGGTAGTATGGCAGAAATACAACTTCGCAGAGTGAGGTCAGATGCGGCATGAGTCTGAGAGCAAGGTTCGTGTATCTGCTCGTCAAGCGGCGCAGCTGGGACCAATCCCAAGTGGCAGCCCAGTGATCCTGTTCTGAACCCACGACCGGGTACCCTGACTGACCCCAGGTCGAAAATCTCGGAGAAGGCGTCTGGGGATTTTCTCCAAACGGGTAGTCGATGAGCTCGAAGTCTTCCAACGGGGCCGGACGCTCATCTTCGAGAAGGCCGCAACCAGCATATTCGCGCGGGGTGCTGAATGCGAACATCGTCCCATCCGGAATGCGTATATCGAGCGATAGGTTACGAAGGTTAGGACATGACAGGAGAATCTTCTTTAGAGGTTGGGTATATTTCAGGCAGGTCAGAGATTCGGAATAATGGCCAACTAGAGTCAGCGATCGGAGAGACCAGCCTCCCCCCAAGCGGGCAAGCATGTCCAGAAAAACACCCTCGTGAGCGCCCTGGTCGAACGAGCCACCGAATTTGTACCGTGCATGAATCCATAACTTGCGTCTTCGTTCAATCAGAGCAAGACTTTCCTCTGGTAGCTCACTGTTTGCCAATGTTATGTCTTCGAGGCCGGTCATTTGAGGGATGAGCCCCAGCAGCCTGTTCATTGCCGCTTTTTGGTCTCGAGCAGTCCTTTGCTTCTCATTACGGCCTTCTCTATTCGCCTTGGGCTTTAGATTATGAACGTTCAAGTGGCGGATGGCTGGAAGTACGTCATAGCTTTCGGCATATCGCATTTTCTCCACAGATGTTTCTTCCAAGGGCTGATCAACGGTGAAAGATTGATGTTGGCTATAACAAACCAGAGCATGGTAGTAGGAGCTCACTGGGGCTAAAGATAGCATGGTACCGTCTGGTGTCTCGGATTAAGTCTATGATCATGACGATTATGTCCGTTCCGAGATGGTTCAGCGTTGGGAGTTCTGGGTGCTGGGACTGAGGCTGTCGCGTTTCGACCACGGTGTGATATTTCCTTAACTTGAGCATTAGTCTCCTTGCCCAGTCGCTTGGCCGATATGACCACAAATATGTGGCTAGATCCCATGGTGAGATCACGATCTGGGTTGATGCCTGTACTTCCCGCATAGTTGCACTTTATTATGAAATCTCGATATCTACAGAAGTAGTTGGACATGGTGCAGAATACACTTTATAGGCTTTATAGAGGAAAGAAGCCTTCATCAGCCCCACTGAGGGGTACGATTTTGTGTGTAGTAATGCCAATATCTGCTTGATGTCGTACGTTCACATCCTGAAACACCATCTGATCATGTTTCAACAGCGCGTTTGAGCACTCTTTCAATTATCACACATCGTCCGATTTCTCTGATCCTGATGCTGGCGACTCTGCCAAGCTGCACTAGCAAGGATGTCGTAGATCATGAGCTGTTACTTCTAGTAGCTGTGCCATCCTATCGTGTATCGTCGCGCAGGGTGTATGATTGAGTATTCTTGAATCCATACAGGCTACAACCGAGCCAATAGCACAACGGAGACAAACAGTACCAATAGTAGCAACTCAGTGTGGCTTGGTTTTTCCACATTCTCCAAAGGCAGGCCTGGTGCCGTCATATTGGAGAGGCAGACGGGGGCAGTGCAATCCGGAATGGCTGCCGTTGCGGGTCCTACAAGGGTTGACTGGACGGCTGCCTCTTGGTTCACGAATAATTTCTTGACCTGCTCACTCTTCTTTGGACCTTTTCCGTCGACTTCGTATCCTTCCTCTCTTTGATGATTTTATGCGCAAGCCTTCTGCGAGTTTTTCTTCTAATCACAATTCATGTGTAGTCAAGTTGTTGGATTATACAGCTCCTGCAGGTGTCTGTGCTACCAGCATGCAGGAGTAAGGTGCAAAGAATACGGCCGGACCTATACCCTCGTCAAGAGGAGAGTCATCCTTGTGGGTTATGTCTGCCAGGATCATTCCCAAACGGACGCTCGGAACGCCGCATTTTTTTGCGAAATACTGCGAAATATCCATAACAATGCGATGAAGCTGCGTGAGGTGGCAACGCTGAAAGAATAAAAAAGTTCCTTTTCGTCAACATGACTGACGAAAACCCCCTTTCAGGTATGGGGCCTAGGCCGTTTCCACATTCGACGTGAAGTCGCTTATGAGTTTAACATTAATTGGTCAAAGTCTATGGGGGTTTGCCCTTGGATGACCGGGAGTTTCGCCTTCTGAAGCTTTTACCGGCACCAGAGCTTTCTGCACCTCTGATTGTAGAGTTGTGTGTGCATAGCATGGATCAGGATGTACCCAGCTACGATGCTATATCCTACCAGTGGGGAGACAATGTAAAGCAAGAACGAGTGACGGTTAATGGCACAAGCATACCGGTTATTTACAGTCTATACACAGTTTTGAAGTATTTACGACACGAATCGCTGGAGAAAAAGCTCTGGATCGATGGTCTTTGCATAGACCAGGATAATCTCTCTGAGCGGAATCGCCAAGTGAGAATCATGGGTACTATATTTTCGCAGGCAGACCGCGTGCGCATCTGGCTTGGTGAAGCTTCTGATGATAGCGCTGCGGCGATGGAGCTTGTGGCCCGCCATGCTGCTCGCCAACATGACGATTCCGAGGTGGTTCAGATGATACTCGATGACCAAGCAGGCGGCGTAGCACTTACCAACCTTCTCAGGCGGCCGTTCTGGCAGAGGATGTGGATATTCCAGGAGATTGTACTGGCGGCTCAGGCTACCGTTCACTGCGGTACTTTGGAGGCCCCCTGGGCCAGCTTCCGGGAACTAGATAGGATCTCGTCCGACCAGTCCTGGATTAGAACCCAGGTCCGGGAGGAGTGGGTGTTTGAGTTGCGCAAGGCACTCTTCGACATTGCCCAGTTTTGCATGGGCCCGTCCGATGCTAGCGATATTGTGAACGTGCTATACCCTACCAGACGTATGCAGAGCACAGATCCGCGGGATAAGCTCTTCGCTCTCGTGGGGTTGTGCGGATCTGCTGGAATTGATCCGGACTATACGAGGTCGGTTCGGGACATATATATAGATTTTATGCGGACTTTCATAGAGGCAAACCATGATTTCTCTCTCATCCTCACAGCCGGGTTATGGAATGCGGCAAACGGGGAGGACATTAACTTACCATCGTGGGTTCCCGACTTTCGGGGCGTTAACGGTGTGGATTTTCGTTACATGGCAGCAAGTTACCTCAAACACTTTCGTGCGGCTGGGGCCCAGACAGCAGGCTTTATTGGCCACAAGGACGGCAGCGCACAGCTGCGAGGTGTTATTGTCGATAGAGTCGAGAAGGTCATACCTCTAGAGGACGGAGAGTTTGGCAGGCGGAAGGTCATCGAGTTCGTGGAGCCGCTGTGCCTGGGATCCATCACCTCCCCCGTGCCGAAGCTGTTGTGGCTATTTCGGACCCTCGTCTTTGACGACTCGACCCTGCACGGAGGCAAGACGGAGCTGAGCCGCAGCCGCGCCAAGGAGCGCTTCGGGCGGTTAGTCCTGGGTTTTGCTCAGGATCTGCTCCTGCTGCGCGACCGAGAGACGCCTGAGGATGTGATGCGTGCCAAAATCGCCGATTTCTTGGAGTCTTTTCGCGCATTCGAGCAGGGCGGCTTGACAGAGCCCATGAAGACCGCATTCAACAGTCTGTCGGCTAATGACCCGGGGGAGCTCCACTGGTACCGGCAAGAATACCTTGGAAGGATCGAGGAGACGCTCGACAACGTGGTGTCGTCGATTTTCTCCACGCAGACGCGGGGGATGATTGGTAAAGGACCGGGGAACGTGGAGCAAGGAGACCGGCTCGCCATATTGCTTGGGTGTCGCATCCCGGTCGTGTTGCGTCCATCTGGGACCAGCTTTCGTCTTGTCGGTCCGTGCTATATAAACGGGGTTATGCACGGAGAGCTGATGGACCAGGTGCGCGATGGAACGTTGGATTTGACTATTGAAGACATTGTGTTGATCTGAAAAGAACAATAATTTTAGACAATCCTAATTGACTAGCGACGGAGGATGTGAGGAGCACTGAGTAGGAAAATGTTAACTCTTAAATTACTTAGACGCCTTCATCACACCACTTTCATCAATCCCCCACGCTTTTGACGTATATCTTGTACGCTCCTTATTGTTCCTGAGCGACCCGTTCTCAAACCATATGGTAATAAGATCGATTGCCGAGCGATAAACTCAGAGCTGTAGCGGGGTCTATGCTCAAGAAGTGGGGAGAGGATGCCGCGTTTCCGATCACCATCTGCCATCATTTCCCATCATTAATGCTCAATCACTTATCGTCACTGGGCTTCTGTATCACGCAAGAGCCGGTGATCACTGATGAGCCGGGTTGGTTCAGGGCCTGGGATACATATCTTAGAGCGGACCACGTCGGTAATGCTGGTAGTCCGTCGGCGCTTAGGCTTCTTTCCGCTGCCATTGGCCCAATGCAGCACAGTTCTCCATCTCAACAGGCCCTGCGGTAATCGGATGGACATGCATATTACCACCTTTGGCGGGGCGACGCGCCCCTTTAGGAAGGTCATGCACAAAGAAGGTTCTAAGACGCGTACCCAGTTGCTCCATAGCGATAGCAATCTATAGCTAGCTATTCCTTGTAAGAGATACGCCCTACAAAAAAGCTTAAATGCCGGCACGGTGCCTGCCAAGATATGTGTTCTCCTGGGTGTCCACAGCAAGCCAGCCCTCAGGATGAAGAATCAGCTATTGTTCTCTACTATACTGGTGGCTCAGGCCGCGGCCGTCTCGACGACCTTCAGGGCCAGCTCCAGAGCTCTCAGTGCCACGAGAGCCGCTAGCCCGGACGTTGCGACAAGCAACTACGTCCAGGTCCGCAGGTCAACATCGTCTTCCAGCTCTCGGCGCAAGGCCTATACCAAGGCTCTTCTGCGCGGCCCCGGGGCCGATGGCGTGTACACCACCCCCGCCGGTGTAGAGGCGCTCGACGATCTTTTCTCCGAAGAGTACGTCGGTCCCATCTCGTTTGGCGACCAGAGCTTCGAGGTTATCTTCGACACTGGCTCCAGCGACACCTGGCTGGTTCAGTCCGGCTTTCAGTGCGTTGACGACGAGGGCAACGACCAGGACGAGGCCGATTGCTACTTCGGTCCCCCCTTCAATGGCACATTTGCATATGGAGAGATCCCTGACATTAACTTCAACATTGAGTACGGAGACGGCGAGTTCCTGACGGGCGTCTTCGGCTACGAGGACGTGACCATTGCTGGTATCACCGTCCAGAAGCAGCAGGTTGCGCTGGTCAACTATGCGTACTGGTACGGCGACAACGAGACCAGTGGATTGACTGGTCTTGCGTACCCCTACCTGACTTCGGCGTATTCTGGTACCAATGCATCTGAAGACACCGGCGCCGACTTTGTCGAGTACGATCCTCTGTTCACAACCATGGTCGAGCAAAACCTGAGCGCGCCCTACTTCAGCTTGGCTTTGAGCCGTAACTCCCCCGACGGCTACATTGCCTTTGGAGGTCTTCCTCCTGTTGAGCATGAAGGCGACTTTGCCAGCTCGCCTATCCTCTTGGTAAGTCTTTCTTGGGCGGTGTACTTGAGGATTGGTTATCTTGCTAACAAAACACCTAAAGTTGGATATCAACGAGCCCTATGAGAACATCAGCCAATATGCGTTCTATACCATCATCCCCGATGCCTATGTATTGGCTAACGTGAGCACATCCGCTGCCGGGATTCCCGTCATTGTTGACAGCGGCACTACGCTCCTCTACCTGCCTACCAGTATGTTTTTCCTTATAGAATGAGGCGACTTTGGAAAGTGGTTGTAGCATTGCTAACAGTCTGTGCAGACATCGCCGAGCCCGTGCTCAATGCCTACGATCCGCCCGCTATCTACATCGACGATGAGGGTGCGTACTTTGTACCTTGCAATGCGACGGCTCCTGAGTTCGGCATCACCATTGGAGGAAAGACTTTCACCGTCAGCGCCGAGGACTTGATTTACCAGGATATTATCGACACCCCTTCCGGTCTCTGCCTGGCTGGCATTGTGGACGGAGGTACGGAGGGGAGCTTCATCTTCGGCGACACGTTCCTGAACAATGTCATTTCTGTCTTCGATGTGGGCGCCGCCGAGATGCGCTTCGCTGCGCGCGTTCCGTATTAAAGCAGAACCTATAATTACTAGTACATATTTGAAGAATAGCAGCATCTGCGTATATACATTTCATCAAACTGAGACGCCAGTGAGGGCCAAGGCTCACCTCCCCGTGTTTAATGCAGTGACATGATCCTAAAGGTGGAGAACTCAGGGTCCACCTGGTTCACTCTGCACACGTCAGACCATTTCACCCCTACCATTCAACATTTGGAGACAAGGGATGGAATTGCCAAGTACGTACGTAAGCTTGCTAGCTCGACAGGAGGTGATAGTCACACAAAACTACCGAACCAGAGCGGCGGATTGGAGGCGGTGCGGGGGAGGCTCCGTGAAATCTGACCACCTGCATAATAAGCTGTGGCAGGGTGGCACAGCATGTGGGATGATCGCCGTGACGAGGGAATAAGATCCTAGGTCTCCTAGCAGAAGAAAAGAAAAAAGAAAACAAAAAGAAAATGGGTCTTCTACATTCATATTCACCAATCCACCTTGGCGATTGTCTTTGATAATCTTCATCACTATCATCGTCAGTTCCATCGACGCCCCACAGCCTGGCCGATTATGGCGTTCTTCCCCACAACTCCGGCACCTGAATTGCCAACTAAAGACCTCCTGTCTTGGATTTTCGATGCTCCCAGCTACGATGTGAATAAAAAGGTAAAACAACCAACCGGCCACTTGGTAGCGGAAGGATAGCCATAGGCACCATGTTGAATTAACGCGTCAGTTACGACACTCGCTTACCAACCTCAACAGATTTATATCGACGCCTCTAACCCGTCAGTCTGTTTCACCCATGTTCAAGCTCGCGACACCATCCGGAAACTAATTGGAGGTCTCCGTCATGCTGGCATTCGGAAAGGCGACTGCGTGATTACCCATTCCTTCAGTTCCATTTACTACCCGCTTGTTGTCCTGGCCATCATTGGGAGCGGTGGCATCTGGTCCGGCACGAACCCTGCCTATACTCCTCGTGAGCTCAGGCATCACATCGACATTACGCAGGCGCGTTTTGTGATCAGTGAGCCGGAGCTTATCCCGTCTGTGATCGAGGCTATCAAAGGTAGCAGCATCACCCCTGCTTCCCTTCGGATCCTCGACACCCAGCCGTCACAAACGTGTCCGGAAGGCTTTTTGTCCTGGAGAGACCTTCTTTCGCACGGTGAAGAGGATTGGGTCCGTTTCAACTCGGCCAAGGAATGCTCCGAAACCACGGCGGCGCGCCTGACGAGCTCGGGCACGACAGGACTGCCGAAAGCGACCGTAACTACGCATTCCAATTTCATCGCGCAGCACGAGTTGTGCTTCGGAATTGCGGCGGTCAAACGTCCCTACGAGGTCGTGCAACTTAGCTGTCTGCCCATGTTCCACGCGGCAGTAGCGCCGCGGTGCCACACCAGTTCGCTTAAGAACGGAGAATCGAACTACATCATGCGGCGCTTCGAGCTGGAGCCTTTCCTCTCCAATATTCAAAAGTACCAGATCACAGACGCAATCATGGTGCCGCCGATAGCTGTAGCCGTGTGCATGTCGCCAGTCACCAAGAACTACAGCTTGAAATCGCTCAAGCAGATCCTCGTAGGCGCCGCGCCCCTCAGCAAAGAAACGCAGGCGGGGATCCGGAAGTACGTGTCGCCCGGCGTGCCCGTGGCGCAGGTCTGGGGCATGACCGAATCTACATGTATTGCGACACGTTTTGAATATCCCGAAGATGACACCACAGGATCCGTAGGCCATCCGCTTCCGGGGCTAGATGTAAAGCTTGTCGATGATCAGGGTGAACTTATCAACGCGTTCGATACCCCCGGCGAAATGTGTGTCAGAGGTCCCGGAGTGATCAAAGGGTACTTCAACAACGAAGAGGTGAACCGAGCGAGCTTCGATGCGGACGGCTATTTCCACACGGGAGACATCATGTACTGCGACGGGCGCACAAAGCTGTGGTACGTTGTGGATAGAAAGAAGGAGCTGATCAAAGTCCGAGGATTCCAAGTCGCCCCTCCGGAGATCGAAGGTTTACTGTTGACTCATGACGACATCGTGGATGCAGCAGTGATCGGGGTGCCAGCAAGTAATGAAGCTGACGGCGAAGCTCCAAGAGCGTATGTAGTAAGGAGGCCAGGGGCTTCCGTGCAGGGATTGACAGAAAGTCATGTGTATGACTTTGTCGCGAAGTCGCTGGCCAAATACAAGCGACTTGATGGAGGAGTGCGATTCGTTGACGCCATTCCCAAAAACGCAAGTGGGAAGATCTTAAAGAGAATCCTTAGGGACCAAGCAAAAGCAGAAGGCAAATCTGCTAAGTTGTAACTCAGCGCCAAATCGCAGACCACTCTATCCTACTTATGAGTTGCCCATGGTGGTGTTCGTTTGACTTTTCCTCGGGAAGAGTGCCTCCAGTAGTTGAGAGTTAGATATGGCACTGAAAGGAATAACTCAGCATAACAACTTTAGTCCAAAGATAGGATCATATTATTGACAGACTATAAAGGCTACTGGAATTCTTCGAAAGCATAGTTTGAGTCGCCGGGAACATTTTAACACCCTGTCACGAATACCAGATATGAGGAAATCTTTATATGTACTCCAATACGGCAATGGACTCCGGAATGCATTATGCCGAGGGGGAAAAGAACTTTTCTTCTACGCCATCCTGAGTCGGTAATGTCTGGTGCAAAAGGCTACGCATTATGAATGAACATGGTCGGCTATGTAACATAATTGACCAGAATGTCTACCTTAATTCCAACCGCTGAATCTTCGAAATGCCTTGCTCTACAAATCTTCTGGCCTCTCCATTGGACAGACCTACACAATAACACGACCTTACGTGCTCATAGTAGTCGCTCTTTGGTCTGATTATTGAGGGTAGATAAGAGCCTCTCAGCACGCAGATCTGGTCTCCGACTAGGGTCCCTCTTTTGGGGACGAGTGCGAAATATCCAGCTGAAGTTCTGGCCATACTAGCCCGATCCATGCGTGGAAGTTCCCATGAGATAAGCTTCAGCATAGCGCCCAACTCACTGTCCTCCCATTCCTCCGAGTATTCGTCCACAATAGCGGGGAGCCGATCAGAAAGCCAAGAGATCTTATCGTCTCCAAGTCCAGGGTAGATGGCACGTCGAAACGACTCGGCGAATCTTTTCCCACTGGAACTGTCGATTCCAAGTTTGGACAGCTCGTTGTGATAGGGACCCCCGTCTATTCTGCGTGTGGATTCGAAGCGTTGGAATTCTAATACATAGCGTAGGAAAGCAAGCTTCGATCTTGCGAGGATAATATCCCTACCTACCGCATGATCCACTTGCCAACTTCGAAGAAAGACCTTGAAAAAGGCTTGCAGCGTCAGCATGTTCGCAGGATACCTGGGAAACCGGCTCATATGATCCTGCATGTAGTTGATGATGCCTTCAGCCTTTACTACCGCCTCCCAGGTATTAACCTGGATAATGGTGTCCAAAACAATACCCTCGACGAAGAGGCTCAGGTCAACGACAGATGCTGCTCTCTCTCCATCATCCGGAAATACAGACCGGTACGCAAGTTGTCCTGGACTACCGAAATTGGGGTACGACTTTTGACAGACTCCCGGAAAGTTTGGTGCCCACGATGGGATGTCGTCTACGCCTTTCTCAAAAGCATCGGTACCTGCAATTTCAATGAACCAGAGCTCCTTCATATCAGAGGAACCTAGGTCCGAATGACTATGCTTAAGCTAAGCTGCAATATAATTCGCATATACCTCAGCTGTCGACGTCTAATTGGAATAGGTCGGCTTGATCAAAATCTGCGATAGGCCGAGAACCCCGTAAATATGGTCACGAGTATCAGATGCGTGCAAGTGCTTGCCGATTTTGGCGACTTGCCACCTGTCCGAGGCGGACCCGGTGGTCATGAGCTGTTTAGTGCTCCGAACCATGTCTAGGTCCGGCCAGTAGATAAGATTGCGTGTGGCAATGTAATGCCAAACGCATCAGGAAACCAGTCCGGCCTGGACCGAATGTTCTCCTTCGCTTTCCCTCCAAGAAGCATCGCCCATCCTACCACGGTGTCCAAAATCTCCCGCGTAATAGATGTGGTATCGCTATAGAAGACTAGGCGACGAGCGAGGACCATTTCTTGAAAGATCCATACTCGACGCCAGTATTCTAAATCGGCGAATTCTTGGATCATATTCCAGCTTTCGGATTCCAAATAGACTGGATAGTGTCGCATCCATCCAACAAGCCCTTGTATATTCGAATCTTCTTCGATGGTAGACACATTTCTAGCAATTAACCGGAGATTTTCTAGAGCTGTCTCCAAGGACTTGCTATGATCATCTAGCCGTGCTAAGACTAGCTCCGCCCTGCTGAATATTGAGCCCATGAGTTGGACCTGTGCAGACCGTTCTGCAGGATCACCCTGGTTGATACAGAGCGCATCTGCCCAAAATAGAAGCTCTCTTGGGTCGCGACAGGGAAAGGCATCCTGCCAGTGACGGCGCACATGTCTCAAGGCGTCCGCCAAATTCACTGTTGTGGTGTACGGCTGATTATCCAGCGTAATATCCTCGGTCACGAACGGATCACCCCAGACATACGACAGCGCGGTAAAAGATGGTGCATCTAGAAGAGATACATGTACAGTTCGACACGAAAGCCGGCAAGGCTCCAAATGAGTGTCTTCAAATGAGAGGAGACGGATTTCAGAGCCGGGGTTGTCTAACCGGCCACCGGGGTATGAATAAGCCACTCTGTTCGCGGCTCTTTGCTCCGTCATGGTACTGATATATATTAGGCTCGACAGACGCAGTGCCTGCCGTACAAGATACAAAACATTAGTAGGAAGTGAGTAGGGTTATCGAAGTTCAACTTTTGTGCAATAAACTGCACAAAGTCCATCTATCAAACGGCTTTTAACCCAAGAACAGAGTTAAGCAAGAATGTATCGTGCAGTGCACTCTCTTCATAGTGCAGTTCAATCTCGTTACCGCTGATAGCCCTCATCTCAGCAGTCCAATCCTCATCCTCGGGGCGAAGATTTCTCTCGAACCTATGCTAACAAGGAGCGGTACGGAGGTTGCGAAATGGTGGTCTAACGGAGTTATGTAGGGGTTCTTCACAGTCTCGTCGATGAGAGTCCCAGTATACGTGTATACCTGCCACCCTCAACGCAAAGTTAAACCAGGAACCAAGTCGCTGTTGTAATTGGGAGGCTCTTGTGTTGGCTAATAGAGCGAGGCGCCTTGACGAAGATCAATTATTGGCAAACCTAGGAAGGTGCAACTAGGTAGGTCAATGTGATGTTCTTTCCAAACTCCTCCAACTACTGTTTTAATGCCATGTGGTAGCCATGGGAGCACCACACGTGTCGTCGATAAGGACAAAGCTCCTACGTGCGATTCCGAGAGTACGGACAACTCATAGCCGCATTTTGCACGTGCAGCCAGTACATACGACCATATCTTGCAGAGAATTCGGGATCCCGTCCGCTCTCCCAGAGACAAGCTGCTAAGAGCCGGATTAGTAGTTGGGTGGGTGACCACCAGCGAATCCCTGGTGTTGTATGTATTGTTTCTTTTTTCTTGTCCTTTTTGGTTTCTTTTTTTGGCGCCTTTTCTGTCCCATCCCACTCTAGATTGAAATATCCATTTCTGGGTTCCCGTCCCACTTCAGCCCACTGCCAGCTAAAATTACTTCCCATGGCATAGGCTTGGCTGCAAGGGTTACCAGGGGCGCTGATCGTCACCCTGTAAATCAGCTAGCCCTGATTGGATAATAGTGCTTACTACCAACGAGCGAAAGTTTAGCTGGCAATTTCGAAATCGAACAGAAACAGTGCCAGTCCTATCACGCTGAACATCAACGAATACATCGCACATCCACAGCTTCTTGATGGTGCAAGATGTTTGATACAGGCTTTCAACTTGTCCAGGTTCACAATCCAGGCCTGCTGGGCGGCGTAGTCCTTCTCGTCGTCCTGAGCTTCGGCATTACCTACTTGACCACCTATTACCAAAGCCGGCGCGACCATTCCTGTGGATTGAAGGGTGGGAACGTCGAGCCACCGCAAGCCCCTTATGCAGTGCCATGGCTGGCCAACACGCTTTCGTTCGCTTGGGACACAGAGAGTTACATATGGAGGATGCAGTTGAGTCTCGCCCAGCACTTCCTGTTCTCTGGCATAGTGGCTAACCGCCTCTTGCGTTGTGCACGCACAGAAAGTTCTTTGGCAAGGTGCCGTTTCGTATGCAGGTCGCCGGACAGAAGTTTGTCTTCATTCCGGGAGGTGATGTATTGACTGCCATGTTCAAGAGTTCGCGCGACATGAACAACAAGGTGGTGCTTCTGACTGCTCTCCGGGACCAGTTCGGCATGCCGGAGCGCGACCTCGACATCTGGCGGCATGATAACTCAGGCATCGGCAGTAAGCCGGCTCCGGGCTTTGAGAGCTGGGCGCCGGAGCGCCGCGCTTACTTCGTCCAGCATCGCGATTTGCATACATGGCTCATGGGCCCGGCGCTGGACGTTATGACCGCAAACTTTGTTGACAACTACACGCACCAGCTGGCTGGCTTGACTGACTTCAATACCCGCGAGTGGACCTCAGTGCCCAGTCTGTACCACTTCCTGCGTACCGAGATGTTCTCTGCGGCTCTGCGCGCGCTCTGCGGACAGCACATCTTCGAGGTGTGCCCCAACTTCAACCAGGAGTTCTGGGAGTTCGACAACGCCTTGACCTACCTGTTACGACGCGTGCCTCGATGGGCATCCCCGAAGAGCCATGCTGCACGTGATCAAGCACTGGCCTCTATCAAGCGCTGGCACAAGTCTGCCCGCGAACATTTTGATTGGACGAACAAGGACTCGATCAACGCGGAGTGGGAGCCTGTCTACGGTGCTCGACTAATGCGTGCGAGGCAAGAAATGTTCACAGGCACCGGTCACACGGAAGATGGTAGCGCATCGCTTGACCTTGGTATGCTATGGGCGTGAGTTATATCCATTCCTACTCCCTCCTATAATCAGCCCACCCTTCGCCCAAACATATAGGAATATATATATGTCCATATCAAGTAAGTAAGCAAGAATAGCACTAACTATCGATTCAGAGCCAATGCAAACATCATTCCTGCGTCAATGTGGTCCCTCCTCAATATTCTTCGTTCTCCCAATGTACTATCTCGTGTACTCGAGGAAGTAGAATCGAGCTTGATCCCGGGAACCGACGGTTTTGATATTTCACTGCTCTGCTCCAAGCCCCTTCTGAACTCAATCTACCTCGAGGCTCTCCGCTACAGTGTGGCTGTAGCAGTAGCTCGCAACCCTGATACTACTTCCGTAAATCTAACCAACTGGAAAATTACGCCTGATGCCACTGCTATGTCCATCTGCTGGTTTGCCGCGCACGATCAAGCCTTCTGGAATGACGGTCGTAACGGTCAGCATCCCGTCAACAGCTTCTGGCCGGAGCGCTTCTTGAAATACCCGGATGACCCAGCAAGCGGTCCGATCAAGACCCCAACCTCTGCGCGTCATCCTTCTGAGGCCAAACCACGCTCGGTTCAAGATGACAAGCTGGCGACTGTTGTCACCACCGGCACCCAGGCTCACCTGTTCCCGTACGGTGGCGGCGTCAAGATGTGCCCTGGTCGCTTCTTCGCTAAGCAGGAGATGTTGGCCGCCATCGCCGTGCTGCTGCACGAGTTTGAGGTGGAGATCACAGATAGCAACGCGGCCGACTCAGCAAAGCCCGATCCGAAGTACTTCCCTCTTGGTGCTATGCCGCCAGACAGGAACGTGCCGGTGCGAATGCGTCGTCGACAGAAAGCATAGTGCTCCATATTTAATTCGACACTATTCCTGTCCACTTTAACACAGTGTTTCTAATTACTAAACTGAAAAGGCTTGGCCTAAATAAATTGACTGTAACGTACATTGTCATTCGTGAGAAACAACTACGTAGATGTACTTGCCGCCTCAGCACTATACTTGGGGGGCTTCGTTCTGATACGCCAAGCTCTTGGGTTGAAGGAACTACCATATCCGTAAGTGGTCCGCTTTTATTCTTTCTATCCTGAGATGACATAAGTTCAAAAACATGTTACAAAATTCCCCCACAATATCACAATGCGGCGAATTTTGCTTTGTAAAGCAGAGCTTTGTCACAAAGTGCTATGACATCCCTCATTTGAAGCTTCAACGCTTAGTGGGGGGACTACCACGAGTTGCATCTGCCCTTCAAGGCTTCCATGTATACTTTGCACCAGGATGATCTTCTCTCAGCCTAGGGCCCAGGCCATCTTGGAAGTAGTTCTCCCTCGTCGTCGAGGCGTAGTAATCTTCCCAGAACACACCCCTGGCCCTCAGCTCCGGGAGGAGATACTTGACGATGTCCTCGAAGTCGCCCGGGTTGATGCCGTACGACAGGTTGAAGCCGTCGATGTCGGCCTCCTCGATCCACTTCTGCAGTATGTCCGCCACCGTCTTGGCCGAGCCGATGGCGCGCGCGTGGGCGCCGCCGACGGAGAGCTCCTTGGCGATCCTGCTCTTCGTCCACTTGACCCCATCCGTGCCGGGGATCGTCGCCGTCCACGACGACACCAGGCTCTGCACAGCCCCAGGGCCGGTGAACTTGAAGTCCTCGTCGTCACCCCACTTGTCCAGGTCCACGCCCGTCCAGCCACCGAACAGTGTGAGGATTCCCTCGGTGTCGGCGTACGATAGGTAGTCCTCGTACTTGGCCTGAGCCTTCTCGTCCGTCTCGTCGACTAGCACGAGGATCCCCGCGATGAGCTTGATCGTAGCCGGGTTTCGGCCATTCTCCACAGCTCGCTTCCGAATGTCATCGGCGCTTCTTCTTACTGATTGGGGTTCCATGCCGGGCAGGAACATGCACTCTGCATGCTTGGTCGCAAAGTTCTTCCCTGCGCTGGACGCGCCTGCCTGGAAGATGAAAGGCGTCCGCTGAGGAGAGGGCTCGGTGGGTAAAGGTCCAGCGGATTTGAAGTGTTTCCTGCGAGCGTCTCTTGTGTTAGCTTAACCGTGGACCTTTTGATATCCAGTTTTGCTAACTTTTGGTGTGACATTTTGCGAGAACTCTTCTTACCCCTCGTGATCAATGGTCCTCACTCGGCCCGGTACCGTGTATTGTTTCGACTCGACATCCTTTACTACGGCGTCATCCCTCCATGTGCCTTCCCATAGCTTGTATGTCACATTTAAATGCTCCTCTGCGATTTCGTAACGTTCATCGTGCGCGATCTGCGTCGGCAGGCCGAGGTTCTTCGCAGCAGGCTCCAAGTGGCTGGTCACGGCATTCCAGGCTATGCGCCCCTTGGTCAGGTGGTCGAGAGTCGCGAATCTTCTTGCCAGGAGAAATGGGTTCTCGTATGTAGTCGATGCTGTGATTCCAAACGATAGGTGCTTTGTGACCGCTGCCATAGCTGAGATTGGCATGCTATTGGGGTCGATTTAGTAACTCGTCCCCCAGGGCGCACACTATACAGCTGATACAGGGGGGTGAAGGAGGGTAGGTGGTTCTTACAAGGGATCATTCATGGGAAACTGGGCTGCCCCTGGCAATCCCGCATCAATGCTTCCGCCTTTATAAATTCCATAGTGGCTAAGAACATCGGCAATGAAGACGGCATGAAATTTCCCAGCTTCCAAGATCTTGGCTAGATCTGTCCAGTATTCGAGATCATTGAACTGAGCGGTGCGGTTCCTCGGATGCCTCCATAACCCTAACCCATTGTTCAAGCTGGTGTTACTAATTTTCCTATTGGTCCATTTTGTTTTATTCGGGGGAGGGAAAGCATAGACTTACCAGGGGCCAAGTGGCCAGGAGTACTCATAGTAAAGGCATTGAGAATCCATTGTTTGGGTTTGGCTTGATTTGTTTCCGCCATTTTTGCGCTCAAGGTGTGGTGGTAGGCGTATCGCGATGCAGTTCTGCCGGAATGATAAGGAAAACGAAATGTCCTTTCTCGCTAATCTTGTATTGCACAATTCTGGTCTCTCCGCTATCATGGTCGCTAATTCCTTCCCACGGCTGTGAGCTTTTGTACCCGGCTCATGTGCGTTAGACTGCAGATTTCGGCCATAGTTTCACGTTGGACCTGCACGTCATCCATCCTTCGATGGCACCATCACACTAAACGCAGGGACGTAGTAGTAGAGCCAATTTTCATACATAACACTCAATCTGATTGGGCTAAATTAATTCCAAAATTCTAGATCCATGCTAGATACGACTATAATTCTGCCAGAGACTAGATAAATGAGAGCGTGAAAACACACCTCGTCCAGTGAGAAGTCGATGCGTACTGATAACTCTCACTAAAGACCGTAGATTTTACCTCTTTCTTGTTTAAACTACGATTCTTTTTTGAACAGGTAAAAAGCAAAAGTGAAACGAGAAGGGAAACCCCGTGATAATACGTAGCTGTCTCCTTTAGCACACTCGTGAATATCTGAACGGAATAGGGGACCGAGCACTGCATCACGGAGAAACGGTATTTGCTACCTATTCTGAATGGCAAGCCCGAAGGGTGGAGCACTCGCAAAAATGGGGGTATCTCCACTCATCTAAGATCTTCGAGGCTATAGTTTTCCTGTGTTGTCGACACGGAGATAAAGTACAAAAAGTTAATCCCGGTGGGCCTTTCATTGGCCAAGTAGCCCGATAAGTTACCTGCCGCGAAAACGATCTGGGCTTAAGTCTGGAGACTTGGCAACCATAGTAAAACATGACGTGACCAGAAGGATTCTACTTGGAGCCTAAAGGGAAAGATGGTTCCCTATGCTAATTTCTTAGCATTGCATCCGAGTTTCGTTCAAGCACATCCAGTGGTTCATTGGTGTATATACATGCTCTCAGGCTGTACTCGTTAGTTGTCCTCATCTGCACTCCGTTGTTCTTGGCAATTCAGGAGATACTGGAAACAGTGATTACCCCAAAGCTTGGCGTGAAGTTATCAACCATGCGGTAGAAATCGGATTGTGTGGAGGTCGTGGCGAGGTCACTATACTATGAAGACAATGCCGCCGATCGCGACTTATTTCAGTCAGCAAGCGGGTCCAGCATCTCGCCATTGCACGCCATATTCGCTATCCCCAATATGGGCCCCGGCCGATACAATAGATGTACAGTAGTAGTGGGTAAGCAAAAAAAGGCTGAGCTTCTTACACATGCCGGCTACCCAGATGTTGATATAAAGGAGTGTGAAGGAATATCATTGGTCTTATTAGTCGCAACGAATGAACAGAACTGCGAGTAATCTGCACAAGACAAACAGTCGATCATGTCTGACACCTCGATACCACCCCCTCTGGGTCAGGGCGCTGGATACGGCGTTATCGTCGGTCTGGGCCTAGCGTTTGCTCTCGGTAAGCTATAGCATTTAGAAACAGCATCCAGCAGGGGAAAAAAGCGTTGGCCAACTGACAATAATCGCAACGCATCAGGCATGATTTGGGTGACAAGAGCCATGAAGAAATCACTCAATGAAGATAACCATTCGACGGAGACGTAAGTGCAGTTCTTCTTGATTTTGTTATTATAACCTATGGCTGGAAGCGCGTTGGTCTAAAAATATATATCCGTGGACAGGTTCATGGTTGCAAACCGAAGTGTAGGCGTTGGACTCACTGCAGCTGCTGTGATCTCATCTTGGCTGTACAGCACCGCGCTCCTAGGAGCTTCGCTGCTCACTTATGAATATGGGTTGGCATTGGGAGTATGGTGGGGTGCTTCAGCCAGCACCATGGTGTGCTTCTTGGCACTCATCTCTATCGAGGCCAAAAGACGAGCCCCCAATGCTCACACTTTGCTTGAGCTCATCAAGGTCAGATACGGGTCGTTTGTCCACATATTGTGGATCATATTCTGTCTCGTCAACAACATCTTGGTCTTCTCAAGTATGCTGCTTGGTGCCAGTACTGCTGTTACTGCCTTGACGGGAATGAATGTTATCGCAAGCACGTACTTGATGCCTGTAAGTCATTGAGCATTAAGATGCGGTTCTTTTTCTTTTTTCGTTTATCCTCGTGCAAGCTCCATTTCCTTTTTCCTCGGTGGGCACAACAAACTAACTTTTAATGAAATAATGTAGCTTGGTGTAGCGTTTTATACCTATTTCGGAGGTCTTCGAGCAACCTTTTTGACAGACTATGTACACACGTTTTTCATTATGATCGTCCTGGTCTGGTTCACGATCAAGGTTATTCTCGTGGAAGAGATAGGATCCATAGGAGCCCTCTATGATGCTGTGGTGGCAGTCGATCGCGAAAACCCTGTGGCAGGAAACTACCAAGGATCACATCTCACCATGAGGAGCGACGGGTGCCTCTACTTTGGAATTCTCCATGTTATGTATGTTCTATCGGCAACATATTTGTAGGGGAATCATGGAGCATAATACCAAATACTAACTTGTATTTTTCAGATCAAACTTCGGTAGTGTTATCATGGACACTGGATTCTGGCAAAAGGTTTGTATCCTAGGACTCCAGAAACACAATTACATGAACAACTTTACTGACTAAAGTTATTTTAAAAGGGGTTCTCGGCCGATGTTGCTGCTGCTGTTCCTGGTTACGTGCTAGGCGGTGTGGCCTCATTTTCTGTCCCATGGACAGTGGGCACAGTCGTGGGACTGGCCGCTATTGCGTTAGAAAGAACTCCCATCTTTCCAACTTATCCCCGGGTAAGTGATGTATTCGACCTGTAATGGCCCCAATGATACTATGATGGAGGTTATTAACATAGATTTACAGTTGATGACAACGGATGAAATCCAAAACGGACTCGTGCTGCCATATGTTGCTCAAGCGGTTACAGGTAAAGTTGGAGCTGGGCTTCTGGTTGTGGTTATCTTCATGGTACGTTATGTATACACAGAGACTCTAAAGTCTATGCCATTACGTATTATCATTTCGGCTTACAGAATATTTTCAGGCATCCACTTCTATTGCTTCGGCCCAGTTAATTGCTACGAGTTCTATCATCTCGTTCGACATCTACGGTACATACATCAACAAGAAGCCTACTAACAAGCAGTTGATCCGTTGGTCTCACATCGGTGTCATCATCACCACACTTGTCATATCTACTCTTGCCACGGTCTTCCATCTAACAGGCGTAAACATGACCTGGCTGTTGTACGCCTTAGGCAATATGGTCAACCCAGGTGTCTTCCCGACCTGCTTCGCGCTCTTCTGGAAGGGCCAGACGAGGACTGCAGCTATCGTCTCGCCCATAGTTGGAATGATATGTGGGTTCTCTGCCTGGTTCGGAACCGCATATGCCTACTACGGAGAGGTCTCCATTGTCTCCACAGGCGGCACGATGCCGTGCTTATTCGGATGTGTAACGGCATTCTTTGTTCCTCTCCCGGTGTCTGTGATCATCTCATTGATCAAACCTTCCACCTTTGACTATGCTGTCTTTCAGAACATTAAAAAGGTCAAACCCGACAGTGTTATCGCGGTGGATGGTCAGAACGAAGATACCGCCGAGGAAACCTGGTTCACACCAGAGCGAATCCAGTACATGAAGAGGATGAGTCGCTGGGCTGCGTTTTGGTCTGCTCTCACCATCACCGGCCATGTTCTTCTTTGGCCGCTGCCTATGTATGGCGCCAAGATGGTTTTCTCCAAAGAGGTTGGTTTCCTATATCTAGCTGCTGCTACCTTTCTTCCTTCTTTTCTAACATGTTTTTCGCATAGCTATTCACGGCTTGGATAGTGGTATCCTTTATCTATCTCTGGTTCACCCTGATTGTCAGCAATATTTATCCTCTCTTTGACGGAGGGTACCAGCAGATCTGGACCGTGTTACGGGGAAAGCAAGGAAGTAAGGCAGCTTCAGCCTTACCTGCAGAGTCACCAGCCTCTGACTCATCTGATGAAAAGTCAAAACAGCCTAGGACCTCATCACAGGCTGTTTAAAACGAGGCTTCACGAAGGGGTTACTGGTATCGATACTTGGGTGGATATAAGATGTCCAAGTACAACAATATCGATTGAACGTACCTAAGCGGGGGAGTTATAGAAGTATGTACGCAGTCTCTATTTAAACAAATAGTGCAGTGAAAGGTCTGCCTAGAATTATCGAGTTTCAAAATATTAGACTCCAGCCAAGACATAGATTTGATGAATAATAAGCGATATAAAAAACCCCAGTGTCGTTCCCTATTGACAAATCACACTTTTGGAAATCAGCGTCGGAAGCAATGAAGGAGGCCCGATGAGGACCATGCGACCTCCACCAGCGCACTGGGTGAAGCTACCCTCCTCAACGCCCGGTTGTCCCTCATTGGGCGTCGCTGGACCTTGGATCTAGTGCTGCTTTCACAGTCTAGACACGGGCTGAGGTTGTCCTATCATCTGATTTGCTTTCGCGGGGCTGTCTTAATGGTGGGTGGTTGGACACACTTGTGGTGGCGCAGACTGACTCCAGATGCAGAAAAGGGCGCGAACCATCCAATCAGCGTCAATATCCGGCATCAGACGAGGCATATAGCAAAAAGTCTCGTCAGGCAGACTCTGATCAACTTTCCAAATATTTTAAGAGAAAAGGCCTCACCTAAGACGACCTGTGTCTAATTCAAACTTAACCTGGAAACTCTAAGTTGATGATACCACCATGAGCGACAAAGTGGTAAACTGGAAGTCCTTCGTTCTTTGGGCCGGGAATCCTGATAAACGCGGTATGGTGCCCTTAAACCCGGTTCAGCGCCGACTTGTGGTACGCCCAATGTTAGAGGGCATATATGACATTGAGCCAGATTTATTCCCGCCTCAGAAGGTGGCAACGCCCAAGAGAAACAAAAATGCACAAAGAGTGAACTAACTCTTATATAGAAACGAACTGTCGAGTGCATCATTTGCCAAAAGCTAATTTGCGTATTGACATGTACCGAGCCGTTCTGATTTGACCTCGGAGCCCGTTCTGAGTTGTTTCAGGTAGCCTGCCCATTTCACCAGTCTGTTATCCTCTATTCAATTGGTACTCGTCTCGTTCCCCAACATATCAAGCTTCTCGAACCAGTTACAGATTCGAATATCCATATTTCACAGCACCACGTACCAACGTCCCTGTTAGTGTTTCAGGACGGAGTAGTCAATTGTTCTTTTCAATTACTGCAGAAGCTCCCCAAGCCCAATAACATTGGACATGGAAAGCTTGTTGATGCCAATTGGATTGATACCAACCTTCTGCGGTCCTGGAAAAATTGTTGCGCAAAAAGCCACGGTGATAAATGCCAATCATCTCTTTCTCGACAAACTAGGAATCTCTTCCCTGCACGGCCGCGCCTACTTATCGATACATGGCGGATGTGCCTCACGGAATCTCCAGATGATGATCGTTACATTGCTCTCAGCTATGTTTGGGGAGACTCTCACGCTTTTCGCACTACTCAACAGGACCTTGCTCGACTAAAAGAAGATCAATCACTGGCTCTCGCTATCCGAAACTCTCGAATACCGAAGACTATCGTACACGCCATCCACCTCGTTGGGATCCTAAAGGAGCGATTCCTCTGGGTCGACGCCCTCTGCATCATCCAAGATGATGAAAAGTCGAAGCACGAAGATTTCAACTCGATGGTATCCATTTATGCAAATTCGGTTCTTACTATTGTTGCCGCAGAAGGAGATCACGCGGATTGTGGTATACGAGGACTCCGAGGTGTCTCGGAGTCAAGGAAATGCCAACAGCGCGTATTCGACCTAGATTCTGGAAGAGTTCGTATCGTACATGTCCCGTGGCCCATTCTGTTTGAAACTACCTGGTTCAATAGAGGTTGGACCTTTCAAGAATGGCTTTTCTCCCCTAGGCGTCTAATATTTGGAGACACGAGGGTGCGATGGGAATGTAACGAAAGTTGCTGGCAGGAAGATATCGATCACATCTCTGGCCCTGCAGCTGCCCCTTTTCCTTTAGGTCCCGACAACATCAAAGGCATTCGAAAGGAATTGTCCATGATTTGGCCCGATACCGTAGCATACGCAAAGTTGGTTCGATTTTACAACAAGCGCGAATTCACGTACGCAGAGGACGTCCTGTCAGCATTTGCTGGAATCACATCACTCCTAGCGTCGATATTCGATGGTGGGTTCTTATACGGCTTGCCAGAGATGTTCTTTGATGTTGCGCTCCTCTGGTTACCTTATTCCGAGGTTGTGAGAAGAGTGGCAAGGAACGTAAACTCGCCGTGCTTACAAGGTTCTCAGCTCCCAAGCTGGTCGTGGATGGGTTGGCACGGCGAGATTGAACCTTGGAGTTGGTTGGCGGCTAAGAGCATTGCCATAATTCAAGGCGAAGGGCCTGGAGACGTATGGATTATACCACTTGTGCACTGGAAAACCGGTTTCCGCTCAACTACGGTCTTGGATCGGAGAGAGATTCTGCAGTCAGGTTTAAGATACTCGAATATGCTGTCATTGATGGATGAGCATCCGCCGCCACCATCACCATGGACAAAACATGAGATAATTTCGGAGAGAAACAACGCAGAGAGAGCGGTTTCTTATCGCCATCCTAGCATTCCAGATACATATTTCCTCTATCCCCTCCCTATACCAGACCCGTCTCTCTCTGCTTCAAACCCACCGCAGACTCCGCTTCTATTCTGTTCCGCACCGAGGGCATGGTTCTACGCTACGAATGATTTTAATATTTATCGCCCAGCGGTTAGCCTCAGGCGCCACAACGGTTTATTGGCTGGATTCCTGAATCTACATGATTACAAAACTCAAGAACTATTTCCAAAGACTGGACTTCAGGAAAAAGTCGAGCTGATCGCTATATCGGAGGGATTCGTCGTAACAAGCAAAACTCGGAAGTGCCATGCTCCACAATTGGACGAGCTCCAAATATATCCCCAGCTCATAGATGGCGACTTCTATGAGTTCTATAACGTGCTCTACATCATTTGGGAGAATGGAATGGCTTACAGGAAGGGAGTTGGTCGCGTTTTTCGCACGGCTTGGGAAGAGTACTCAACAGAATGGGTCGATATTTGTCTCGGGTAATTGGATTCATGACAACTGAAAAGCCACTTGTTAAACCTTGCTGTTTCATAGTGCCCGTCACGATATAATCATGAATTGCGTCAAACTAGACTTGCCTAGGATGGCATTCTAAGCAAGGGACACCAGGGCTTTTTCCGATCAGAGGAATCATTAGTAGCCTCAATCGATACGGAAATGGATTTATAAATCTCACACAACTCGATGGCTCTAGAAACGTGAATGCAGGAGAAGAAGAGACAAATGTTTATACATAATTAAAATGACTTTTAGCTTTAAACCTTCCTTATATACGGTTTTGGTATATAATATATAACTCCGAACCTCTATTTAACGTAAATGCCGATGCTAGTTTCAGAGCCCAACCCAGTTATGTATAAGACCATGTGCAACATGTTTACTACGGTACACAAAGTTAGTTTATTTGGACGCTCCAACTGGATTATTGTTTTGTTCTATGTAAGAGGGGCTGTATGGGTGTAGTAATAGACTTACGCAAGAGAGGTCCCAGCGGGGCGACAGCGTGTCGAGGTCGCCGGCGCCGAAGATGCCAAAGTCAGGGGTGGCGGTGCCGTCCTGGTCCTCCTGGAGGGTGTACCACCAGACGTTGACGCCGTCGGCGATGAGCTGGCAGGCGATCTCGGTCCAGTAGGTGCGGGCGTTGTCGGCGCTGGCGACGGCCTCGTTCTCGGTATCGCCGCTCACGGGCCAGCCGGTCTCGGTGACCCAGACGGGGACGTCACCGGCGAGGGCCACGGTCTCGTTGTAGCCCGTGTAGAAGAGCTCCTTGGCGACGTCGATGCCGTTGGCCATGCCGCTCTGCCAGTAGGGGTAGCCGTCGAAGCCGACCCAGTCCAGAGCGGAGATGACGGCCTGGTTGGAGGAGTTGAGGAAAGAGTCGTAGGTGTCGACGTGGCCGACGGGCGCGCTGGACAGGGTGGTGTCGGCGATGGCGCTGCGGACCTGCGAGATGCAGTCGATGAGGTAGTCGGCATCGACGCCCACCTCGCCCTCGGCGTCACGGTACAAGTCCTCGCTGCCGACCGAGATACCGACAACGAGATCGGTGAAATCGGTGCCGTACTCCTCGATGGCAGCGGTCAGAGCGGTGATCTCGTTGGTGATAGCTGAGTCGCCACCCGAGATCCAGAGACCCAGGAGCAGAGTGGTCTGGGTGTCAATGGCAGCCTGGATAGCAGTGATGGGAGTGTCGGTGGTGCCGTATTGAACTATACCGGGAATTACATTATTAGTATATAGGTGATTCTGCAGGCTTTTGGGACACCGGATTAGAGTTCGACTTACTCATGGTATACAAACGAGCGCTGTTCCACCCGCTGGTATCCTCGAGGTTCTGAGCACGGGCGAACTCGTAGGAGAAATCGGTCTCTTCGACGGAGCTGTAGTCAAGGAAGAAGGCGGCATAGTTGAAACCCTTGATGCCCGAGTTGGCCGCGCTCTTGGTCACTGCTGTGCTAGAGGTGGACGCAGCGCTAGAAGAGGTAGCACTGGAGGTGCCGACAGCTTTAACAACATCGCTGACCGATGCGGAGGATGCTGCGGCGGTGGTAGTGGTGGCGGAAGCGGAGCTGGACAGGATGGCGGTTGAGTTCCTGTAAGCGCCAACGGAGCCTGCACTGCTCACTGCGGCAGCAGCAGCAGTCGATGATGATGAAGATGATGACTCGGCAGGCTTACCACCGCATCCGGCCATGACGGGGCCGGCGGCAGCGGCCAGGCCGACAAGAGATGTCGAGAAACGCATTATAACTGATGTTGGGAAAAACGAGAGGACGAATTACTACAATAGGAACGAAAGACCGAGTTTGGGAATCAAGTGAGAACGAGCGAGTGTCTTGGTATTCAAGTAAGCGATTGTGGTTAAGAGAGGAAGGAAAATAATTATATAAAAAGAAAGGTTTGGCTTAACCAGTCATTGAATATGATGGCAATGGTAGTAGAAGAACTGACAAGACGGTTCCTGGAGGATAAAATAATATCAAGGAACCTGAAAAGGGATCAACAAAGGCCTAGAAGCGAGAGAAGCCCCGATCCGAGGCAGGGATGGCGAGCCTGAATCTGGACATGATCATCTGTATGGCTTGCATGCCCTCGTTGCCGTGGGTCTCGGGTCTCCCACGGTCCATATCATCATCCACAGTGTGTCCATGTCCAGGGGCGGCGGGTCCGGTTTCCTGGATGCTGCTTGGTCGTGCCCTGTTCTGCAGTGGCTCCGATACCCTGCCAAGGCAGCGTGGCCAGGTGTGGGTCGCCCCTCTCCCCTTCCCGGGGTGGGCGCGGTGGAGGTTCATCGTTTTCTCCCTCTCCCACAAACGGTGGGTGGGACCCGAGTGCGGCGACCGTTGACAACTGGTTTCCTCGTATTTCTAGCGCTGGTGCTTCCCAGTTCCAACGTTGTTCCCGGCCCGCTTGCGGCTCAGCCCCGACGGCGGTGGAGTGGAGTCCCACCCAGCTCCAAGCGCCCTGAGCTAGTGACGTGGACAGCCTGTCACTACCCCGGCCGCACACTCAGTCTTGTGCTGGCCAAACAGGGCTGGTCCATACTACCGATATTAAAAAGCGACCTTGCGCCCTGCATTGGGAATTCTCTGTGGTGCCGTACCCCGTGCTAAACCTGCTCTTATGTACAGACTATGCACTATGTATGCTGCCATTACCACCCATTGCGTGTCGGTTCTGTACGTAATAACTCGCAACGGACAGACGTCAGTCGACTTTGGTTGCCCCGAACAGGCACCGTTGGGGGGGCCACACAGGCACAATATTTTTTTTTGGAACTTGAACCTTAGACCTTGAACCCTCTCCTTAATGCCGGTGAACGTCTAATTCTACAGATGGGACCTCGTTAGAGATACCATTGGTAACATCGTTGATGCTCGCAATGAACAGCACTGCCAGACGTCTCTGGCTCATATGTTCACCGAGTTTCTCTCCCTGGTCCTACCAAGGCTCTTTTGCTCCACACAATCCCGCGAACCATACTCATCTTCCTGCTGCCCCTCTCAAGTATTGATTTTTACTTTTATTTTTATTATTGTTATTATTTTTACCAAGGGGTAATGTGAGAAAATGCAACCCATATCTTCCGATTCGCCCAATCAGGGCCCACCAATTCCAGGGCGGTCTAACCTTGGAACTTATTAGTCAGTGGGTACGTGTATTGGGTTAAGTCCAATCATGCGATGCTGGGAAGTGGCAGGTAACGGTAGTGGCATTGGTCATCTGTAAATTCCGTGCCAACAGCATAATCCTCCAGCCTGCTACCTAACGGGGGAGAATAGCGGGTTCGACCTCTGGTAGATTGCAAGCGATGCTCTGTCTGCCAGTTGCAAGTTGGGTAAGTACTGGGTGGAAACATTATTTTAGAGATGCCAGCGAGCTCATGTTGCTTGCTTCAACGATTCCGGAAGCCCCGGCAAACCTGCACCCTAAAGTAAAGAATGCCTAAACAGAACCATGACCTATTGTGTAGTTACGTGTCGTTCACCATGAGCATATGATAACCGGGAACAGCGGAAAGGAAGAAAACGTCCTGACGCGCACATCACTCGTGTCTGCCTTGCCACATGTTAAGGAGCGCCTGGTGGAAAAGCTTTTTTTTTTCAGGCCAAGCAAAAAATGACCCTGTAGGTGAATGACTCGAAGCGATCGATCTGAGATGCCGCCCCCTTTGTCTCCACTTATACCACGATGGCACTGGGCATAACACTGCACAAAAATAAATCGCCCAGAAAGCTCACGCCATGCTGTGCTCATTCCTCTATAAATTGCAGCACACGTTGTACCTACAACAGTACTTGTACGTACCAAGGGGGCCACAAGGTCGACCCCACCGCCCTTCGTCTCGTCTCGCATCTACGCGCACCAGCTCGGCAGTTCTCTGGGCAGTGGGCTAATAAGTTAGTTAGGAAGAGATCCTGGAAATGGGATATTTGGGGTGGATTCTTTGTAGCAAAGCAAAACATCACAGCCACGCTCCGTCTCTTCTCTGCCCCTAAGCAAGCAAGATTGCATGCTCGTATTGTCCTACATACGTAGTTAATTCTTGGACAGCTTGGTCATTCACAGTGTAGTCAATGACGAGATTAGCAATTTTTCTTGGATTGCCCCTTTCTCGCGGCCTGCCACTTTTGCAAAGATTGGAAATGAGGTTAATTTCAATCGAGTTTGAATCAAAATCCTCCCTGACTGCACAGGATGAAATAATGCAGCCTTTACATTATACTACAGCACATACATAATAATGGCTTAGCATATCCCATGATTGGCTACGGTGCAGCAGAACTTGGCACTGCTAACCCATTTGGCGTCTCTTTTGGGCATACCAACCCAGTATAGAAACATTGAGAAACATTGGCTGCCCAGTTACATGTTCGCGGAAAGAAACAAGGGGGAAATTCAAATACCAGCTTAATGAATGTCGAAGCCACAAGACGAAAAGTTAAAATGATAGATTGTTTGTTTATTAACAGTTGCAGCTCTGTGGTTGGAGCTTTTCTGGCAGCAGTTATACCGACTCTTAGTGTGCATATACCCATAAAGCCAATTGCCGAGACCACCTCCCCTTGGCACTAACTCCATGCTACATAACCGGTTACCACAAGTCAGAGCCAGCATTCTGTGTTACCATTGCCATGGCAATAATCGATATTTCCTTCGCTGTCATCAGCGTGCTCTGCTTCTACTGTCTCAGAGCAGGCATGGCATTCCCGCCTACTTTCTTCCCCATCGCGTCGTATGTCGCCACGCTGAATGACTTCAAGTCGTTCTTATCCTGGAAGTCATCCTCATTCATCTTCAACCCTACCAGCACGCCACGTCCAATTTTCGGCCATGCCGGCGGAATAGACTCTACAGATGCTTCTCGTCCCGCTTGTCCCATAGTACTAATCTGATCAGGTGTGCTTGGGTCATTCTTGCCAGATTTCTGGTGACCGTTCTCAGCGACTATACTTTTGGAGAATTGTGCCGGGCTACTGGCTGTCGGAAGCAGCGCAAAATTGTCAGAGAGTGTAGCAGTTGAAGCGGCGCGAGCCCCTCGCTTTGCCCCGCTGCCTTCGGCTGCTGGAAAGATGGGTAGATCGGGGTGCAGTTCGAGACTATACATGACAATATTCACCAGCTGTGATTGGCTCAGGCTTGCTAAATAAGCTCGTTTCTAGAACTCAGAGTCAGAATACTGCAATCAGCCAAGCTGTGGGCGAGTGGAAAGAAGACTTGCCTGGTCTGCAGACTTGTTCGCCCAGCTTGCACCCTTAAATCCCTCTATAGACTTTTTTTTCGCGAGGTGCTTCTCCTTCTTCGCCTGGCACCCGCGGCAGAACCAGGACCGGGACTCGTCATTTAGCAGCTCGTCGTCAATATATGGCTCATGGCACAACTGATGCCAGCACGAGTTGCACCCGTCACAAAATACAATCTGATTGCTTATAGGGCTAAGTCCACGGGTGCATACTTTGCATAGTGCCTGCTCGGAGGTCCGCTTGCCGTAATGCTTTCGCTTGGCGGATGCAGCCGCGGTAGTCGGAGTGAACTGCGCAGGTTTAAGTATGTGGCGGCCGGATTTGGTCGTGGTGGGCGCAGCAGCGTCCTGATACTCATCTTCGCTCTGGGATGGCTCGCTGAGCGCAGGGGAAGCGTCTCCTTCGCCATTCTTGACTCGTCTCCGCTTGGGTGTTTTGCCCTTCTTGTCTGCCTCCCGAGGACGGCCCCGTTTCGGTGTAGAGACGGTGCGCGGCGACTGTAGTTCCTTCTTTGGGACGGGAGGCGGCACATTGGCAGGAGCCGCGGCCGGCGCTGATATAGGAAGCGCGAGTGAGGTGTTCATGCTCATAACAAGCCGTCGCTTGGCATCTTCATAAGTGGATTGCTGAATGACGCCGGCGGCGGAGGCGGACGAGATTGCAGAACTCAAGTTGTTCGGCTCCCCTCGAATCCGCTTCAAGATCATCTCAGTCGTGGCGGAGAACTGCGGCGTGTAATGAGGTCGCAGTGGTGAACCGGCAGCGCTTGCGGCCTTAACACTGGGTGCTGGAGCGAGGCGGACACCATCTTCTGGATGATCTGTCGCCGGATCACCCAGACTAACTGAAGGCATTGATCTGTCGGCATCCATGGCGGCGGCTCAGGCTTTCGGAGAAGAATCAAGCGAGGGTGGCGGCCATTGGCCCTGCAGGCTGGGCACGGTCCGGTGGTGTGTAAGTTGGGGGCCGCCCCGGCTGGCGTATAGAGAGATTGCGGTCGACAAGCCTTCAGGAATCACGACAAACGGGGAATGCCAACGTCCAATTGAGCGTAATGACTTTTGTAAGGCCGTGGGATGGATTTATTTGGTTATGATCCAAAGCATCCCACGATAACCGAAATGGTTGAAATTAGAGTCAGAAGTCACGTGCTGATCACGTGCAAGTACCTCCCTTCGCGCCTTCCTGGTCACCTTTACCGGGCGCAAGTAGCACCAGCTGAGTGTGGCACCTGTGGATGCAGCCATGTCCACATTCGGCCTCCCGCTTGTTCACAGCCTACCCAGGCTGCCTGGTTTCTTGTCTCGAATACTGGTATCTCTAGGGTCGCCTTAAGCGCCGCTCGACTGCCGGGCAGTGTCAACGCAAAGTGGAGAGACAATATAAATGTAAAGCAAAATGTAAAAAGTCTGAAACGAAAATATGCTCTTAACGTCTCTTAGTACTAGGCAGTGAAATCAGTTCAGCGTACTCGAACGAAACATTCACAAATGTCAAGACTTTACCTGCTATATACACTTCGATACTTATGATCAAGTTTAACCACACACGCATTATAGTGACGACCAGATGAGCCATGTAAGGCTATGGAGAAACAAGTAGTGTATATCCTTCCACCATTCGCTCCATCGTGGATTATAAAGGAATATGCTGATTGAAAAGCACTATACTGGAACCCAGTTGGCCAGTCGGGAGGGGGGCAGCACCAATGGAGATGCTTTGTTCCTGGTATTTTAATGACAAGCCCTGTCACTGCTGTTTATTGATGCAACAAGGCCTATGCCCCTAAATAAAATTGTTGTCTCCAACAGCCAACTTTCTCGACGCGGCGCATAAATGAACATAGTGTAATATTGGAGACGACTCCTCCCCGCTCACGGGGGTATGTTATTCTCAACCTCCATATCGCTGTCAGAGTGGACATTCCACCAGGACAGAGCACTATCCACACAACGAACGCGACCCCGCATTGTTAGGCAGTAGTGAGGTTTAGAGAGGGCAGTATTATATAATTATCGATCACCGGCTCTATAATTTCTCTTTGTGCGCAAGCCCGGAGCTGCTTGGCGCGCTGTCCCATGAACAAAAGTAACTTCGAATGTGGCTGTGTTTCCCGGGCAGTGTACATGTAGGTAGGTATTTAGGCAAGAAGGGTGTGGTGGTCCGTGCTTTGCCTTCAGGCCTGCTGAATTGCGCACTAGTTACTCTCTCTGCGCTCCAACTCCGCAAAGTATCCTGAGGCTGACGAGGTCAAAACCACACTGTCGCGCCCTTCCACCAGTGCCTTGCCTAAAGCTCCTCTCCTCTCCGCGAGATCATCTCGCTGTTGTTGTTGTTTTATCTGCGACATCGTGGTTCTGCTGTTGAACGCGCTTTTTTTTTTTTTGAGATAATCTGGCAACCCGGATCCCCAGCTCTATACGCTACCAGAGCCTGCACCACTACATATTTTGACCTGTGCGTGCCGCTTTGCGCCGATCAACTGTACCGCTCCGCCAGCCTCGTAGCACACTCTGCGAGTTTATACAAAGCCTTGCAACTCTTCGAGGTATCTGAAAGTTCAAGGTAAAATCCCTCTCACGGCACTACCTGAGCGCATGTGGATAGGGCAAATGAACAGGCGTTGACATCATAATGATAGCACAATCAGAGTGGTATACACACCCTGGCCTGTCTGCGCGCAAGCCTTCTCCCATCGCGCGCTGACAAGGCAGGTTTCGAACCTCTCTTTCGCCATCCAAGTTGGACCATCGCGGCTCAAAAAACGTCAGTTGCCAAGTTCAAAGCAGACATCGCACAAACCAGCAGAAGGTCTGCGTGCCCACTATACTTTGTCTCTTCTAGGAAGTTTCACGTTGGGTCTTTTTGTTTCAGACACATCCAGCAAGCACCTGCGCAGCATCACTACAACCAATACAAGTCTTCTTATTATTTGTCCGTTCCGTTGATTCAATAGATTCAGAGGATAGAGACAAAGAACTTAGAGACACGTGACATATATTACTGGGCCGATGGGAAGTAAAGGTGAGCATATCTAACTATTACTTCTCTCGCCAAGCGAGGCTTTGTGGTCTACCACTACCTGTCACCCACTAGTTAGTGATGCGCCCTTTGGTGATGGCTGCCTATCGCTTATCCTCGCCCCTTCACACCCCTCCCATCCAGTCACTTTCAATTTATCAGCTTGCTACGGTCAACTGCTGACATTCGTAACAGTCGTGAGATACATACTTTACCTGCAATGTTTCTCCTCTTTGCAACTTCCTTCTTCCTGGTCAACATTACCACTTTCGCCTTATTGTACCTCGGAGTTGCCTCTCGCATGAAGAAAAAGGATATGGATTCAAAGAACAGTAATTTCAAGGTTCGGCAAACGGGCCAAGTCGTCTTCGTAGACGCGCCGGACCCGGATAACCTTCTTATGTGTATTCAGTCGATCAGGGATTCCGAGGACCCCGTGGCCGTGGTGCTGTGCCCTCGGCCACTCGACCTCACCGTGAAGCCTTATGACGATGAAGTCAGGACGGAGATGAGGGAGAAGTTCGGGCGGGAGCATATCAAGATGACACTGTATCCTTTAAAATCCTACCCAGACTGGTGGGAGAAGCTTTCGCCTCACGCCCGCGAGTTCTTCGCCCCGGATGCTTTTTTCAGCGATGCCAAGGAGAAGCCGGAGCTCTTTGGATATATCAGTGAAGACCAGATCCTCTACATGAAGGTCACCGCTCTCCGCTTTGCCTGCAAGCTGGACGAGATCGGCACCCCCCGGGATCGATATACCTTCTACTGGGATCCGAAAGCCATGGACAGGGTCGTAGGAGCGGTTCGACACGCCGCGCACATACCCGACTACAGCTACGGCTTCAACGACCAGGAGCAGGAGAGGTTCGAGGTGGCCAACGCGATGCCGACCGGCACCAAGCGCAGGGAGGTGCTGCTGTCGATACTCAACGACTATGTCAGCAAGCGTGTAAAATATTTCGAGCTCTCCAGCGTGGACGAGATGCTGCACAACTTCGACGAGCTCCTCGACACCAACCACGACCGCAAGGGCCCCGGCGCTACGCTCGTGGTGGGCGGCGCCTTCACCGACGTGCTCCGCTACATCGACAGCGGGCTGCCGCTGGGCGACGTGTACGCCATGGGCGGCTTCCTCTCGGGACAGCAGAACCTGTTCAAGAACCAGTTCAACTTCAACGTGGACATGCAGTCGGCCGAGGAGTTCCTGCGGTGGTCCGAGGGGCGGATGGCCGAGGAGCACCGGCGCCGGCTCACGCTGATCCCGACCGAGTGCTGCAAGGGCGACCGGTGCCCCTTCCAGCTCGCCGCGGACGAGGTCGACGACATCTTCCGCGACGCGCCCACCGTGCACCGGCTGATGCTGCGGTACAAGGCCGACACCAAGGCCGCCAACATACTGCTGTTCGACTGGATCGCCGCCCTGGTCATCCGCAACGGCGACCTCCTACCCACCCGCCCTTACAACTGGTACCTCGACGACGACGTCATCCGCTTCCGGGAGCAGGCCGACGGGCCCGTCAACATGTGCATCAACGACGAGGAGTACATGAAGCGCACCAAACCGGACCTGATCAGGCAGATGAAGGAGACGCTGCGGCACTGGCAGGGACAGGCGAAGCCGATAACAAAATAAGATGAAATATAAAAACAAATATAAATAAGAAAAAGAATTAGGCCCAGTAGGAGGGCCTTTTACACCGCAGTATCTTTTCTTACATATACCTCCTACTTATAACGGGCAGACAGAAAAGGGGAGAGGGAGAGAGAGAGAGAGAGGAATCGCGGGTCTTTGAGATGGGGACGGGGAAACCGGGGATTGGAGTGGGCGGTCTTTGGTTTTTTGATGTTATAATGCTCGTTTTCTTTTTCTCCAAGGCCATGCTTCTAGGAGCTACTGCATTCAATATTTTTTTTTTACACATTTTGTTTTCTTCGCCGCTCTGAACCCCAACTCTTTCCTACTGTTCTGCTACAGGGATGTGTCTAACACATGCTAAACATATGAATGCTGGCCTCTCTCTGTCTTGTTCTCCTTGTATTCTTGAATTTTCTTTTCCACCTTGTAAAATTTATCTATCAATCTGCAGAAACCTCGGGGCTCTTCGTGGTTGTGGATCGATCAAGCATATATATGAATGGTCTACTTTCCCAGCCATCACTGTACTCCTTCCACGAACCAAAGTGCCTGATGACGGAACACCATGATGTAATCGCCCAGTGGCGTAATGTGTAGACATAAGGTATTGCTCTTATTACACATGCTTTCGCTAAGTCGGCGCCGCCGATTTCTGCCCTCGTTCTTTGCCTATGATTACCGTGCAACACCTGGCTTGCATCACACCCTAGGTCCAGGCGGTAGTCGTTACCTAAGATTGCGAAATGAAGTGATAGATAGCATGGTGGGATTTAGATATCTGTCATGGGGGCAACCGGGAAAAACAGTTCAAGAGTAGTAGAAATTCTTTTTGATTTTTTTTCTGCAAAAGGTGTAACTTTAATCAGAATGTCTACTATAGATGGAAGCGTTGGTATCTAGACCAGGCTCAGATATGCGTAATGAGTCCGTGCCATCGGTTTACACCGCGACATCTTATCATGTAACTCATCACGTTCGAGCACTGCTTGCCCTGACAGGCAATTGTTTTTGACCCGGTGATCATGGGCGCTTGCAGTGTGCCATGGCAATCCAAGTTCCATCTCCAATCAATGTTACCGATTAAGCGGGTCACCGCCACGCTCAGCTTAAGTTAAACTTTTCCCCCTCGTCTTCCTTCTTCGTATCAGTCATGAAATAATATAAAGCCACTGCTTCTAATCATGAAGCAGTGGGAATGACAAGACCCCTCCATTAAACCACCAATACAGAAACTTTCCAGCCTGTGTTCCCCAATCTACCGAACCGAAATCATAGAGAGAAAAGAACAAGTCTAAAGTGGTTTCCTACCAAGGCCGAATCGACGCACATCGAGTTGAGAACCAAGACAAAGCCAGGGAAATGGCTCCCTAGGCATGTCGATGGGCAACTCAGTGGCGCCAAGGGCCGATTGGTGGATAGTGCGAATGATGCTCCAAGCAGAAAACAGTAAAAAATTCAAAAGTTTTAACCCTGCCATGATGCTTTCCGAATGCAAATGTGTTGCAGCAACCCCCATTTTGATATCAATTTGTGGAACGCGTAAACCAAAGGGAGTAAAATTCGAGATCGTTGACCTCGAAATGATCGAAATATGTACTGAGTCGTGATGCTCTGAACACATCACCAAGGACTGTCCAGAGTCTTGCCAAACCATCCAAGAAAACAAGAGGTGGAGGGGCCTGTAAGCAGGCGTGTCGTGGCAATGTCATATAAATAATCGTAAGTAGAAGAGAACGTGAAAGTCATCGTGTTTCCCTCAAGTAACGTGGCTGGGTCGCAGTCACGCTACTGCCAAGGCCATCTTAGGCACAGAGGCCGATTAAGATCAATGATCATGATCAAAGGCAACGTGCAGCTGCATGGTTGATGCAGTTACGCTGAATGTATAAGCCGTTTTTTGTTCCGTGCTGTTGGAATCGAGAGGAAAATTTTGAGCGACTGGATGATGGTGTTTGCTGTCGTTGTGCGCGCCATCTTTTTTAAACGCCAGCTTAATCCACAATTTTACCACCCCATAATCCTAAAACAATGCGAACCGAAGGGAAACCAGGTCTATGAGAAAGAGACGGGGAAAGAAATTCCAGTGAAAAAAAAAATTAAAACTCCTGGGCCGTGGGTGGTATTTCCGAAGCCGAATGAACGCCAATCAAGATGTGCGAACGATGCGAGGAACTCGTCAAATAAAATGAGAAGCCCCAGGGAAAGCCAATTAGGTCAGACAACGCGTTCACGACCACCATCTTATAGAGATTTTGAAGCCCCATGACAGTGACGATCCGATTCGAAGTATTATCCGAGCGTGACACGCGTAGCCGAGACCAGTCCGTGTACGATGCTTGTATTCATTACGATATCGGAATCGCTGATTCGTGACGTCGGTGGTGACGCAAACTCCGGGGGGTATCTGGGAAATCAAATGTATGAATGTTCGTGAAAAAGGAAACAAACAGTAATGCCAGCTAAGAAAAAAAACAAAGTGTCTTTGGACAACTTTTTCGATGCTGCAGAGGGTGATCAGAATACTGTGGCGATATAGCATGATTCGATTGCCACACTGAGATCAGGAAACCATTAGATGGGCTAATGTGTTAACCCATAACAGGTTGCCCATAGGTGTGATGATTAAAGTAGTGAGTAGGCTTGTGAATCGTTGCCATGCACTGAGAGCAGTTGCACTCTGCGACATTGCAATCCCAGATGGCTTGAGCGCCATAGTGGCCGTAGTACGACTGCTGGTGATAATGGGAATGCGAGTTTCCTCTGCTATTGTAGCCGTGGTGTCCGGAGCCAGGTGCTTGGTACCCTCTGGCGTTGTAACCAGCCGCCACTGCGGAGTTGAACCACTCATTGTATCGGGCGTTGAGGGACGCAGCAGAGTTCAGATACTCCGGAGTTCCATAGCCCGAATCGGGAGGAGTCAGTGGTGCAGTAGGCCAAGTGTTCTGATAGGACTGGTGTGTCCACGAGTTCTCCCGAGAGCGGTAAGACTTTCCTGAAGGTCGAGCCATACGATGGCGTTCATAGTCGGAGATCTCTTCCGGCGTCAAGCCTTCGTATGCGAGTGGGTGGTGCTGGGTGGCAGAGCGGATATTGTTGGGGATAGAAGTGACGAGCGGAGCAAGTCTTTCGCGAGCGGCAACCTGCTGCTGCTTCTGGGCCAACTGCTCTCGCTTCTTGTTGGTCTCCCATTCTTTCCAGTTGCTGAGCCAGGCGTTGTAGTCACCACTCTTGTCAAGGTTGACATACAACATCCAATTGATGTGGCGAAGCCACTCATTCTCCATGGTGTTAAGTTCCTGAACTGCGATACCACTCACTTCCGACCATGATCGATTTTGGAACGTGTTGTCATCGAGGAACTTACTGCCCAGGAGGAGGGAAACAGTAAGCATCCGCCAGACTTGGCCTTCGGTTGTCTTGAAGTTGCCCGCAGCATTCAGTGTATTAACCCGCTTTGCGAGATAGTTCATACCCAGCAAAATGGTCGTGCTGGGTAGTCTCGTCGATGTGAGAATTTGCGAGACAAATTTGCGAAATGCACCCGTCACGGATGTGGTGGGCATAACAACTCGCATCGACATCTCAGCAACGTATTCAGCCATCATCTCCACCTCGTAATCGAGGACTGCACACACGCCGCCCGGCATCTTGACGGTGTTTGGTGAGGAATTCTCCGTCAAAGATCGTCTTGTCGAGATCTTTGTCGGAGATACGTATACCTGCTTCTACAACCTGTGAAGCAAGACAGAGTTCGTGGACTGGGCCAGCGAGGACTGACTTGGCGTTGTCAAGGTTGGAAGAGCGGGCACGTCGAGGCGAATGAGAGGGAAAAGGGAAAGAAAAAAGGTCGGTTAACCTTAATGCAACACGCGAGCCATATGACTGTTCAATCCGTCAAATAGGGTAGACGTGATGAATAGCAAATGATGTTTGCAAATGTGAACCAAGCTCCAAGAAGTAACCGAGTTCAGGCAGAGCCTATCTCAAGTAAAGATATATCTGGGAACTGGTTTGGAGCGGTCGGAACGTAGGAATGCAAACTGTCCTTCGCTTTGAAGTATAACTTCAAGATATCCAAGTGCAGCGAAGCCTTGGGTATTCGATGATAATGGCTGATGATGAAAACAAGACAAACCAAGTTGGCCGAGGAATGTCTTTCGAAACCGGATGGGTTACCAGTAGGGCAAGTTCGGTTGGAACAAAGAAATTCTCGCAGTAGGGTATTCGGATTAAGGAACTCTAAAACACTGTTTCCATTGTTTCCACGGGTTAGTAACGGAGGACCAGACCAGGAGACGCGAAATTCACCCAAAGGAAAAGTTGATGACGGCAGAGTAGCAAATTACGGTAGGTAGATTCGTTCTTGCTTGCTCTCTGCAGAGTTGTGTAGTTGGGCTTGATTGAAATGGGAATGGATAGGGTGAAATGGAGTCTTGATGATAGCCAAGAGTCATGTAGGGTGAGTAAAATCTCGATAGTGTACCGCGTCGCGCAGAATCTTCTGTTCGAATCGAGGCCACTAAAATTTTATTCAAAGGGGTAGGGGACGTGGGAACGGCGGGTGAGGTCGTTCGTGTTTCCGACGCAGCCCGGGCGAGCAGATCGCGAAGATCGCGAAGCAACGTGATTCCCAGAGGAGGACGGCAGGGCTGGGCAAGGTATTACCTCCCGAGTTCTTCGCCAAACTCGGAAGTTCTTGAGTGGGAAGAGAAAAGCTCTGCAGGACAAGCACAATGGGGAATGAAAAAAAAGTGTCGCCTTAAAGACTCACCTCAGAATGACGCGGAGAGATCGCGAAAGCAAAACGATCCGTAGGCTGCAGTTTATGTTATGCCAGGAACACGAACAGTTGTGCCGTCGGGGCTCGTATGTACTCGGAGGAAGAAATCCCAGCGCCCCGTCGTGAGAAATGAGGATGGGTGGCGTAAGAAGGTGGTGCTTCGTGGACTTTTTGAACGGTCCTCCTCGATGTACAGGTCGGATTTGCACAGCAACCGGCTGAGTAGCAGCTAAGCCCTCGGGTGATTGGGTGGCAGGCTTTCTGACTGTTGTCGTCTCGTCTCGTCTCTTCCCGGTATTGAACGCTTCGAAGGAACCTGAATCCTGACGTCGATGACCACCAAAAAAGAAAAATAAAGTTTTCTTTCCTTGGGCCAGTCGAAGAGTGAAGGCGAGTCACGGATGTCGAGGTAATAAGGAAATGGAGAGGCTCGGGGGGAGAGGTGGGAGAGAGATTAGTTTTTTTTTCCTCCTCGGCCAGGAAAGGAATGGGGGTGGGAAGAGGGAATAATGAAGGATGGGTTTGTGTTGATGGGGTGGTGATGTCGACTGGGGTCAGTTCGGCTGGAAGGGGTAGGGCCACCAGACGGACCCAGCAGGAGAGGAGGAATGACCCGACGACCTGAGTTGTTCAGGGTGATGGCTAAGCCAAGTGCCCAGAGTCCAGGTGGATTTTTGCGTGGGAGGGGGGGTGCGTAGAGCTAGGAGGAGAGCGACTAGGGGTGTGGAAGGGGGGGGGGAGTGCGTGAAGAGACGGCAGAAGCGGGCTCCTTTTCTTCCCAAGAGAAAAACGACAGGCACCCAAAGCGTAGAGGAGTGGCAGAAAAAAATTTAAGGGCTACCCTACCGCTAGCCGACGCTACCTTCAGTACAGTACCTACCCTAAGTAAACCGGTACCCGCCCGCTCTTTTACGATGGCCTCCTGCTAGTTAGTTCTGCTACTCCATGGAATCACAGTCGGGACTTTCACCCCCCTCTGCTCTTCCATTGCCTCCTTCTCCCTGCCGCTTTTCCTAGGGTGTTTGGCTTGGCCTCCCTGCCCTAGAAGTACCTAGGATGAGGAGTCAAGTCCCAGCAGAATCCACCCACCATTCTACAAGCAATACACGCGTGTAGGTAACTTTCTAGCCGACAGTACCCAGTCCTGCCTGTCCCCTAGCCATGATTGATGATGGGATGCGACAGTATTCAATCAATCAAATGGCCTTTGGGCCACTTTTTTCTTTTATGGTATCGTGTGGTACATATCACAAGTCATTGCAGGCTTTGTATGGTCAAACTCATCTCGCCGCCGCGTCGCAATTTCTACACTCCGTCTGGTCTTTTCACCTCGGAACCAGGGCTTCACGCTCCGAGTTTGTCACTGTGGCGTGTCAAACACTACCAGTCTTGACTTTGTGTTTCTTTTCCTTCCCCTGGTCGAGGAGTCTGAGCAACGTACTCATAGTAGAAGTAGCTTCCAATCCACTTTTCGCCTCCCACTGGATCATCACCCCGCCCCCCAAAACCTCCGCGGCATAAAAAGCAGCCTGGTCGAGGGTGAAGTCGAGGCATTACGATAGCTTGGGCCTGTCACCCTCGGGGGGGCGCGTGGCTGAATGCAGAAAAAGCCAGCACGGCGAATGAGATGCCGATAAATGCTGTCAACCTAGCGTACCTAGTGCAGTGGGCGTAGTGGTCACAGTCCTTGATTTGCCCTTGTCAGTTCCCAATACAAAATGCACCAGCAGGTACTGTTACCTCATGCTTTTGATGATTTGTGGCTATCATGAAAGTCCCTTTACTGTGCATGTGTACCCAAAGTACAATGTAGCTGCTTTCTGGTCTGTTCGCTACTAATCACTTCCCGTAATTGTTAGTTTATTTATTTTTTGCCTTAGCTTCATGTTTATTGACCCATTGGCTGTGTCGACCTTCACCTTCACAGCGGATGACCAGCTACCTAATATCATCTGAGTGGATCGAACGAGTCTACGTAGGGACGGTGCACCACACTTCTGAGCTCCTCGCATTGATGCTAGGCAACTGGCCTCTCATCTTCGGTTATTCGCCCCTGAGAAATTTGGCAAAGCGGAGGCATATCCCCATGAAGTGGGTAGGATACCACCTCAGCACGTTGCGTTCCGTTGCTAGGCGGGTGACGCAGCACGGTTCTAGTAGACCGATCTAGCGGGTCGTAGGTTTCCACCCCAAACTGGCAGTAGGGAGAACATGGTGCCTGTGCGGACTGCTCTGTTTGGTGTGGCTCAGTGTGGTAATTATAGCATTCGGGTTCATTGCACACTATTAAGTGCAGTCGCATCGCAATCCAATTTCCGATGTGTTTATTTGATCATCGGAAGCAATCAATATACCGGAATCTGCAGTTATCCTCTATTCTGGTGCCTGAGAGCAGTGTGGTTGAGGAATGCCAGATATAATTATCCCACCTACTGCATGAAGCAGCCTTACGAGTCGTGGGAATGTTCCAAAGATGTAGTCATTTCCGGAAACCAGCGCTCATTTGCTGTGTTTGCGGCCCTTTCCTGTCTATAGCATGACGCGCGTTTATTTTTGTAATTAATGGCTTTCTACTTCTTTCCTCCCGCCATAAGAGTAGGAAAAGTCGTACCAGGTTAACAAGGAATGATCAGTCCCAGCAAGCACTTGAGTTCAATGTTTAGAGGCATATACTCGAGTATGTAGATATACATACGGCAGGCAACGATATGTACTGCCGACCTAGGTATTCAAGTACATTCATTTTTTATGTAAAGTGTGCATTGATGTAGCAACGATGCCGGGTCCCTTTATTGATGTTAGCAAGTTGGGGAAAGACATGGCAAAAATCCCTCGCTCGTCATAGTTGATGTTGGTGAAAGGCAAAAGAAAATGTGCGATAATAAGAAAGGCAGGATGACGCGAAACGCTATATTAAACACATTTGCTCCTCAGGACTGTTTGTGTGCAAAATCAATTTCGCGAAGTTTGAGATTGGAGGTCGGTCTTGGGGCATTTCGTGGGTGTATTCATCGAACATGGTTTGAAGGGGGTGTCTTTATCAAGTCTGCCATAATCTCAAAGTCCCAGGACACTCGCAAAGCTTCAGGGGTCGTGGGATCGGCTGGACGGTCTCCTCAAGCCCCCTGCCCTGATGCTCACCCTCTGAAGAGTTGCCAGAAAACGAGCGCACCACGGCACGGTGCGTCGCGGGATATGTGCTTTTTTTTTTCCAAGTTGCCAGACATGAGATAGACGCGTGTCTTGGAACAGGCAACGGTGACAAAGATCATTTCTTCTTGCTTTCTGGCATTGTGTTCTATTTTTCTGCCCGTCGTCTGACACGGAACGCGTACAGTCCCCAGATCCGCGCCAACAAAATTTGTACATTTGAATAAGCCAAACCAAAAACTTGGATCATTTTAGATGGGCGGAAAGCAACACCGGGAATGAACCTCCCTTTCTCTCACGGGAAAAGACATGATCTACGCCCACAGAATAATTGAAGGCTTGGTCTTTTCCAATTTCACCCCTAAAGGAACTTGTGGAAGGTTCCGCAACCAAAGCCAACCTCCGTAGTTCATGTTCACAAGGTACAGAATTGGTTGGTGACGCTACATAAAATCCCTAGTCGCTCCTTCGCAGTCCAAAAAAAAATTTCCCCCGTCCGCAGGAGACCAGCACCAAATGAGCGTCAAGCTCCGAAATAAGAAGGGCTCTAGTTGGTCAGGCTGAAGCTAGGTCAAAATGGGATGCGCGCCTGTCCGTAGCAGGATCAGACATGCGGGTTCAGCAGGTTCGTCTCTGGACGTTGGTTGGTCAAATACAGTTGTGCCACTCAGCACTGCGCCAGGTGTAGGAATCAAATGAGCGTGCAGACCAGGCCATCACTTCAACGTTTGGGGGTGTGATGACTCTCGGGCTCCTAAGGGCCCGATACGTAGGCACGCTCGATGCCTCGTGAGTTACCGCGTCGGATTCTGCCTCATGCGCATAGGTGCTGCTGGCTCTTTTGGTGGGCACATCTGGCTGACTAGCGCTGAATGCGACTCCCATGGTACTCTACTGGAGGTACAGACAGCCTTCCCTTAACGAAGTACTACATGTAGTTATGTAGTACATAACTCCACGCAACGCCTGTACGTTGGATTTTCCCAGCCAAACGGTTGCAAGGGTTGCTGGTAGCCCTGCAACCAACAAGAGAGTGCACTGGCTTAATAATAATATCAAGATGCCAACTTTCATCCAGCTAGCCTGCCCGCCCCGGTTCGAAACACGAAGCCAGACCCACAGCAAGATTAACGAGAGGACGGTATGGCCAGGGGGGCAGATCCGCATCAGATGAAGTCTGGATATGAAACCAATCTCCAGGACAGCCAGTCACTCAGGGTAACGGCCTGCTAACTAGTGCGCATTGGGCAGTATTGGCAGCCCGGCAGGCCTATCGGAAGCGGTCAATATTGGATGAGGAGGCATGTTCCCCCAAGCAGGCTAGCTCGCCTACCACCGTCGGTCGACCTTCTGGCTTGAAGGGTCTTGGGTAATTAACCCAACGGCTCTGCAAGAGAACCCTTCGAGGAAGTATTCGATAGTTCCGCCATTAGCAGCGTGTCTACTCCCCTGAATCCCAACTTGGGTCATCTCCACAGCTTCCGTACCAAGAGCGCTTTTTGTAATGGCATGTGCTTTAAACTGAGCACTACTGGTGACCATTGTATGTGCCGTACTCTTTTAGCGATCGATAGCCTGGTGCTGCGGCAACTTGTGGAGCTCACTTGGTCTCTCACTGTCCGACCGCCCATCCATGTAGGTTATCCATTCTATACGGCTACCCTAGGGACGTTCAATTTCCAGCACAACAAGGTAGCACTCCAACTAGAGATGGAAGGTATTACCGGCTTCCCAACGTGACCCTCCAGCTCGAACGTCAAAATCCGTGTAGGGCGATCTCAGCGACTCGACAATAAGCTACATACTCAATCTGTCAATCGGTAAAGCCATCTCACTCCGCCAAGACAATGAGTTGCTACTTTCTCGCGTCATCACAAGATGACCAGATTCCCATTAGACTCTATTTCTCGTCTCTGGCTCCCCCCACTCCTATTGTGAGCAACGCAATCCTGCAACTGGCTGTTGTATGGAACGCTGAGATGGCGAGCTAAAAAAGAAAGAAGCACTGCCTGTTACTATGAATATCCACCTGGGCAGGACCCCTACTTTTTTTTTTAAGACTGGCCCGGGCGGGCCACTCTACGACCTAACGAACGGAGCCTGTCTGTGGTACAACCACACCCAACAGAAGAGCACGAGAGTCAACGGATAAGTTAGCCCAGGGTGACTGGCCGTGGGCCTCCGCTGTCCAAGGTTTGTTTTGCCTCTGCCCTGCCCTGTCCCGTCCGCTCAGCCAGTGCCCACGCGCAATTTGTCATTACCAGATACGACAACAAAAAGTGACCCAGCCATAGCTATGTGCTAATGATGGCTGCGCGGCTTGTCGAGTGGTGAGTTATCCCGTTGCTCGGGACAATCTTTGTTCGGCGATGCCATGTTCGACCCCCACACCATTGCAGTTTTTGGATCTCCCCCCTCGCAACGCCGAGCAAGGATATCGTTGGTGGTTGACCCTCTTGCTTTTGCATATGTGGACGCAAACAAGAGCATGGCGCTCCACATGCTAGGAGTTGTCGGTGGTCAGCCGAGCTTACAATTCGCTCCCCTCACTTTCCCTGGTGCGACATTTATTTTGCCCGCTTCCAAGCTGCCCGGGTTCTGATCCAATAAGTTGTGGCTTGAAACCCACTTGCTCACACACCGCCACTGGGGATGTCGTTGCTCAACACCGACCACCTCGTCCCCGCAGATTGAGTGGGCCAGGGCTCGTCTCTAGGTTCGGGGCAGCGCTCAGAAGGGTGCACTGCACGTAAGGACGTACATAGAGCTGAACCAGATATGGTTGTGTGCACTGCTTAGTTGGTGGCCGTGCCGCACTTCGATTGAACGAGCAAAAATAGACATTGAGACCTGATGCAGATTGCTTTCTCAACCTGAACAGTCGCATTCAATCAGAGTGTATCGTTGAAGGCCCCCTTAGAAGAACCCTAGAACATTGCCCCCTTCAATACGACCGCATTGTGGCCGGTCGTCGTATTGCCTGATCATCCACACAAGGAAAGAAAAGAACAAAAAAATCCAGGGTTCAATACGCACTACTAGCTGTGCTCCCGACCTTACCGCTAATGGTTCGAACTACGGGGTCTGGCAACAACTACGGCGGCAAAACTGACTCAAAATCCCAACCAAACCCACACGGTGAAGGCAAGACCTGCATGCTAGTGAGGAGGAACCAGTCACTTGTCAGTCGTTGCCATTTCTTGCAGGAGAGGCTGGCCAGGCCAATCAACAACCATTTTGTATACAGAGCCTTTCCCAGCCGAGTCCCAGGTGCACTAGTTCTTGCGGGGGGGCCTAGTGACCCTTTATTAGTCTGATGGTGTCGTCTCCTTCCCAGCCTACAACACACCGCCAACCACCAATGTCACGGGACCAGGTATAGCGACTTGGTCTTCCCCGGGGCGAGTCCCCCGTGAGTAGCGCCCGGCGTGTAGACCATCAGCCTAGGGTTACGTGGGTCATGTCGGTCACTAATGAGCCAATGTGCGGCATTGAAGAGGGCAGTTCCTAGAGAACTACCAAACGCATGTAGGTAAATAAATGCTTAATGCTTAGTAAGCTCGAATTACCAACTGAATACATCCAAAGTTTCTCTATTGGTAGCACGTCCGATTTCGAACACATAACGGGCACCGTTCAACAAGTCGGGTTGACCACTGGGGTCCCAGCCACAGGAGTGGTCATTGAATATCAGCCAGGCCAGGCTCGAAGCATTGAAAACTCGAATAGTGTGAATGCACTTGGGGTGATACGCGGCCACTTTGTCGCCCGCTCATTGGCCCAGCGTCGTAGTTTTTGCTAGTTGGTGTAAATTGGCGAGAGCTAAGAGTTGGTCTCTCGTACAAAGAATAGGTAGGCAGTCTCTCCACCACGCTAGAAACCCAGCAAAACGGTTTAGGAGACAATAGCAACACTTCTTGCAAACCATCCCGCCACAATATATGGGAGCCAAAAATCTGCTAGTTGGCTCCTGATTCGATTTTCTGGCGCAGGATGTTTCCTGCTGCTGGCCGCCGCACTACCCAAGGACGATGGCTGCAAGACTCAAAAGTGCCTAGTCGCCCGATTGACCCACGTGGTGGTAACCAAACAACTCAACCTCGAGCGAAAGTGAAACCATCAAATTCGACTGCCTAGGCTAACAAGAAGCACCACTGATGAGCGAGACCGCCAGTGATTTCAATTGCCTCCGGGTAAATGCGGGCACATAGGAGTATGAGGTTCTATCGGGGTTAAAGAGCCTGCAGTAGCGCGGTCTAGGCGCGGCCGTATTCTCGAAGGTCCCGCTCGTTCTGGGAGAAACCCACTCTTCCCATAGGTAACTCCGTACCTTACTTACGGACCTGCGGAAACCACTTACGCACACCTGGCGCCGTGTTCCCCCTCTTCCTGTAATGCATCTGCACCCGAAGAGAACTAGAGGGCTGGAGCCAACCCGGACGTCACCGGTTTTGCACAGTTTTTGCAAAAAGGGCTGGGCCAGTTCTACGTTGGGGGTGGGAGCCTACCCGCGGGCAGGCTACCTTTTTTGACATTGTATTACCAAGCACCGTTGCACGGGAAAGAAAATATCAACGGCGGCGATCCCTGACAGTTCTGAGAACGTCTGATGATACCGACGTAATCTGTGGCCACCACGAGCCACTTTCGCACACCCCCCTTCTCTCAGCCCCTCAGCATCCCACGCCTGCCTGCTCACAAGCATACTACTATGCAACCCAATACTCAAGCGTACCCAGGTGCGCAGCATGGATCGTAAAAAACGTGATCACATTAGATATTGAATGGTGGGACTACCCAACTCAGTGGGTTGACAGCCGGATGCATCGGGGATGGTAGATCTTGCCCTAGGAATTCTCCGTGATATCACTCATCGCCCTCTCGCTTGCATTGTCTGGGTCTGCTCGCCCAGCCAACACCACCTCAGTCAAGCCACTCATCGTCATCTTTTTATTCTTATTTTTGTTTTGTTTAAGTACTTCCCAGTGTGCGGCCCTATTTTCAGAGCATGCGTGAGGAAGGGCAATGAGTCTTACTGGGACGGGATTGGGACAGGTGAGCCTTGCTTGGACGGGTGGTGACATAGTTTTCCGGGCAAGAACCGAACCAAATGCGTACACCTTTGTACACATGCACCTGCGTGTGCGCCCCCTCTACTATCCACACACACACAGAGAGAGAGAGGGGGGGGGAGAAAGACAGAGTGTGAAAGAGAAAGAGAGATGCGCCGATCGCGATGACGGAGGAACGTATTCCCCTCTAATCTAAAAATCCTATTGAGGGGGATGCAGTGCTGCCCAAGCCCCTGTCTTCTCCTGTACGTGCAGAGAGCCGGCGATGAAATAGAGGGGCAGAGTGGGAGAGCGGATAGAGCAAGAGGGGGTTTCTGCTCTGCCCGCATCTGCGCGGCCAATCGGGTCCGGTCACCGGAACAAGTCTGGGGATAGCTCCGGCGATGCCTTTGGATCGCGGTTCGCTGGCTGTTCCCCAAATGCAGGGCAAGCATCCCATTAACCGGACACCCCCTTAATGCGAAAAAGGTCTAAGGGGGAAAAAAAAATTGTTCATTGATGGAATTTGCCTCACGAAGATGACTTCGATGACTCCCCTTCTGCATCGAGGAAGGTAGGGTGCAAAAAGCTCCGGACTGTTAGTGCTTGCCCACTCTAAACTTTCAATGTTGCCTGCCTCAATCCGACCCTCCCCTCCCACCCCTCTCCCGGTGCCCGTCTAGTGCATAAGCTCTGCAGGCAGAAACCTCTCAGGTTGACTCGAGTGCGTCACTGGTCTGAGTCTGTTGTCTGGCCTAGCTATTTGGCCCCCCAGATGACCTCAACATGCCTGATGTCATCGTCGCCGTCGCCGGCGTTTTCACTGGGAGGTTGTCATCGTCCTGCGATGTGATGATTTCGATGACTTTTTTTTGTTTTTTTCTAAATCTTGGTGGAATTGTTCCTACGACATGCAAACTTTTTTCTTATTTTTGTTCCCCAATTAACGTTTTGCTTCCCCTTCCCCCCCTTGCGATTGATGACTTGATGACAAGCCAATGGTGTTGTCCTCCGCAGATGCACACATTACATACATCCGTACATAAGTACATAACAGGTAATCATTCGTCAAGGCGGACAGGCCTAAATAAGAAACCCCCACTAGAAACGTGCGTCCGCCGTAAGAGACAAAAAAAGCATACAATTAAAGTAGGCCCCCCCCCCCCCCCTATGCTCAAGGTTTTTTCTCCCCGCCTTCAGCCTTGAGAATGCAAATAAGGCTTTGCGCCAGCGTTTCGAACGAGCTTTAAAAAGAAAGAGGGAGGGAGGGAATAAATCGCCGTGCTGCCTACTGGAGAGCTTACCGCCTCAAAACACTAATCCTCCGTAATTTCTTCCATTTAGAGGGCGCATCGTGAGTCTAATAATCTTCATGGCGTAATCGTATACTGCAGCCCCAGGGGAGGAGCTTTCAGGTGTTGATTGGGGAGAGCGAGAGACGAATCCCTAGACCTTAAGAAACCATCCTTCCTTCGTGTCCAGGCCAATGATCGCCTTGCATCCCCCTCTCCCCCCATAGGTAGGCCTCGTCCGCGGCTACAGCGCAATGAAGATGGGGCCAAAAGGCCTACTCATTTGCGCTCTTGTATCAACGGCTGATGACTCTGTTCTCCAAAGTGACTCTTCCTTTGGTTCTTGATTTTTTTTTTGTCCCCTTTTGGTTCCCGCAACTGGCGGCGGCGCCGGGCATGGCAAATCAAGCTATCGTGGCCCACAAAGACAAAATTCATGCAGAAGATTACCTTAATGCTCTAGGTGCTCTCTTATTGTCATGCATCTGGTATGGATTATCGGCCAACCAGATGGGTGATACATGAAGAGTTTTCTTGAACCCCCTCCGTGCTAGCTGCTGCTGCTGCATTCATACCTCATTGTTTTGGATGGCTCCAGATAATGTAAAACATGGACCTATGGGACGAGAGGCATGTTGGAATAGGAAGAGGGGGGAGGGGAGCTGAAATGGGTGTGTATACATCGGCGATGAGTATTTCTTGATGTGTTGCTGTGATTGCTGCCCAGCTTATTATACAATAATGGTCCTCGTATGTATTGTTTTCACATAGACGTATTGAAGATGATATCCTTCATACGGAAGTTCCGGTACAGCCTATTGATGTCTCCCTACAAGTTACGTAGATCCATCCCCATGTGTCTGCTCCAAAACCCATGTCTGGGTGTCAGAGATGGGACATATTTTATTCCTACTCTTTTTCATGAGGAAGGTTGTTTGAGATCATTTGCTTCAGATAGAACTCAAATTGAGGCCTTGGAAAGCTACATTTTGTCGTAACTACTGAGATGAACTCAGGAACCATGTTCACGATACGAGTCGTGGTTGGACTTTTTCAGCTTGTGTGTTTGTAATTTAGAACTCATCAAATAGTCCAAGACAGGGTATCTGCCTCACTGCTTCTCGCCTTTGAATGCCTACTTTCTTGTACCCATTGAGTCTAGTTTTGGAAACGAGTGAGTTGTGCTGGCAACATGGATTACGCCACTTGACGCAGAGAGGAAACTCTAATACCTACGGCATACTCACTGACATTGCCGTGGCCATGGGCCCTGGTTGATATCCCACTGCTAGTAGAATAATTCATCGTAGTAAAAGATACAACATTTGGCCGAGTATATCAAGCACTGATCTTTGTTGACTGGAAATGGTCTCCTGCTGGATGGAAAACCTACCATAACCTCATCGCCCGCCGAATTCTGTATGCAATATTCTTCATCATACTGCCACAATGCCTCCAAAAAGATTATATATCCTATCCTCCATGCAAGACATATTTTGAATTTACTCAGTATCACGATCAGCATGACTTGAGCACAGAAATGTGATAATCATAAATCGACAATATAATTAATTGCTCGTAGAAGGAGTAAAGTATTACCAAAATCAGTTTTAATATTTTATGCAACGGGGCTATCAGATATGTGACTCGGAAGGAGCATATGAAGAAATTCTACCGTAGAAAGCTATCACGACAACCAACTGCTTGACGATCTCCTGATCACCCAACAGCTCCCAGATAGCCATCATTACCGGTGAATGCCCATGGGCACCTCGTGAGCCGTGCTAATCCCCGTCCCTTCGCAGATCGCGTCCCAGCTCAGGCTAGAAAGCTTTCCTTCTCGAACTCCTTTCTACGTTAAAGCAGCCCAGTAACGCCTCCGGTCATCAGAAAGATGACGTATTGTTTGGGTATTAATACAGAACTGTCTCTAAATTGCTGCAGAAGATCCATTAGAGACCCTCGCCTAGCAGGCAGTGCATAGATATCATAAGTTTCTGAACGAGATTTCATGAGAATTACCGGCCAAGCCCAGCACAAGCACTCATGGTCTTGCACTAGGAGATCAGGCTCCATATTCAACTGGGCCTAGTGCTAGATGCAACAGAGCACCTTGAATCTTTTGATATTCTCCCAGCGACCATATGATCCCGAAGATCCTCGATAGAGTGCGAGCAACTCCATCTCTAGCTTTGGAAGCCGGGGAACACGGGAAAAGATATTGATTCATTGGTGTCTCTTAACTCCAACCAGCATTTGGCACTCGGCCATACGGAACGATAGCAGCATCAATGACAGGCTCTCGTCGGTGCATGGTCACACTCTCGGGCCCCCACTTTGCCTTCCACTCTTGCTCCTGGCCCAGGGCCTTGTCGAATGCCTTGCGGCACTCTGGGGGAAGCAGCTCCTTGATATCGTCTGATACAGCGTCGAGACCCTGGTAATCCTTGAGAAAGTGAGGCACGTCTCGTGACTTGTAGGCAGCGGAGGCAACTCCAGAGGGAGGTGTTTCCATCAGAGTGTCGATGACTTTGAAGTTGCGGGCAATCTTGGGATTCAGCGGGGCAAACACCTTGCTTGTGGTAGACTGTGCAGAATCGGCAACCTGAACCACGCGAGCGTGGGTAGGCTGCATGCTGACAGGGTATTGGAGAGTATTCGTGTGGACATCATAGACGCCGTTATTGTTTGTGCGACGGATTGCTGCAACCTCCGCGTTAAAGGTGCTGGAAGACTGTGTTAGTATGTCATGGATCTATTGGCTGAGTTGTTGTCTCTGTCAACAGGAGACACTTACCTTGCAGCACGTGCATGCTCAAGTTGCCAGTTGGAGTCCGTTACTGTGACTCGTCTCTTCTTTACCACCTCTTTGCCGCTTTGCAGAGGAACTGAGGGTGCACCCGTGTGATAAACAGCGCTGGCACCGTGCCAGGCCACGTACTGGTTCTTGTTGTACTCCTCGCCCTCGACAAACCTGTCATTGGGATCGGCAATTTCGCCTTCGATGACACCCTCAGCCCTGCGGGTTGCGACCTCATAGTCGTCAATGATCCTGCGGCCACCGACGACGATTAAGGCACCGAACTCTCGGAAGACGGAGCGTGCAGTGACAATTCCTATGGCACGACCCTTGTACGAATGGGGAATGATTTCTCGCTCAATCATGTCTCGTTTCTCGTCGTCATCCACAATGATCTTGTAAAGTCGCTTGTGCTTGGTGAAGAAAAGGTAGGAGTCTCGGAATCCAACACAACGCGCCGGCTCGGTGGACAACATGTAGAGCCTATCGCCACGACCTTGAACGGTAAATGTACGACAACGATATTCGCGACCACCTAGGAGGTTGCCTAGCTTATCGACCTTGGTCTCGCCCTCTGGATCTTCGTCCAGAGCGAGCTCATCGTCGATGATGTCGATCATGGTGCCCTCATTGTCAATGCTCTGCTGCGTAGGCTGGAAGGACTGACCCTTACGACCGCCGCGACCACGCCAGCCACCTCGACCTCGTCGGCGTGGCGTGTCATTAGGATCGCGGTTCGGGGGCTCGATAGGCAGTGTGTCCCAATCGGGAGGACGGTTCTTGGGAGGTCGACCTAGGCGCCTTCTCCGGATGATCGGTTGTGGCGCGGGAGATGGAGATTTGGGAGATGCTGCCTCGGAGTCTTGCTCCTCCTTCTCTTGCTCGGCGCCAGAGTCGCCGTCTTGGTCCTCGGGATCCGGCTGAGGCTCTGCATCTGAAGTCTCGGGGGCATCCTGCATAACCTCATCTTCAAGGTCATCAAACGTCTTGGGCGTACTCTCTGCGCAGAATGAGAATCAATGGTCAGTTCTGTTTACTATTGCAACGATGTGGTGGTGGTGGTGGTGGTGATGAAGTGCAATTCGAATACCATGCGATGCGATGGATGAAACGCGACGGAGATCATGGTGCGTACGCAATGCGCCATAGCAATATCGCGGTGTGTTGCTGCGCACTCCACGAGTGTGCGCATGGTGGTGGTGGTGATAGGTTAGACAAGGAAAGAATGGCTTACCTAGCTTTTCAGCAGCGCGCTTCGCAGCAGCGCGACCTGAGCGGCGACCCATGCTGTGGGTAGAATCGTGTTGCGATTGTATTTTAAGTGGTAGTTGCAGCCTCAATGGGCGAATCTCCGTGGGTCTGGCTGGTACGGGTAGGATGGCTGGCGATTTACTGACTGACAGTCGCTTCTTCGCTCACTAGGCTGGAGGGTTTGAATGTCCAGTCTGAGAGTTGGAAACGCGTTGAAATTCTCGGCGCGTGACAAATTCCGGTCCAGAGAAAAGCGGGTCCAACCTGCTACCTAAGTTACTTAGTAGCCAGCCAGCCCACCCAAACCAGCGTTCGAGAGCTCGGACCCGTTGGCGGGTGGGCAGCTGGGAATTCAATGCTCCACGCGCGTTCGCTTGGATGAGATCAAATCGCAATTCGCAGGTATAAGTTGTTTCTCATTTGTCCATTTGGCTGCCACTTATAGTATTTGACTTAAGTCCTGACAGAGTCACAAGTCTGGTCGTTGATATCCCAACGTCTACCGGGGGAAGCGCGAAACCTCAGCCTTTTCACCCCTCTATTCCGTTGCTTTTCTAGCTCATGCCTCATAACTGCAACCAGTTGCAATGCTAAGAGCAGAAATATGGCCTCGATTTTAGAACCATGAAAGGTGTGTGGTTCCGTTTGTCTCAATAAACAGCAGCTCTATAATCGCTCGCCTCAGTATAAACTATAGCTCATTATGAGAAGGGTGAACAACTCTGTCCCACAAATGCAATGCTTGCAAGGTGGAATGACCATCATGCTGCCGGGCACAGAATAGAAGACAGTCGCACGACCGCTTCTTCCACCTATTTCGGCTCCGAATTGCGCGAACATGGTGTTGAAGCGTTTCAGCAAGTTACCCATGCATGATGAGAATCAAGTAACCTAGTCCGAAGATGCCTCGGCGTTGAGTCGCAAACGAGGAACCGGAGCGGACAAGCCCCTCCCCGTCAGTGAGCTAAGCTTCCGAAAGTGTGGGGAAGGGGGCTCCAGACCCACAGGGCATCGCCCACCCTGAGCCGATACCGCCAGGCATGGAACGCGGTCTGATCACCGACCTCTCGTTCTTCCCGTTTACATACTCACTTCACATGTTGTAGAATTGCTATCCCGTGATTGTGGGGAGGCGGTCTTTCAGTTCTCTTTTCCTTCTCTGGCCCTAGTTGTGAGCACCAAGAGCACCAGGAGCACCGAGTGGCTACATATCTCGCCTCCACTCCTCTTCCCCCTTGGCCCAGCCCGGACCTCCGGTGCTTCTGACGTCAAGCGCCGTTTTCGACACCCTCAGTGGACCGGAGTGTCCAACACAAGACCACCTTGGGTTGTTTTTGAAATCCGCGATGAAACCCCAAATGTTCTCTCGCGCCGCTTCTGGCGTCAGCCATGCTCTCACAAGAGATGCCTGTCGCTTCACGTTGTTGCGTCGACGCTGTTATTCAACAGCCATGGATTCGGCCAAGCTCCCGCTGGCCGGCTATCGCGTGCTGGATATGACACGAGTGCTTGCTGGGGTAAGTTAACGGAGTTGAGCAGCTTTTTTCATTAGATTAACCCAGCGTACGAAATACGGAGATCTTACCAGCCCCGGCGAAACGTGCTGCAAGGCAGAATTGAGATGTCATGGCTAATCCCGATCCTAGCCATATTGCACCCAAATATTGGGAGATCTCGGGTAGGATTAAGCATATCATAGTCCATGAATGACGAAACATGAGCATTGACATTATAACTTTGCAAAGGGCCGAGGTGATCAAGATCGAGCACCCAACCCGAGGAGACGATACGCGAGCCTGGGGTCCCCCTTACGCCCCCTACACAGCCTCATCGGGCCTGGAGGGATCCGGAGAATCCGCATACTTCCTGGGTGTCAATCGGAACAAGAAGTCACTCGGCCTATCATTTCAACACCCAGAAGGTGTGGAGATTCTACACAAGCTGGCAGCTAAGTGCGACATCTTGGTGGAGAACTATCTTCCTGGCAGCCTGGCCAAATATGGCATGGACTATGCAACGCTGCGCAACATCAACCCGGAGCTCATATACGCTAGTATCACAGGGTATGGCCAGACTGGTCCCTACTCCAGCCGTGCCGGCTACGATGTCATGGTTGAGGCAGAATTCGGTCTCATGCACATCACCGGTAATCGTGACGGCCCGCCAGTCAAGGTCGGCGTCGCGGTCACGGACTTAACCACAGGCCTGTACACGAGCAACTCCATTATGGCTGCCCTTCTGAGCCGAGCCAAGACTGGACGCGGACAGCATATCGATATTGCCCTGAGCGATTGCCAGACGGCCACTCTAGCCAATATAGCAAGCAGTTGTCTCATCAGCGGAAAGAAAGACTCCGGAAGGTGGGGAACAGCACATCGTACGTAACCCCTAACCCCCCTCGAAAACTACAAATAGCCTGTTGCTTCGTGTGTATTTGCTTCGGCACTCGTTACTGATACGCCAGCAGCTTCCATTGTACCGTACAAGTCGTTTAAGACGAAGGACGGGGACATCCTACTTGGTGGTGGCAACGACCGATTGTTTGGAATTCTGTGCGATGGTGTAGGACGGCCAGAGTGGAAGACGGACCCTAAATTCGCGGTAAACGCACAGCGCGTAGCCAACCGGGTGGAGCTGGAAGGAGCCATCGAGGCGCTCACGTCGCAGAAGACGACGCAAGAGTGGCTCGAGGTCTTTGAGGGCAAGGGTATGCCATATGCCGCTGTGAACGATGTACAGGGTACCCTAAACCATGAGCACACCAGGGCAAGGGGCATGGTGGTGGAGATGAACCACGTTGCGTGCGGCCCAATCCGTATGGTCAACACACCGGTAAAGTACAGCGAGAGCGAGCCGAAAATTCGGAGCGCCCCGCCGACGCTGGGCCAGCACACGGATGAAATCCTGGGCGATCTCCTGGGACTCGCGGCCGAGGAGATAGAATCGCTCAAAGGGAAAGGTACGGTACGATAGTTCGCTACTTACAGTAGATCTCGAAGAGATAGATAGATCCGACCTGATCGCGGTGCGGCGGTTTGCACGTGCAGTCCCTGTGGGTGTTTAAGCGCGCCATGGTTCAGCCTAGATATGAAGATCAGCTCTGCTTGTGGAACTGGGTGGGACTCTCAAAATAGGACGGACCCCTGCTTGCTGAAGCTCGAATTTTGTGTCCACCAAGCCACCCAACCCAACGGGATTAGCACCCGCTTACGTCCCTGTTAAAAGTCTTGACAAATGGTTCACCTCGTCTGAATTGAGTCTAGGCGAAGTAGAATAATAGTGTTGCTCGAGCTCGCCCCGATGTTGAATTGACTCAAAAGTAAGTCGATAAGCCCCAACCTAGCCCACATCCGGGATAAACTTCCCAGAGAGGAATTCAAATCTCTCGTCCCGATTCCGAGAGCGCGAAAAGAGTTGAGTCAGCGGTAGCAGAAACTGGTGAACGCCAACTTTGCGCCCGCAATTTCCCAGACCTTGGCTGAGCCTTCGGAGAATGAGTTACGCAATCTCGGTAGTGCAGAGGGCCCATAAGAAAAATTGGGCAACGAAGACAGAAAATGCCCTCATCTGCATATTCTCTCAAGGATCAGCACGGCGAACCACGAATCAATCGGTGCCCAAGACTTATAGGAACGATTAGCTACCCGTAGATCTACGGAATTGACTCGCTCGCCTTTGTGGGGGCTGCGGATTCGGGAGCCGTTTGCTCTTAGGGGCTTCTTGGACCCAGCGGGCCAACGGTTCCCGCACATAGTTCAAAACTTGGCATCGCCGAGCCACGACTCTAAGGGGGCCCCATACGAAGGCTTTGTTTCTTTTTGAATAATTCAAAGCACTCGCTGAGTCTAATCTCGGAATCTTGCATCAAGGGCTGCTCCGCCATCCACGGAATCGCACGCAACGCGGGGGAGGCTTCTGGCCCGTCTGTGCTTGCATTCGCGCTGGCCCGCGCGTGCCATTGCGCCTGGGTCCGCTGAACCCGCTGATCCCGTTAATAGCAACTGGGTCGCTTCATAAGTCCCACTGGGGCGCTGTAGAAAAACCCAAAGTGGTTGCATGGTCGCACTGGGAGGTGCTTCGCCTCCCTCTTGCCTGGACTTCTGGCCTCTCTCGCATTGGAGGGAGGGGGCCAGCGGGCAGGGATCAACCCTTGCACGGGCTAGCGGCCCTGGTTCGCAGAGTCCAAGATGAGATAACCCGAGGTGCTACACGCGAGAAGATGGGCCAATTATAGTAATGTTGGGGCAGATCTTTACCCCCATTGGCTCGGCCACTCGCAGACACGAGCCTAGATAGTGCGTATACAGCATAGTAAGCAGAACCAACTTGCAGCACTCCCTCCCCTCCCCGTATTTTTCGGACGGACTAATAACCACGCATAGGCTGCCGATGCACACGGGAGTAAAGAATATTTGACTGGCTCACACCCTTCATCATTGCCCGGACTCACTTGTACATGTGCCCGGAACAAGCTCGTATCGTATTGTGAAACTTGAGTGCGGACGCCAACAAAACCGCTAGTCTATCCCGTCATCTGGGGATCTGCGCTGGACTTTCTGATCACTTTCCTACCACATCAATCTCACCATGGCACCTTTATTATCACGCAGGGATGACCTCGACGTTAGCGCCATCCTGAAGAAGCCCTGGGTCATGGCCCTGATCATCCTCGGCGGCGTCATGATCTTATCCCTCACAACATTTATGGCGGTGTACTGCCTCCGGCGAGAGCGCGCGGGATCCGATGAGGAGCAGCTGCCGGCGCTGAGCCCGCAGTCGTCGGCGAAGGATTTCCTGCCGCGGAGGAAGATGAGCGCGGCGGTGCGCGCCGAGATGGAGGAGCAGGAGCGGGCCCTCATCATCCGCAAGTCGCTGGCCAGCCGCCACTCGTCCTTCAGCGGCAGCCTGCGCACTCTCGACAGCATGCAGCGCTCGAGCATGCTCGTCGATGAAGGTCTGACCGAGCTCACCGAGGAGCCCGAGACCATCGAAGAGCACCGCGACTGGAAGGAGTTCGAGGCCGGCCTGAGGAGGCAGCGCGCCAACTCGGATCTGGGGCACCCAGCCCTGCAGGATCACCACCATCACCAACAGCAGCAGCAGCAACAACAACAACAACAATTCGTACACCCTGCCCTGCTATCTCACCCCGCGGTCTCTTCTGAATTCGAAGAGATCTCGATAATACCCAGGGCACCCTCACCCGTTCGATGGGGAAGCAAGCAATCAAGTCCAAGATACTCGCTCACACCATCATTCCGGTCGTGACAAAACCACTACAGTTCAAATATAATACACATATATCAAGAGGAGGATCGCTAGCCAACCAGATAACTGGTTGGAAGCTTGTACATACTATTATTCGCATACATTTTCTTTTCTGTCTCGGTTTGGGAGGTGGAGGTTGGATAGCGAGAGGAACTTGTTTTTTTTATACCCGTAGACCGTAACAGTCGGCTACAACATCATCACATCATGCCTCACCTTCTCAGGAGGCATCGGCATTTTTGGTTTGGCATACAAGGGAGGGAGTTAGGAGCCAGTTGTATGGCAATTGCACTGCGAGGCTGAGATAATCGCCTCGCACTGCCGGACTTTTGAGCAGATTTTTCATAGCTGGAACAACCCAATGGAAAGTAAAACATATCACTCAATACTGGTAACGCCCAAACCCTGCCAATGTGTATGTGTCGTACGTCATGTCAAGTCCGGTTCTTCCTTTGTTAGTAGTGCCCAGGATAAACACCTTTGATTCATGAGCATTAATTATAACTATTTATCTTGTAGGTATCATATGCATCAATCACTAGCAAATATGTCGCTGAGCGATATCAGATGCTGCCAGCGCTCATCCTTCTGGATTTCGATCTCATCCTCAGCGGTTACCACCTTCATCTCGTCAATAGACCTCGTACCAAAGTCATAACTCCTGTCGTCGTGAACGAAAGCGATCAGTATCTCTATCCACTCCTGCATGAGCTCTCGTTCCCTTGGCGTCGGGCCGTGCGTGATGGAAAAGCTGGGTACACATATGGTTAGCATTTGCCAATCAAATTCTCTAAACCGGTCTTTTTTTGTTCCCGCCCTTCCGGAAGGGAGGGTAGGGGAGGGTAAGGGTAGGGGAGCCACTTACTTCCACCATGGCTTGTCGGTTGCATGCGCCACCCCGTACGAGAGGGGCGCCACGTCCGCCGAGATGAACGACAGGCGCTTGGCGACTTGGTACCGCCAGATATCCTCCAGCGGCACCCCGTGCTCGTACAGGCTGCGCGCCAGGCCCCGCGACGGCGCGCGCACCTGCCCGTCGGCGACGATCCTGCCGAAGAGGGTCTTCCAGTCCTGCAGGCCCGCCGACGGCGGCGGCAGCTCGTAGTGCTGCAGGATGCGGTCCGTTGTAGCGGGCGGGTAGTAGTTGCCTACCTGGAGCCTAAGCGCCGAGACGGTCGCCTCGTCCGGGCTGTTGTACGTCGCGTACAGTGTCTCCTCGTTGAGCACCTCGCCGATGAGCAGGCGCCACCCGCGCCGCCGGAACTCGGCCGCGAAGGCCCCGCCGCGGATGTACTCGACCAGACCCGCGTGGATGAAGATGTCATCGGTGACGGGCCGGAAGGTGTGGTTCTCGAGCGACGCGGTCGCCGTCACCAGGTCCTCCCACCGCAGCGCCCGCAGCGCCGCCAGCTTCTCCGCGGCCGGCAGGTCGGCAGGAACCCCGAAGTGCGCGCACACCTCGGCGAACTGGGGCTGCGCCTCGGCCAGGGTCTTGGGCTGCGCGGGTATCGCGTTAGACACCATGTAGAATCGCTTGATGGCGTTGGCCCCCTCGCCGGATCCTCCCGTGGCAGCGGGAGCGGCCCCACTGCTGATGCTGGTGCTGGTGCTGGTGCTGGTGCTGGTGCTGGTGCTGGTGCTGGTGCTGGTGCTGGTGCTGGTGCTGGTGCTGGTGCTGGTGCTGGTGCTGGTGCTGGTGCTGCGCATGGCGTGCAGCACCTGCGCCTCGACGCCGTAGGAGCCGGCGCTCCGCCCGCCCAGGGTGATGTTGTCAGGGTCGCCGCCGAACGCGCCTATGTTTTCCCTGACCCAGTCGATGGCCAGCTTCTGGTCCCACAGCCCGAAGTTGCCGGCGCACTCGCCCCCGCTCTCCTCGAGCAGCTCCTGGCCGGCGAGGAACCCGAAGATGTTGAGGCGGTACGCGATGGACACGACGATGGCGTTCATCCCTGCGGTGGAGATCTGCTCCGTGGGGTCCATGCCCGGCTCCTGTGACGCTTCCCCCATCTGGAACCAGCCCCCATGTAGCCACAGGATCACCGGCCACTTGGTCGCTGCTTTTTCGGCCCCGGGCTTCTCCACTGGCGTCCAGATGTTGAGAATAAGGCAATCCTCGGAGAACTGGAGCGAATCACCCTGCTCGGCGCCTGCATGAAACGCCTTCTGCGGGCATACGGCGCGGAACTTGGTTGCATCGTAGGGCGATCCATCTGGGCTCGCGTATTTATGCGACGCGGGTATCGGCCTCGGTTTGCGCCACCGGTACTCACCTGTTGGGGGGAGCGCATAGGGGACGCCAGCATAGCGGCGAGACTTGTCATCGAATTGCAGCCCCTTGATGACGCCCCTGTTCCCGAGATCGAGCTCGTGTTCCTTGGTATTGTAGGAGATCTGATTGCCCATCTTGATTGTGCTATGTAGACTCTACTGGGCCGTTGGCTAGGTTGTCCAGTTGAGCACAGAGCTCAAAGCTTCTTAACCTGTAAAAAGCCAAAGGGGGGAAGGAGGTTCCTCGGATCCGATGGAGAGGTCCACAGTGGTTTGGCTCAACATGCCATTCTCACCAAACTAACTTAGTCTGATCGGTACGATCCGAATACGAAGGACATATAACAACTACCGTCCAATGTAAAATTCCATCGGTAATCAAGTTTAGAATGCCGGCATTCACTCAGATCCGGGGAGACGAAACTTTACGTTGCGAGTTCGGGGTACTGATAAAGCGTGACGGAGTTCTGGGGCCGTTGATGGGAGGGCACTAAGACGCTTAGCTAGCAGCGCGAAAACGGCTTAGAATTGGTTCCCGGGTCGGAACACGGCCCGCGGAAGTGAACCATTACGTTGCCTGTTGATTTTGTGAAGGGCGCAGGAAGATCGCACAGTGGTTTTTATGAGAATAGAGTGTGTATGACTAATGAGAGTGATCGCATGAGCACTCACTATATCCCGATGGCCAAGTTATGCATGATACATGTTGGCAACATATAGAATGAATACGATCAGTAAATTGTAGTTAACCAAGAGTGGGGCTTCACTTTTGCCAATTTGGCTCAATTGGTGGTTTTTGTTACACATATGTATGAAGGATGAATTGGTGCTTGTGGGGATTTCTTATCTCCGGTTTATGTTCTACGAATCACTAAGCGTTGCGTTTTGTAGAATGATATGCCATACCATGATGCAGTGCGTACAATCAGTCATTACTGTTATTATTGCTCCTTAATTTTATATTGCTTCATTTCGGATATTGTCACCGATTAGAGCTAGTCCTTCCAGTTGAACCATCGATCAAATGACAGATAGAAGGCCGGCTATGTACGAGGTACTCTCGAGCTGACTACATGGAGTATCTAAAATGAATGTTCTCAATGTCTGTCATGTCGGATTCGGCATAGATGCGACCCTGATGCTCAGCCTGCTCCTTCGACAAGCCCATCTCAGTTTCCATGCGATCGCGCCTCTTGTTCTGCCACACATCTGAAAGTAACAGTTAGCACCACCAGCACATTTGGTCTACGCGAGGGGAAGCTTGCGGCCAAAAAAGCAACATACAGTATAGTCTCCAAGAAACGACGAGTACGAACTCGACACCATACATGATCGAGCAAACGACAATGGCGGGGATGTAACGTGGGGCGTCCTTGGACCGGAAAACCTGTGCACCGATGCAGTTGCCTGCACAGTAGGCAACCAAGAGAGCCGTGGATACCATCGTCTTCCTGGTTCGCCCTGCGATGTTGGAGGGAACAAGGGACCATGCCACTGCACAGATGTTGTTAGCTGTGGGAAACTCTACTGATAGGGATATCAGTATAATGGCGGGGAGCTTACTAGGACCGGCCAAGTTTCCAATGTAGGTAATGAAGTAAACTCCCCACTGGGTCCACAAGAGGCTGTTCTTAGGTAACAAGCCTAGAGCAAGCATGCCTGCGAATGCGGGAAGGATAGACAATCCGATGAAGTACACTGTTGCAATCACGAGTTAATAATGAATCGTGCCTGATTTATACACAATCCCTAGAATCACTCACTTCGCAGGTTCTTGTACCGCCGGGTCACGATACCCGCAAAGATGAACCAGCAGATAGAGAGCAGTTGCTGAGGGATCTTTCCCTTGACGATGGCGTCCAGAGCGGAGAATCCGAAGGACGTGTAGACGAGGTTACCGAAGGAAGTGAGGCCGCCATTGGGGATAGAGTTGACGAGCACGAAGGTGAAGACGAAGTAGATCTGGGGGTCCCGGAAGGTAGCCCAGACCTGCTCCCACTTCCACTCGTCGTGGCGCGTGGCGTCCGAGCCGGTCTGGGAGTTGACCACGCGGGCCTGGGCGATGCGCTTGTCCTCCTTGCTGAGCCAGCGCACCTCGTGCGGCGTGCCGAAAACGTAGTAGGTGATGGGGGACAGGATGATGGTCAGCAGGCCGAGGAAGAGCGAGATGCCCTTCCAAGCGGCCAGGCCGCCGGGGTGCGCATTGGCCCGCAGGCCGATGCCGTAGTTGATCAAGCTCGTGATCACGTCCATGCCGGCATTGGCGGTCGCCCACACCATGACGCGGAAGCCGTGCTCCTCAGCGCTGTACCAGGATGCTGTCAAGATCAGCAACGCAGGGCTGTTTGATGTGTTAGAGGTTTGGGTTGGTCTAATACGATTGAACGAATGGCTTTTTCGGATACTCACTAAGTTGTGCACTCTGGGTACAGATTTCAAGTTAGAAACTGGTATTTCTGAGCAGTATTATAGAACTTTCTGTTTACTTACCAGCAATTCCTTGTAGGGTACGAATTACCATGAGTTCGGCCCATGTATGCGTAAACGCAATGCAGAGAACCAATAACCCTGCACAAGTTGATGTGAGCTAGAGATATCATGATAAAAAAACACCCAATGCTAGAACAAAACGTACCCCAGATGAACATAGAAATTCCTACGACGAGACGAATGTTGGCACGCTGCAGGAGGTAGTTGCCTGGCGTCTCAGCTACAAGGAAGGCAATGTAGAATATAGAAGATAGCCCTGTTACAAGCTGTCAGCGTTATTACAAGCTCGGCCGTACGACTTAGTCGTCAGTAGCTGAAGGGTACGGTACATGAGTATTCTTGACCAACCAGGTGGTCGTCAGTGAGAAGTCCCATGGTAGCCTGCGTACTGACGGAGACTTTGTCGGCGTACTGGGTTCCGGAGACGATCCACATCAGTGGGAGCAGAACCATATCGATCTTCCGGAGGACTCTGGCGTAATCCGCGGCAGAGTACTCGCCCTCGGCGGCGTGGACAATATCAGCGACAGCCTCGCTGACCTTGCCTTCGTGTACGCCGGAATGCACTGATGGCGCCTTGGCGGATGGGTTAGTTGCTATATCATCGGTTTTGGGGGCTTGCCCCTTTTCGGTTTGAGACGCCATCTCCACGGTCAAAAATCAAGAACTTCCTTCTTCTTGCGAAGGTTGGCTTAATGACGTTTCCACACAACAGAAAGCGATCCAAAAAATACGATATCACTTGGAGTTATCAACCTTTCCCTGGAATTTGGGGTAGGCCAGGGGTGGTGGCCATGCTTTTTAACTTATTCCTGCACGGCTTGTACGGCTTAATCTACCTTCAGATAAGACCGCTCATGAGACTCTGGGACGATGGCTTATCAAATTAACAGCTACCAATCATATGAACAGGGATTGCACTATCCCGTCCAGTGAATCTCCCTGGCAAGAAGCGCCGGCTTCTACTCGACTGAACTCTGGCTATCGGGCAGGCTGAAAACCTGGTCGGGTTAGGTTGGTTGCCGTCGGTCGGGGATCGGGATGGGGCCGACTGGGGCCCGCAACCCAGTACGGGTCGGATCCCGGCAGCATAGGCCGGGATCGCAGACCATTGCTTTTTGTCTAAAGGCGCGGGCATTTTTTAAAACAGCCCCCCCAATAACTAACTTAGAACGTACGAAGTAGGAATATTCTGGAGACTCTTAGGGGTTGACCTGACGGCGCGATATCCACTCCCACACTGTCATTTGCGATTGCACCAAGAATAAAGTGCTTGGGCTAGCCATGGGGTGTGTAAAATAGCCCATATTCCCGCAAACCCATTTTGAGTCACTCTGCGCACATAACCTGCCCGCTGCTGTTTGACTGTGCTGCCGGCCCCATACGCAACAACATACTACATAGTAGCAGATAAACCAGCGGAATAGCAGAGTAGTGCTGTTGGCTCGTTACATTTGTTGACCACGAGATGAGCAATATCGACACGTCTGCGGCCGACAAGCCGGTGGCTGCTTGCAATGGGCAGCCTCGGCAGGCAATTGATATGTCGCATCACCTGAATACCCTGTCAAGGTCGCGCCACCCTAGTCCTCTTAAGGACATTATCAAGTTCATGGGGTATGAAGGGATGATAAGCTTTGCCGGAGGTATGGACACCCACACTGCGAACCAGCCATAGGCTGTGGAGGTTGAAGATAGCAAGGCTGATGAAGTACACTACAGGATTACCACACCCATCCTTATTCCCTGTTCATAATGTCTCTTTCGGAGTCTCCACGCCGGATCATTCTGCAGAGCGCTTGCAACTGAACGTGTCTAACGAACAAGATTCTGCCGTACAATTGGCCAAATTCCTCCAGTATGGTAGGCGCTCCTGCTCCTTATTATGAAATCTTCATAATATATAATAAATAGCGCAAGTCGCTAACTGGTCTCCAAAGGAAACTGCACGGGCAATGATGACTTGAGAAAATGGTGCATGGAGTTCACCAAGCGGATCCACAAACCCCAATATGAAGATGTAGAAGTTCTCCTCCACCCCGGAAATACAAACGCCTGGAGCAAAGTCGTGGGACTGCTTTGCGAGAAGGACGATTACATTCTTTGTGAAAAATTCACCTACCCGTCCGCACAGGCTCTTTGGATTCCGCAAGGGAACTTTGCAGCGCCGATAGGTCTTGATGCGACAGGTCTGCTGGACACAGAACTGGAGGAAACATTGGCAACCTGGGAGACAAGCCATCCAGGGGTCAGGAGACCTCACGTCTTATATCTGGTCTCGGTAGGATCTAACCCTACCGGCGTAACGATGACCTCGGAGAGACGGCAGAAGATCTACGACGTCTGCGTCAAATACGGTACGGCCCAATTTAGAACCCTCCTGTGTGCATGACACTGATATGTGGTCTCTCAACAGACATTATTATCGTGGAAGATGACCCTTACTTCTTCCTCCAGTACCCTGAATTTGACCTCAACGAGCATGCGAGCGAGTACAAGGCGGCTCCCAACGACGAGTTCGTCGCCTCGCTCGTACCCTCCTTCCTGCAGTTCGATTACCAAGGGCGGGTGATCCGGCTCGAGTCCTTCAGCAAGACGCTGGCGCCGGGCCTGCGGCTGGGCTACTTCGTGGCGAACGCGCAGTTCACGGAGCGCCTGCTGCGCGCCACCGAGACGGACACGCAGGACCCGTCGGGCCTGTCGCAGGCGATGGCCCTCGCGCTGCTGCGCGATGCCTGGACGCTCGAAGGTTACATCACCTGGCTCCAGGGCCTGCGGTTCGAGTACCAGCGCCGCCGCGACTGCATGGTCTGCGCGATGCAGCGCGAGTTCGTGCTCGTGCCGGCGGCAGAGTTCCCGGAGCTGGGCGGCGCCGAGGGCCTGGTAGTGGCCATCGAGACCCCGGACAAGAAGTCCAGGATCCCCATCTTCAGCTTCGTGGTGCCGACCGCGGGCATGTTCCTCTGGGGCCGGTTCTACCTGTCGCAGAACCCGCGGTTCAAGGAGATCCAAGGCGATGCGTCCCAGAAGGATCCCGAGCAGGTATTTGCTGACGAATTGTGGGCGAAGCTTGCAGAAGAACTGGTAAGGACCTCGTATCTTTACAAAATATCTCCCGCAGTCCGTTTTCTAATTAGTTTCGCTTAGGTCTTGCTCACCCCTGGTTCATACTATTACCCCTGGCAAGGCGCCGAGAAGAGCACGACCAAAACCAGAGGTTTTGACCCCGAGATCACATTCTTCAGGCTATCGTTCGCAATGGCCACGGTACGTTCTCGCAATTTTATGATTGAAAACACTGCTAATTTTGATGTGAATAGGATGCGCAGATGGACGCCGGTATTGAGCGATTTGCGCGGGTAATCAAGAAGTCATGGCTTGGACAGTAGGTAGTCGCTCATTAAGCCAACATCAAGCGGTCCTCGGCGTCAGCGTCCTAGTCGATAATAGCACAATCGCTTCTTAAAGTTGCCGGGGAGCAGATTGCCGTCGCTATACTGGTCATCTATAAGTAAGTTGGATTATCTGACGATGGAAGCTCTATAGATTATGTGCATAGAGGAGATTGAGAGTCATAGTCAGAATCAAGAAAAGTCAATCTTGATTATTCCGTGAACATACCCTAACCCATTGACGCCTAGGGGCAGTTTAGCACATACTGCAATCGACCAGGTGGGTGGCATCACCATTGCCGAAGCGAAGAAATATCCACTATAACGGTCATCTCTACCACGTAAAGTGGTGTATTACTTGGAGATAACCCAGTATCTGTTAGGTCAATGCCGTTGTAGATCACGTTATTTAACACTAATCCACGCCATAATCCCAGTACCAGGGTTCGCAGCCGTGGGTCCCTGTTATCGAACCCTCTAGCACGCAGTCTAACAGGCTGTCATCCCGGTCTCCTAGCCCACCCTCATGCCCCAGGTAGGGAAATGATTGGATCTATGCTCGGTCCCCCGCTTCCGATGTCGACTGTGCACTCGAGATCACCGCAACGGTGCTTGTCTTGGCAACGGTGTTGATAAGCAAAGTCACTCACGTGGGAATATGCCGTCCATCGCTTGGGGAAAAAGTCTGGAAATATATTTATTTGTTGTGCGGGTGATATTTAAACGCTGGCCTGAGTACACTGTGATACGCATCCCAATTTGGTGCTCATCCAAGTCGAAAGGTGTAGTCACATCGTCTTCGGTATATCGAGGAAACATGTCGGAACCCAAGCACGCAATGCCGTCTCCGATTGAGCCAGTGGTCGAACATCCTGTTGATGATGTCGAAAATCTCAAGACTTTACCGGAGAAAGGGGCTGATGCGCTGCTGAGCTATGTCGCCCCTTCAGGGACTATACAGTTGGACCAAGAGACAGACCGGCGACTGCTTCGAAAGATCGACACGCGGATTCTGCCGTGGCTGTGCGGCCTGTATGTGCTGCAGTACCTCGATAAAGGAGTGTGAGTGTAAACATTACTGCCTCGCTTCTTGTGACCAGGACTGCTAAACCCCTGCCGTTAATACAGCCTGTCCTATTCTTCAGTGATGGGTATCTACACCGATGCCAACCTCACCACCAGCCAGTACACTTGGCTAGGGTCCATCTACTACCTCGGATACATGGTCGCATTGCCTATTCACAACCGTCTGTTCCAGGTCTTCAGCCCCTCGCGCTACATCGCCGCTTGCATGACCATCTGGGGCGCCGTGCTGTGCATCATGGCGGCGTGCCACGATTTCACAGGGCTCATGATACAGCGGACGTTCCTCGGCTGCCTTGAAGCCGTGGTCAACTGCGGCTTCGTACTGCTGACGGCGCGCTGGTACCGCAAGTATGAGCACGGCCGCCGCGTCTCCATCTGGTCCGCGTGCAACGGGCTCGCCACCATCATCGGCGCCCTCATCGCCTTCGGCTGCCTGAGCGGCGTCGAGGACGGCGTCAGCATAGCCCTGCCCAGCTGGAAGATCATGGCGCTGTGCCTCGGCAGCGTGTCCGTTGTCTACGGTGCGTGCATGTGGTACTTCATGGCGCCGTCGCTGCTGGAGGCCGGGTTCTTCACCGAAGAGGAGAAGCAGCTGGCTGTGGAGCGCTTGCGAGAGAACCATCAGGGTATTGGATCTAGCGTTTTCAAGTGGTACCAAGTCCGCGAGGCATTCCTGGACGTTAGGGTAAGCGTATTTACGTACATTTCCTAGTGTTGTAAGGGTGTTGATGCTAATCTGAACATGTCTAGACCTGGCTCTATGTGCTCTTCGTCCTCACAACGCAAATACCCTCCGCAGGTCTCAGTCTTCTCGCTTCCGTGCTCATCAAATCGCTTGACTTCACCAGCAAACAGACTCTGTTACTTAACATGCCAGGCGGTGCCTTGCAGATCGTTTTCCAGCTATCCGCAGGCTACGTTGCCGATCGGACCGGCCAGAGGAGTCTCACCGCCCTGTTTTATCAGGTACTCTGCCTGTTCGCTGCATCCCTGCTCATCGGCCTTGCTAACGTCGGACCGCTGTACGATCGCGCTGGACAACTGGCTGCTTACTTCATCATGGGCGGAGGCTGTGCGATTGGCTACTTCCTCCTCCTTGCGATGGTGGCTTCCAACGTGTTGGGGACGACCAAGAAGACTACAACCAACGTCATCTTGTTCCTCAGCATGGCAGCGGCATATCTCATCGGACCCCAGATATTCCGTGACCCGCCGTATTACTACAAGGCTAAGTATGCGACAGTCGGATTGTGGATTGCTTCTATCGTCATCCTAGTGATCTTGTATGCGCTTAACCGGTGGGAGAATGCCAAGCGCGACAGGGAGGAAGCGGAGAGCGGGGGCCACACACCGGATGGCATTGAGTTCATGGACTTGACGGATAAGGAGAACAAAAAGTTTCGGTATGTGCTATGAAACTAAACTGGTAAAAACACAATACTTGTGGTGTGGTGTGATGCGGCTGAGGCTACGAGTTATGCTTGATAGTCCTAAACGTTGCTGTTCTCTCAACTCGTTCTCTACCTGGGCTCTATTGAAATCAGCTCAGGGTATCTTATTGCCAAATTGAATTTGATTTAAAACACGGTGTTAAGCACGTGGCTTTTTGCTCTTTTACTCGAAATCATCAGTCCTGATAGGCCATTCATATAATTCCCCTTGGTGGGGATGGTGTCGCAGATGCATATTGCTTACACCGCTAGGCTTAATTCAGCATAGACACTCCTTGCTTGAGACATGTCCCGGATTTAAGTCATTTTAAGAACATTATATTATGGAAAAACAAGGGTATTTGGAACTTAGGAATTCCGAAATCTCCGGTGTCACTCTGACCTGTAGGCATACGTTTCTTATATTTAAGTGATGGACTTGCCACTCAGAAATTCTTATGATACTCTCTCAAGCAGATGTGACGAAAAGCAATATCTTAAAATATAAAAGTCACATGTTTCATCAAGGCCAACTCCTTGATTATCCTCTAACATGGGTCCTCCTTCGAGAATGATTTTATCTTACGTTAAATCTCAATTCCTCATCACGCTCCCCAAGCCCACAAAATCCTTCGCCGGCTTGACTATCATCGTCACGGGTGCCAATGCTGGACTTGGCTTCGAGGCTGCTAAACAGATTGCTTTGTTGCAAGCGGAACGTGTGATACTAGCCGTGCGCTCGTTAGAGCGTGGTAACGCGGCAGCCGAAACGATTCGCCAGTCGCAACCTTCGTCCTCCACTACAATCCTTGAAGTCTGGGAGCTCGACATGTGCAGCTACGCTTCGGTCCGAGCGTTTGCACAGCGTGCCGACACCACCCTCGAGCGGCTGGATGTGGTGATCGAAAACGCCGGAATTAATAGCCACAAGTTTGAGCTTGCTGAAGATAACGAGAAAGTTTTAACGGTCAACTTTATCAGTACTATGCTGTTAGGCTTGTTATTGTTACCTAAGCTCCGAGAGACGTCGGTCAAATTCAACAAAGAGGTTGTGCTCACATTTGTCGGTACTCACCTGCACTGGATGGCGCAGTTCCATGAGCGAAAGTCGGAAAACATCCTAGCAGCATGCGCAGATGAGGATAAGACCGACATGAAGGACAGGCAAGTTATAAAAGGAACCATAAACATCCCTCCGAGCTCTAAGAGATGAACGTAGTGCAAACAAGCAGCAATGCTGACCTGAACCCCTCATCAGATATGCAGTCTCACGCGTCATGCTTCTGATGGCAGTCCGTGAACTAGCCGATCAACTTACCAAGTCGACAAACCCTGGTATCATTACAACATCGGTGCTAAGTCCAGGTTCCGTGGGAACTCTGATGGCTAGAGATGTCAGGAAGGAAGGTGACGCTCCTGGCACTTCTGAGGCCATCTATCATTGGGTATTTGATCATGTATTGGGCCGAAAGCCTGAAGAGGGTGCCAGGACCCTGGTATGGGCTGCATACGGCGGCCGTGAAACACATGGAAAATATTTGGATGACTGCAAAGTTGCCGAGTAAGGATTCTACCATTTCCTTTCCCCGTCATAGCCTAGGACAGGCACCACTCGGGTATTTTATGGTTCATAAGGAATTTATGTAGAGGTCAAGAAACTGAAGTAATGCTAACAACTGGTGTTTTGATAGGTCAAAAACCTCAGACTTTTCTCGGAGTGAAGAGGGTATGAGGACCCAACAAAGAGTTTGGGATGAACTTATGCTCAAGCTGGAGACCATTGTGCCTGGTATTGCCAATAATATCTGAATTACTATCAGGTAATGCCACCCTCCGAAGATTTTGAAAACTACGATGGGGCAGAAGTCAGATGTCCTTCATAAGAACTTTCACATAAACCTTCCCACATTATTACCTATAGCAATACGATACACTCCACGAACCGCCCCGTTACTAGCCTAGCAATATATAATCTATACATAGGTACTTACCACTCATTACAAGCTAAGCATTCTATTAAATTTACAAGAGTATATCGTTCATAAATGAGATTATTGACATGGTAAATGATTTATGTGATGGGCATGATTCTCTTCTGCAGTCTTACAGTTAGTGACTATCTTAGTCGCGGACGATTAAGCCGCGTGACTATCCTACGCTATCTACCTGCACACGTAACGGGTCGTACAATTAATATAACTTCGCGATTGAAAAAAGTTGTCTAATTTCAGTTTATGTCAACATCACATACGAAAGTTTTGTTATCCTTATATTTGAACATGAAACTTTTTATGCTTCACTTTTTAAAAGAAAAGAAAACCGAAGTTGTTGGCTTTTCAAAGCCTCTTTGAACATTAAACTAGATCTTTTGGAATCTATCGGCTACTGAACTGAGAAGTTGCCATAAGGTTAGATCAAAACCAAAACCAATATCAACGCCATTATCACCGTCTTTTTCAAATTCAAGGCTGTTTAGAATTGAAGAGGGAGTGATTTGATCGTTTCGTTCCATCGTCGTGTCATGTGGCTCCACAGTATCATCTTCATGAACATACAATGACTTATTAACCTCAAAGTGGTGTCCCTAGTCCGATATCCCTCGGCGTGTCCAGCACTTGTCCACCTAGGACTGGATCAATCATGGCTTTCAAAAGTGGGGAGAAAATGAGAGACCCTTCGTCCCTGCATTGGGCGATAACAGTCCTGAGATACTTGGCGTTTTCTTCCATAACCTTGTTAAGCTTGTGACACATATCCGCTTCCTGATTCAGTGTTGACAATTTCTCATCTTTCTGCCTGAGAAGTGATTTGAGATGTTCAACTTCAGCATGAAGATGTGTATTTTGATCCTCAACTTCACGAAGCCTTTAACTCGATAACAACCTCATCATTTAACATCATGTCAAACTTGAGTAAAGATAATGAGAGACCCGAGCACGGCCAAGCAGGTCCTGCTTATACATCCATGATTGATAATGGTGAGGTGTCAGTGTGCATTATACTTAATGCTTAGGTTTAACTGACTATAGTGTAGGAAACTTTCCATGGTGCCCTAGAATGTCTAGCCTTGGAAGTTCAGTTTTCGCGCACAGTGCCAGTCACACAAATGAGTGCGCTGCTGCATTGGTCTCCATCCAGCGAGCTGTTCCAGCAACAGCCAACAGCCTGGGGAAAGGCTGCAACGCGCTGAATGGCCAGGGTGCATTATCTGATGGCCGTGACGCCGTAAAGTAAAATGTCCAAAGATGGCGATACAAAGATGGACCTTGGCCAATTAAAGAGCTAAGTAGGGTAGTGCTGTAAGTGCCTCGCACGGTACAAGACAGGATGCTCTATTCTCTGAGAAACGCGAGAGCAAAAGGAACATCATTTTAATAAATCTCGTCTTTAGCTGGCATTTGTAAAAGCCCCTGTCATCCCGCGCCAGGCTGGGCAGGTTACGAAGCTGTGTTGGTGTCGTCAATCTATTGTTGTGGTGTAACTACATGAATGGTTTTATGCGGCCTAGCGGTTCGCTGATGCACTTTTATGACGCCATTTTCTCAAGAACACGCCAGGTTTACGGGAATCAGAGATCACTTTGATGTCCGAAATTGGCCGGTGCTAGTCCACCGGCGCCGTGACCATGGATCCTTACAGTAAATGGTGCTGCTCCTTGACGTTCCTGCAACCCACTCTCTGTATTCGGAGGTGTTAGTTAGATCCGGTCGTTTTTGAGCCTTGGTTGGAGAAAGTGCGGAGAGGATCACATGATACGTAAGTAATTGATTTTCCGATAGCCGAGCCTGAATTGTACACTGATACCTTGGGTGTGCTGCGTGCGGAGACCATAGCCCTCAGAGTCAGTTTGAGCAACCTCATAGAAAACAAAGTCGAATGTGAAATTATGATCAAAGAGTCTATACCCACACCCGAAGAACTTCGTGCCGATATCAACTATTTTCCGATCACGGGAAAGGTGATACTAACGAAGGACTGGCAGCCGAGATACCTAGGTGTCCGATATGAAGGAACAAGAACAGTGGCGATTCATGATGCCCGCGGTGACGAGGACCGCTTCGATCTCGAAATTAACGGTTTCACGTTCTTGAAGCTCCCAGCCAAAGAACGCAGCATAGAGAACGACGAAATCATCCGAAATGAATACTACCCAGAGTTCGAGGTCGTGTTGAAGACCCTGTGAAGAAGCCGATTCGCAAGGTTTATTACACACTGTAATACTAACCAGCCATTAGAACCGGAGCCTCTAGAGTTCATTTATTCAACCACGTCATCCGGACGTGCAGTGACCCTTCCAAGAAAGGGGAACTAGACGTCTCGGGGCGCTGGCAAGTCCCCCCGTCGGGCCATCCCCACGTGGACTATAGCGGGCGGCCTGAAGACCTGGCCGGGACTCTCGAGGAGCTCAAATTCCCGCCGCCAATCCATGAGCTATTTACCAGTGCCCGGCGCTTCGCCATGGTCAACGTCTGGCGTCCCCTAACCCCTGTCCAGCGTGACCCACTCGCCTTGGCAGATGCTGCAACGGTGCCGGAGAGTGACTACCTTATTCGCGAGAGGCAGTTCAGGTCTAGTGGTGTTAGGTCGGGAAACTATGTCCTCGCGCATTCGGAGAGTCCGGATGGGACAGAGAGGCATGTCTGGTATTGGCTGAGCAACATGAGGCCCGACGAGATCGTGGTGTTCAAGCAGTTGGACTCCGTACGCGACAAACCGGGTTGGCGGTGCCCACATACGGCAGTTGTGCTCCCTGGGACAGAACATCTGCCTTCGAGGGAAAGCATCGAGGTGCGCGCCGTTTGTTTCTGGGAATGAAACGAGTCTTGGACGTGACAACGACAGGGGAGGAAGCGTTGGTCTACAAGCTCTCTGTGTTGATTGTTTGTGGACATCGTACCGTGGAGCGAGACGGTCTTAGAATGAACTCACCGTCTTCTTCACTTTTACTCACACTCATATTCTTATGTATAAAATATCATTACATTCTTTTTCAATACATTGTGTTAAAAACCACAAATGCAAAAAGACCTTCACTGAAATTATATACCTTTGGTCGATGTTAGTGTTTGAACCTCCTATGTATTGGTAGAGTTTAAAGCCCATATGCTGAGCCGCTTGTAATGATATATTTAGAGAAAAGGTCATTTTTGTCTTTATTTGTCGTGGGCGGTCATAGCAAGAGTCTTTGCCGGGGTATGCCTAGCCCATCAACAATCAGATGCAGATCTCATTCAGATTTCTCATAATCGTCTCATTGAAGCGCACTGCAACTTGTATATCATCTTCGTAATCATCGTTTCCATCGAGAACATCTTCATCTAGGCACGTCAGACACGCAAGGACAACATTTGTATAACGTTCGCCCATGCAGGAGGGCAAACGCGTACGCGCCAGCTCGACCAGATAATCCTTGAGGCGGAAGGCGACCGACGTCGTCACCGCTTGACTCATAGATCCAGGACGCTGCCGCTGCACCGGCTGGGCATCCAACCAAGCCTGGAAGTTGGCGTAGGACCGGCCAAAGCGAGGCATGGCGCGGCCGCCACCAGCAGGCGGGGGATCGTACTCAATAAATGATTCCCACAGGCCCACTTCCAGCATGCACACCCCCAGGCTGTACACATCGTGGTGCATGCGGTACTGATCAGCCGGCATTGTCCCTTGCCGCAAAGGATGCCTGTAGACGCTGCGGTCCCAGTTTACATCGCCTGTCATCATCGTGACCCCATCGGCGGCGCGGAAGGCGTCAAAGCCCACCAGGAAGGCGTGGCTCCGAGCGGGTTGCAAGGGCTCCGTGACTGAGTCGTATCCATGGTAACCATCATTGTCTTCGGGGAAGGGCTGGTTTTCATAGTTGCTTGTATGTGTGGCCTCCTCAGAATACAGCACTGACTCAGGTCGTATGTTCTTGTGCACAAAAGCGAAAGTGTGGACATAGCTGACGGCCTTGGCGAGCTCACGGGAGATGGAAAGCCTGCGTGACAGCGACATGTTGGCTTTGTCTGTATTCAGCAGGAGATCTCGAAGAGAGCGCAGTACCTCCATACTATCTGGGCTGCGAAACACCAGCTGAAAGGCGGCAATATCTGGTTGAATGCGAGTGAACGAATGTGATTGCACCGGACTGATAGTCCCACGGGCCGTGCCGAGTCGTGGTTGCGGGACCCGCACCACACCTTTGCAATTCAAGAGTCCGAAAGCTAAAGGGTCAGAGCAGGCGAGCTTGGTCGCCAGAGCACGCACGTCATCAGCTAGGACTTTGACATCAACCCCAGGTTTGCACTCGATGGTGTCGAGTATAACCCAGCTCGGATCTCCTGGGCGCTGTGCTAATTGGGCATCTGAATACGGAATATCGATTATTTCCATAGGGACCGGGTCTCGAAACATGCTCCGACGTTGCTTAAGCGTGGGCGAAGGCAGCTGGTTTGGCTCAGCATGGTATTGTTGTTGTTGCTGTAACTGTATTGTCTGAACACCCTGGCGCAAATCGGCTATTTTCTGCTGGGATTGGTGCTGGTTTTGGGGTTGACGGTGATGCTGGCGACGGCTGGGGCGATTATCGGCTTGCGTCTCCATAAGAGCCTGGTGAAGGTTGGCCGCGAGTGTGAGCGGGCTGTGGGCAAAGGTAGACGCGGAGCCAGCTGGGCGAATCGCCTGCTCATTCGCGCGGCCACGCTCGAGAGCATCCTTGATGACGGGATTGGGATTCCTCACGATAAGGAGCCACAGAGGATCGAACTGGGCGTGCCAATCGAGCAAATCGCGCACCACGGTATCGATGGCATCCTTCTTCCAGACCCACGCCGCACGACGTGCCTTTATGCGCGCTCTCGAGGCTAACCCGAATGCCATTACGAAAGAACTGTGGCGGCGAGCTTCTGACTTTGATGCCGAGGCATCACTCTCTCGCTGAACTACCGAGTCGAGATCCTTGATGGCTTTGGTAAGACGGTCGGCCAGCTCTACCAGCTGGTCGCTCAGTATGCGCCGGTGGTTGGCATCGATAGACCGTGCGATGGGCTTCAAGATGTCTACCTGCATTTCGGTACGCGCCCAGCAACTCTCCACCGCAAGGACGTATACCTCGACTTCTTTGCTAGCGTTCTTCCATGTTTTGCAGATGTCAACTACTGTGCTGCCCACTCTGGCGGAGATCGACACTTGTTAGATATATGTGTAGAGTTCGGCTGAGGATTGCCGCGTTGTTGTGAGGCTACGAGGAAGGGCTACTTACTTGTAGCACATCTGCAAATTGCTCACAATCGCGGCCGGATCCATATTACTTAAGTTAGCCTCCCAAAGAATTTCTGTTGGTCTACAAGAAGCCAAGGAACGACAGGGGCTGGGCCGTTAAAAGCTTGATTCCTGGTCCAACACAACATAAGACCTTGCGGCGATTGTCATGGTTTTTTTTCTTTATGAGCATACCTGTTCCTATTAGTTATGGACTCTAGGCTCTAGGACGTTCTACGCAGAGAAATATGAGCCACCCAGCCAAGAACTTTTCAGCAAGTTGGTCAGGGGTTCCATCTTGGAAGATAACATAATGTTGCCGCCGCACTGCCACGAACTATTAAAGTGCGGCTGAAACCCACGCAAGGAAATTGGTCACAAGGAACTACCGCAGACGCCACGCTTCGTGCCATTCCTGAACATGGCATGGATTTTCGGAGTTCAGCTCAATCTAGACCGGTGCGGCTGAGCTCGTTAGGCGCACTTTCCATTTCCTATATCTCGAGACTGGATTGCCTTACCCCGAATCTGGAGATTTGTGTTGATAAGAGTTAAACCATCGCTACTAATCTTGACCTGAGGAACCCCAGAGAACCAGCAGGCATGGCAAAATTGGAGGCAGACGTAGCTGCATCCTGGAAACTGTCGGTAGACGTTCTGAAAGACGGAATCACGTCGCATAATCCCGGGTTGTCGGGCTCGAGAGAGCGCTGGCGGGATGTGGAAGAGCTGGGTAGTGGCGGCTTCGGGATTGTGCGGAGGGAGGAGTGCTTCGAGGGTCCTCCAAAAGGCACTGCACGCGCAGTAAAGGTCTTGGTCAAGAACCGTATGGGGTTCACCAAGATGTCGAATCGCGAGCTTATAGCTCTCATCACATTCTCCGATCCGAGGAAGCCCGAGGTAAATATCGCTGAACACAGCACAGAACATTAACGGCAAATGATGTTGCAATGATTGGAATGCTTATAGCACATCGACACTGACTTTTATATCTGTACAGTACCAAGAACACTTTGTGCGATGTTTAGGTTGGTATGAGGATCCATTGAAGCTGTACATTGCCATGGAGTTTATTCCATACGGAGATTTGCAGAACAAAGATCATGTACAGCGACTGCATCATGCCGAGTCTGAAGTCGCTGTGATTATCACGCAACTTTCTCAGGCTCTGCAATACATGCATCAGAAAAGCTTTGTTCACCGGGATCTTAAGCCGCAAGTAAGCTTTTATCATATTGATTCCCTGACCTTCTCTTGTTGAAACCATTACTGGCTCTATATTCAGTCAATCATGGTAGCAATGGAGCTCCGCCACAAACGAGAACTAGGTGTATTGACTCATTCCGCAGAACATTCTCGTATCGTCACCTGGTCCTAACTGGCGAGTTAAACTGGCTGATTTTGGTGTCTGTCGGATGTTAAACAATAGCACTATGGATACTCGACCCGGCACATTCGCTTACATGGCTCCAGAGATGCTTGAACACGCTGAAGGCGGGAATACTGATCCATACACTTCTTCCATCGATATCTGGGCACTTGGTGCTGTCACATTCTTTGCACTTACAGGAGCACCTCCTTTCCCCTCCCTACGACAGCTATCAGCGTATGCGTACCACGATGGCCCATTTCCAGTTGAAGATCTGGGTAATGACGCCACCTGGCACTGCGCCAAATTTGTGCGCACCCTCATGGATCCCATTGGAGCAAAGCGACCAACCATCGACGAAGTGCTGGCTCTTCCCTGGCTTGCAAAGTTGAACAAGGTCTCGCGCGCTGCCAAATCTCATGATACTCGGAAGTATGTTCCTTCTATTCAATCGTTAAATATATGTTTCAAACCATCATATCTTGTCCGGAACCAAGTTTGAATAACACGACATCGTTATTATCTACTAATCCGCACAAATTTGACAGCGCATGGAACGAAACAGCAGGCTCGTGGACGATCATCGACGCCCACGCCCAGGCCAGCAACTCGGGTGGCCAGGCCGCAGCTGCTCAAGGAGCCCGTCCACATTCCGTCAATCCATATCCCTCACCCGCAGAGTCTCCATACAGCAGTTCGCATACGCCAAGCCCCAATCCTTCAGTTCCACAGAGACATTCGTATTTTTCGCCTGCAAAATCCCCATATAACCTCCCACATCGGCCACATTCAAACTCTACGCCAAACTGGCAAAGAGAAGCAGCTGCACACAGCCAATACCAACCCAATTCATCAGCTAGCAGTACCGGTCGTAGGCCACACTCTCAAAATCAAGCTCCGACCCCGCCAATGTCTACAAGATCTTCCATTAGAAGCCAGCCGCCAGCAGCGTCCCCAGTTTCGGCTGCAAAGATATATGACGATCGCAGCAGCATGTACAGCGGATCTACAACTCTTGCTTCAGCACCTATTGCTCATGCGGCCCCCTCGAAAGCCGCGGAGCAGAAGCAAAAGAAGTCATCACGGTGGAGCTTGAGCGGGCTTCGGAAGTTGGTCGGACGCACAGAAGCTCCCAAACCCACACTACAGGGGAGCTCTCAAGCCAGTTACTCATTACCACCTCCTGCTCGTCTCCAATCCCAACAGCAGGTGCGTAGACGCCAGAATCCCAAGGGCCCCGGCCCGGCCCCGGCGAAAAAGAAGAAGACTCCCGTCATCTACCCGCCGTACTCCTCAGGGGCTCCCTACAACACAAAGTGTGGCCAGCCGTACCACAGATGGGTAGGGCTTAATCCGTACCAGACCTGCCTAGGCTGTAGAAAATGGTTTGAAAGTCGCGACCTGATGTTTCAGCACTTGAAATATGAAACCCGCGATCATGCAGTCGACGTCAACAGCGGTCGCCCGGAGTATTATGATAATGGCTACTGGAGGCGGAGATAACGCATGATTAAATTGTTGCTACGATGCTGACTTACAATTACAATGTTTAAAGAACGCCTTGTTGCTTTTGAGTAGGAGCAATGGGCTGATGAACCACTTATATCAAGTGAAAATAAATTTATGGGCTGTGAAGCACAATAAGAGTGCTACTTAATTATATGATCTAAGTCAATATTGACTTGGAGATAAGTTATGGGTTACACATCGCAGATTTTCAAACATGCCGTGAGAAACTTCGATTAAACTGGGGTATGTTTAATATGTGTCTCCTAGCTGCAGGTAGCTTAAATCCATCTCAACAGTCGTCATAATTCATCTTGCGAAAATGTACGTCTCCAGTTATCATTTTAAGCTTCTGGAAATATAAAATTTCTAGTAATGCTGTGATATCTCGGTGGTTTATCCTAGCACCAGCGATATGTTTTCCAGTTTTGCCTCCAACCAATCCTTACTTTCAACGTGGCCGCTTGCAAGCCGATACGCCACTCCATCCTTCCATTCGATCCAAAGAACTTGATAGTTGTCTAGAATCTGAAGGGGATTGTCATAGCGACGCAACTCCTCATTCCATGTTTGTCGGTACTGCCGTGTCTTGCAAACAGCTACCAGTTCGACGCGAGTACCTGGTGCACCATCTACCCTATTACTTGCAATGAAATCCAGCTGAGTCTTGTTATGTAGATGAAGGCGTCCGATTTTGTTGCCGGTCTCGTCACATATATCCACAATGTTAGCTTCCATGTCTGACTGCTCATGCACGTCTTTGCGAGCCCAAAGATTTGCCCTGTCTGTCTTGCAAAAAAGATATTCTGTCTGATCTGGCATCATTGGTCGAGTGTGTTCCGTGATGTCGGGAACTGGGAAAGGATAGTACCAATATCGGTTTTCTTTTTCTGGCATGTTGGAGTGGGTGAATGCATAAGTCTCACACCCGTCGGGGAAGAGGTGTGGCTCCCCTCTGAACGACTCAAGCGATGAGATGTCGCAACGTTTCCAGCCCGGAGGGAGAGGTCTGGTCAAGTCCTTGTTTGCGTTGCGGTTTTCGAACCAAGTAGATCTGATTCTCCTCGGAGATGAGTCTTTTGGGGAGCTGGCGGTGAACCACTCGGTGATGGGGTGGGTCTCCTGGATCGCGTACACTCGAGGATTAATCCTGGTAGCCTCCCTGTTGCACATCTTCATCAATCCTTTCCATCCTAGCCATGACCAAGAGGGAAGCCCTGCTGGAGACAGCTTTTCGGAGCTCGGGCGACCGGAGTCAACTCGTCGTTCGATGTTCGTAAAGCCCCAACACGGTTGCCAGCATAGAAAACTCTCAAAGGCAACTTCCGGCAACCCGTACAAGAAACCGCCTGGAAAGGCACGGCTGAGAAGAGTAAGGAGGCCTATAATTCCTGGTAGAGCATCTTCTTCGTACGTGAGCTGTCGGTCGTTGTAGAGACTTAGTATATGACCTAGCGCCTCCGTATCAGGAAATCCTGCTAGGATTACTTCCAGACGAGGATCGATATATTCATCAAGCTCTGAGTTCAGAATAAGCTCTTCATGCCAAACGCTACACTGGCACTTCCAATGTAGTTCCTTGTGACTGAAGAATAACCTTCTCTGAGACATTTTATGTTCTTGGTAGGTCCATCCTCGTTTATGATAGGGTTGTGGTCCATGGTCCAGAGAGAATATACCTGTGTTCCGGACCACAATCTTCTCATCTTGGAACGGAATGACACGCTGCACGAGATTTCGTGGGCTCGAGACACCCGGTATTCCTAGAAGCCCAGTCTGGCAGTCTCCATCTGCGGCAATGATAGTGACACTGGCACTCGCATATATAGCACTCATGAGAAGCAGCTGGTCAGCAGTCCCACTATTTTCAGCGTGCACTATACACAGCGCATCCACCCATAAGTAACGTTCGCCCAGGACCGATGTCATGTACATCGCTTGCCAAAGTACTGGTGGAAAGCGACTGAGTATCTCGGGCGCTTCGAGAGCGCCGGGTTTCTGTAGCTTCAATAGTTCGGCAGAATCAACTCTGATCGCTCGGTCGGAGCCTTTGCCACCCCAAGTATAGCTCAGTGAGACGAAGGAATTGCAATCTTTGCCAGAAACCACGCATTTCTTCTCAACATCGACTAGGTATGCGGGCTTTGTCGGCCACACCTTCATTGGGTTGCTGCACTTTGTGCCATGAGTTGAGAGACATTTCTCCTTCCACTTGTTCACCACGCTGAGATCAACCCAGTCTGGATCCAAGACCCGTCCGACTCCAGTGTGGGAATTAACAGTATCCCGGTGAACAAGAAGCAGATCCCAATAGAAGCCACCCTTCGAAATAGTCTCGACCAACGTAATGCTTTTGTTCTTGCCGTTTCCAAACTTAAAGCCCACATCGTCACTGCTTTGGTGTCTTGATGACTTTGCACCCTCTCCACGAGCTTCGTCGCAATACTTCCAGAAAGCCTGGATGAGAGGGATGTGACCGGAGCATTGAGAACTGAGAGCTTCCTTGAAACTGCCAAGATTGATGCTACCCCCAGCCTCGGGATTTAAGAATTGAAGCTTCAGACGTTGACAGATTGTACAGTCGACGCTATTTCCAGACATTGCGGGGGCGTCTGGCTGATTCAATATCGACTCCATTCTGGAGAGTGGCATTCACTACCGTGCAATGATCGAGACGAATGATGCCTTTCGAGACAAGTGGAAAATAAAGAGGAAGAAGAACACAGAGCACGTCTTGCCACTTTGAAGCAAATTACTCTAGGCATCTCTATTCAACAGTGTCTCAAAGTTCATGTCTGCCAATCATTCCATACGTCATTCATGGGAATCACCCAATGATAGTACGCTTTGAAGCGGGGCAAAGGAGCAGCAGCAGCAGCTTACCCCTATTGATCTCTAGGCAGACGACTTAAAGGATTCTGGAAGTGGTGTAATGCCACACTATTTATTTGAGATTCAATCCGACGTGCGAAGGGAATATAGCAACGGATTTTTTATTCTTATTTTGCAGGTGGCACGCCTATTCGACGTGGCACCGATCTCGCCCTCTTGATTCGTGGGTTGAAAGCAGCCCAGTATAATCTGTGCGCCAGTAGACCTCTACTGAGACAAGAAAAGGGCCACTTCGCTACGATAACACATCAACTGGCTTGATCTAAGTCTATTTTCACATAGCATCTACCAAATGTGGTATTGCTAAATGTTATCTCCTTTAGAAGAATGATTTTACAGACTCAATAGCCCCCCTGAATCCAACCACCTCCTTGGGGTCAATTCCGAGCTCCTCCGGCGTGATGAAGTCCTCAGTCTCAGCCCAGGGGTCACACAGCTCCCCAAAGCTCAATTGCAGGCCAAACTCGTAACCTCCGAGGCCCCAGACCTTCTTGTAGTCTTCAAGCGTGCATGTGATAATGATCCCCTTCTTACCAGTCACCTCAGACCAAATGTCAATCATCTCCTGGAAGGTCAACTTCTCGAGTGCCAAGTTCACGTTCTTGCCACAAGCCTTGGTGCCATTGGCAATAATCTGGCGCACCCAGATACCGGGGTTCACGCTCACATCGCCCGCGTTGAGAACCTTGGCGTTAGGTGAAGTAGGCACAATCTGTGCCCACTGTCCGCCGCCGGGCTTTGGTTGAATTAGCGAAAAATACAAGATACCAAACTGTAATTGTGGAACTTACCAGCTCAACAGGCTTCAACATGGGGAGGAAAGCCATGTTTGAAGGGTAGTAGCCGAACAGCAAATAAGTAGTCTTCTCGGCCAGCGCGGGCAATTCCTTCTTGATACGAACATCGACATTCGCCTTGTAATCCATCTGTAGCGGCGTTCCGAGTCAGCTTTGCGATATAGACTCAAAAGAGGTGGGGGCTGGGGGGGGGGGGGGGGGGGGTTGACGAAGGACATACGTGGGGTACGGTCAGCTTGCCGTTGGTAATGGTCTTGGCGCTAGGGAGGCTGGACCATATGTAGTGCTCGAGGGTAGGAGTCTTAGCTGCTGCTCTTGCAAGAGTCATGCCTTGCTCTTCCTCAATCACGCCGGCCTCGTCTTGTGTTTTGCCGGCAAACAGGTATTCCCACCAGTTGGTGACCGCAAAAATCGCATGAACGCCCTACCAAAAGTTATTACGGCGAAGGATTAATGAGAGAAATATATGGTGGCAGCGTACCTCGAAAGCCTTTACGAGAGATGCCTCGTCATCGAAGTCGGCACGGATAACTTCAATGCCGCTCTCAGAAAGCTTGACTGCTGGTTTGCTTGCGGGATTTCTGGTAATGGCTCTAATCTTCCACCCAGGCACATTCTTCATGATGTTAATGACACCACCACCCTGCGAGCCGGTGGCTCCAGTCACGGCAATGATCTTCGTCGACATTTTTCTTGAAGAATAGGACGGTGTAGTGTTGGATAGATAATGGAAAGGAATCTGGGAGATGGTTTATTGGTTGTCTGTATTGTGTGAAAAATATGTTCGTAAAGTTACCATGATTATAGCTAATATATATACACATAGATGGTACACGGAACACTCTGTGTCAGCCTTATTAATCAGAATGTGGTCAAGCCCATATTCCGTAATCAAGTAAACTTATAAGATAATCCACCCACTGAATTGAGTGGGCCAGAGACTCTGTAGCTGCAAAATCAAGAAACCTGATTAATTACCAAGCAAATGATTGTAGGGCATTAATTTGGGGTATTAATCATGATGGTCAAACCCCCCCCCCCAAAAAAATGAAATAATTAATTTGGCATGTACAATGCAAACATATAATGAAAGCACTTTTACGGTTTTCAGTTCTCGCCCAAGAGATTCAGGGGCTAAGCTGGAGGTCTGATGCGGTGGAAGTTCAGTCTTCGCATGCTGAACATATCCTTCGGTTTCAGCATGACCAGCGGCAAAGTATAACCCAAGCTAGTATAACCTGTCCCCCATACGCATGTGAAGATTAGGATAGACCTTGTTTATGTCGTCCTTTACTTGTGCTATTTTCTTTCTATCACGACCTATTGAAGCTGCGTGTATATCGCTCTCAATTCTAGCTAACGCTTTTGGGGGTATTACTAACTCCCTCGATAAAGCTAAACCCCACCTTATTCGTCACATTCACCACAGGGGTATTAATCATTCCCTTTCTCCACCAAGGCTTTGGGGTATTACTAAATCCCCCATTCCCCAAATTCAGACAAGATCGGCCCGAGTCTGAATTCTCCGCCAAAGCTTCGAAATATCACTAATTCCCTCTTCATAGTTAGGACAAAATGGGTCTTGCTTTAGAGGCCATCGGAGCCGAGAGGGAGAAAAAGGAAACTGGGAGGTTCTTTTCCCTTTCCCAACAGCTTGATTAAGCTGCTTACCTAGAACGTATTGTGTGCCGTATATATCATCTAGTTGCGGTCAACTTGCAAATACCGTGACAATAAATCAATAGCCAATGTACAAAACAGCACGTCGGCAAGACCAAAATAATGGCAATCATCACTTTTATACCTCAAGACTAGCATTACATTTAACGGCAAGCTGATAAAAAAGATCGCGCACTGCGACAATGAACTACAAATAGAGGAACAGAACACCGCGATGCCAAAGAGACGGATCCCACTGCTACGAGGAGATGAGGAAATGCAAATACAGATGAAAATTCGTTCTGCCATAGGCTTAAAAGGATGTCAACCAATGAGTACAACTGGGAGAGGAGCTCGCCATGTTCTATATCCCAAGGGTGGTTGGAGGTATACATGTGACAGCTACGTCACGCGATAAGCACATATGATTATTCATATTGGCCTTACATAAAGTTCATATTATTGGATACTGCCATGCTATCATTAGCAGTTTTCATCTGTATATAGTTTCGCAAAAGCTCGGCAAAACTTCGACTCAATGCTTCAAGCTTCGCTTCTGACTCATTAAGCAAGGCCTCAAGTTCTTTAATATGTTGCTCTTTTCTATCTCTATATGCCCGTTGGGAAATGCGGTTCTGTTCTCGTCGACGCTGGAAAGTATTACTTATTAGTAACGCTAGGCTTGGGAGAGTTAGATGTCACTTTGCGTATTTGTGGCTTACAGCAAGTACCGATGGTGGGGCGTCCTTAAATCGATCTCGTCGATCCCTCTTCTTTTTCGCTTTGGGTTTTGGTTGGGGTTTCTGAAGACTTTCCTGTAATGGTAACCTGATTGACTGAATAATATCCATTCTGTTTGGTCAAATAAATGAAGAAAGTCAATGGACTCAATAGAAGAGGGAGAGAAACACGATTTTTTAATTAAATATTTTGGTTTAAAGAATTGTAGTCAAACTTTTTTCGTTTTCTGCTTTCAAGAAGCAGTTCTGTCTCGTATTCTGCGTGGGGTTCTGACAATGTAGATTGCTGGATGGGGTAATAATTCCAACATCCAGTCCAATTCAGAAATTTCTGAAATATGCGGGATTCCAAACTTAGTTTGTCGGACCCAGATTACCAATTATTATTAATGCAGTGAAGTTGTCGATGTTAGAGTCACGTGCCACCGTGATGCGCCACTTGCTATCACGAATTGGTAAAGCATGCGCCACAGCACTAACAGCGCAGGTAGATAGGTGAGCAGTAGTTACCAGACTATCACCATCCCACGCTTCCCAGAGCCAGCTCAGGTAGAGCTCCGTTCAGAAAGCCGCATAAAACGGCGGCAACAAAGTTCCGGATTCGGCGGCCAATACAACATGTTCCCAGAGATGGGGTTTATGCTAGTCCTCAGGTCTTGAATCTTGAATAGATCAAGTTCTCAGTGTTCCTTCATAATATATAGCAATGCTTTGGCTCGTTCAGTAATTTGACGCTGGCGTAGCGTTTCATATAGACGTGGTGGGTGTGCCAAATGCGTATTTGTCTCGGCAAGTACATATCTGAACCGATAATCTGTGTAGATCATAAGTATATGGCCATCTCACCAGACGAACGGGCTGATGTCTGCTGATATCGTAATTATTTTGTGTCGTTTTTAAAGTAAGTCAATTTAAAGATTAACGGCTTGAGTGGTAAATGTAAAGCTCGCTGAATATAGTCCACAAATTCCCCAGTGCGAGACTTATATGTATATGTTTAATCCTGTCGTTACCTAAGACAGCGGCTCATTCGTAAAGTGTAGAATCACAAAAAGCTCCAAAATCACACTTAACTCAAACTCTATACCCCCTCCCCTCCTGATTTCTACCAAATTGTCTCCTCCACTAGCAGTCTTCCTTGCGATTGTTGCAAACACATACTCCGACCCTCTCTGATCAGGCATAAACATTGCGTATGGCACTAGTGGAAGCGGATTATCCCACCACAGTCGATAATATGGCTTTGAAATGTGGCCTATCTTCCAGGAGAAATGCTGGAGTGTTGCTGCTCTACCAGGCACCGTGATGATCGGTATCTGGCTCCGATAATCCTCGACGGAAAACGTGCCTGTGCGAGTTATGGGACGCCAGAGCGCGTCAGGCTGAGTGGGAGAGGAAGTACATATTGTGGCTATCGGCACTGTTTTGTTTTTGGGATCAGCCGATAGGCGTGCGGCAGCAATGACTGGAAGTGTGCTGTCTGCTGCAGAGAAGATTTGAATATTGCCGATTTTGGTGGTCAAGGAGACGAGTTCAATGCGGTATAGAGGTGTAGGGTCGACTGTAAGAGCGATGTGATAGCTTGTGGCGGAATCACGGACAATGGTGAGGTAGTCAACCTGGAAGTCCCGGATCGAGCATGTTTGTACATTGCCAGCAATGCGGTTGGCGGGAGTAGAGGCACTAGGCACCGATGTTGGTTTGGAAGGCTGTTTCTCCGAGTAGGGAGGTAGGTCGGCGGTGTCCGACGACATGTCGATTTGTAAGAAGATAAATGATAATGGTGTCCAGGTTGTAGAGTATAATATAATAGAGAGGGTAGAGGTAGTAAAGTTTATCGGAAGGAGTATTAGGCTCTTCAAATACTCTGTAACCATGACCGACCCCGCATCCAGCCCCTGGAACTTTTTATGGGAATTTTGGCCATCAGCCACTATGTCACGCCAGACCTGGATCTTACCATAAGCAGGCTACAGGTATAAGCCATTTACATGTTCTCTATGTTCCATTAGAATATAATTTAAGCAACTCGATACTTACTACATTAAGATTTATTTTATGCCAGATATTCTTATCATATAATTCTTGATGTTATTCTGTCGAAATCCAACCTCCCTTGGCCGTATAACAGGGGTAATCGTACTAACGTTAGTAAGTGGCACAGTGCCTTGCTGCTCGTTTATTTTTTTGCACGTTCTTATCTCATTAGATCTAATAGGCTGAAAAGGGAAAATTAATAATGGGGCAGAGACCTGTTACTCTTTATGATTTGCACGTCCTTATTGCTAAAAGTTAGCTACGTGATACACCTCGTCTAAACTCATCTTACGGCCTAGTTGGTTGGGCATTTCTCTATTTGAATTAGAGTGGGAGAGAGAAGGTAGTATACACTTAGCAGACCAGCCATAGGGGTTTCCATAAGGTTCTTTGTTATCTTATTGGATTATTCTACTATTTAGAGCAACAACATTTATACCAGTGAAGCCAGTTGTCCATGTTGGCTGGCTTATCCTTCTCTTTCAAACCAACCACTGCGGTAGTTTCCACTCTCAGTGTAGAGTTACTCGGGGGAAAATATCGGAAATTACAGGGACGTATATTAAACCAATGTATGAAGACACCCTTATTGTACGCGTACTATGCAATCTGATCTTCAATCCTCTGCAACAGCGGTTCCCTCTCTCTTGCCTCAGAGCTGCCATCGAGCAAGACTCCACCGTAAGGCATTTTGCTCCACTCACCGTCTTTCACCCTGGCGATCAGCCAGCTGCCCACTTGGCGCGCTTCTGCGAAGAACAGCACGTTTTCCTCGAAGCTGCGGTTCCCGCTCTCTGGCAAGTAGAAAAAGGTCCAGGTACCAGCGACAGCATTGGTGGCGGCGAATATGAGGTAGAGCAGATAGGAGAGATTGTTGAATAGGATAGGCGTGAGCAAAGTGACGGCGAAGTTCGCCAGCCCCCAGACGATGACGCTCACTGCCGCCGCCTGCGCCCGCGCCGCGGTTGGGAAGATCTCGGTGGGCACCACCCACACGGTCGCGAGCCACCCGATCCCGAAGCCGCCCGTGGCAACGAACAGCGCTACGACGCCGGGGATGGCGATAGCCGTGGGATCACCGATGCCGAGGCCCGGCGCGTGCTGAACCAGGCCGCCGAACAGCGCAAGAAGCAGGAAGCAGACTGTTAGGACGACGGAGCCGGCGACGAGGAGGATGCGTCGGCCCACGGCGTCAATAAGAATCCAAGCCAGCGTCATGAGGCAGAAATAGGAGACGTAGTTCGCCATGGTGAGATTTTCGGCAATCGTGACATCGAAACCCAGCAGTTCGAAGATCTGAGGCCTATATTGACGTTAGATAAATAAACGCCAAAGAAGCCGCCTGTCTTCAGTATGAAATGGAGAATGACTTCGCCTCGTCAATGCTTGCTTACCCATAAACAGAAACAGCACCGTAGCCAGTGAGAGCTTGGTTTATCTGTACCATAATCGTAATAATCGTCGGGTGGAACTGTGGATGGCTCGGTGTGAACATATTCCTATAACTGATATCCTGACCCTCTTCTTCTCTACGAGTCGCCATCAACGCCTCGAACCGTTTGTCACCTTCACCCTCCTCCCCATGTCCGTGCCCATTTCCATAAATATCTCCCAATGCTTTCCTGGCATCATCATCTCTGCCCTGATATACGAACCACCTAGGGCTCTCTGGTAAGGCTTTAATGCACGCCAACAGCGCCAGGGGGTATACCTGCATGACCACAATGGGTATTCTCCACGCCCATTGGTTTCCCTTTCCGAGCGCCCTCGTCACCCCGAGATTGATTCCGAATGCCATATTTAAACCGAAGATGTTCATCTGAAATTCTTGAGATAGTGCCTTGCCTCTAGCTTCGTCGTTGGCGAGCTCAGAGCTGTAAATGGGGATCACGCTATCGATCCCACCGACGCCCAGCCCCATAATCACCCGCCCCAGAAACATAGCTTCCAGTGCGCCGCCCATGCCACCGAGCCCTGCAATGAACATAATCGCGTTTCCCAAGCTGGCTATGGAAAGACACAAAAAGATAGAAATTTTACGGCCCCAAAGATCCGCGATCTTGCTAAAGGCCACGGCCCCGACAGCGCAGCCAAGGTAATACACCGAGACGATCCAGCCAACCAACGGGCTGTCTTCGGCGATGCCCATCGTAGAGAGATACGAGTAGTTGGTGTTGATGAGGGACATCATGCCTGCAAAATATATGTGAACCTGGTGGTTAGAATCTTCTATTGGACTAGGCACAGGAAGAGACTGAAACCGCTTACCTTGGTCGTACCCATAGAGCGCTATAGCAGTGGACGAGAAGATGACCACTTGCACCCTTTTGTCGTGCCATAGTGTGGTCATCTTGCTGCCTATAGATGCCATGGTAACAGAGAATAGCGACGCAGGAAGCGGCCAATGACAAAAGGCTAAACTGAAGGTGTTATTTTTGATTTAAATGGCCAGACAAAAACTCGAGATGCACCAATACAAAAAGCCTGGTCAACCAAACAACGCTCACTAGCAAAACTGTAATCAAGCCCGAGAGAGAGAAATCTTCAATGGTGGGAATGTGTTCTGTACGTCACGTCAAACCACTGTGGAGACCAGTGTGGTGGTTGTATAATCAAGATTCGAGTGGAGTGCGATGACATCATTAGTTAGACTAGAGGCTCGCATAATCTAGTCGAAGGTATTGCCTGCCCATCTGCCCTTATTATTCTGCATGTCTAGTTAAAGAAGAAAAATGGTTCAGAGGGAATATCTCATCTTTTTGAATCCATATTAGATACCTTCTTCTTATATGCTTGGTTCGGTGCAAAGAGAAACGTTTACCATAGTAAAGAAACACCAAAGGCGGGGAACTATGCAGTATAACCTTGCCGATTCATGCAATCAATGGTCAACAAGTAATAAGTAATCGGTCTTACAATGCAGAAAACTGTGCAGGGAATTTATAGTCGCTGGAGTTGATTTGCACTCAGTCTTTTAAACTTTCATAGTTGACCATTGTAGGATGTTAATATCTATAATGCCTGAGTTGGACTGTTATGCAAACCTAGTTCAATGTAAGTTTAGCTAGGATAAGCACTACAGCGACCTAGTGCGAGAAAATCTTTAGTTAGAAAGAGAAAGAGCAGTCTTTTTCGGAAGAAGGAAGAAAACGGGTCAGCTTCATACTCCGGTTCCCATAAGATACCGGAATTGCTAGCCAAGCTCTATGGGGTCATATTAAAAGCGTTATGCACATCACATGAATGGTGAATGAAAATGAATGGTTTCTGGCTCCTAAGAATCGCCTAGAAAAAGGTCGAAGTGGACCGAGCACCTGGCCTAGCGTGTTTGAGCCGCTGGCTGGCTGATGACTCAGCCTCACACCCCAGTTCTTGTGCTTAGTTACTCTCCCTAGTATTTAAAGTTGCTGCCTCAGGCTTCAAACGTCAGCAGCAGATGAGGCGAAAAGCATAACAAAGCATCTGCCTGTTCATCTTCTGCAACCTCATCGTCACCTCCTACAACCACCACCCTCACTCTCCTTTCTGCGCCCGCGACGACTGCGATCATGGCGACCGTCAATCCCGACCTCGATCCCTTCGCTGCCATGATCAGCGCTAAGCAGCAGGAGCAGGCACAGTACAAGGAGAATCTCAACCAGCACCTAATCTGCCCCGACTGCCGCTCCGACCCTCCTCACCTACGCGAAGAGTTTGCCAGCGGCGATGTTGTCTGTGAGGAGTGCGGTCTGGTCCTCGGTGACCGCATCATCGACACGCGATCCGAGTGGCGTACCTTTGCCAACGACGAGCAGGGTGACGATCCCTCGCGTGTCGGTGATGCCATGAACCCTCTGCTCAACGGCTCCCAACTCGAGACCAGCATCGCCTTTGGCGAGGGCTCGCGTGCCCGAGAGCTCCACCGCGCCCAGAACCGTTCTCAGCATGACAAGACCACCAAGGGCCTTCTAGGCGCCTACACGCAGATCACAAATCTATGCGAGGCTATTCACATCACCAAGACGGTGCAGGATAGCGCCAAGCACATCTACAAAATGACGGACGATGCCAAGCTGTTCAAGGGAAAGACTCAAGAGGCCATCATTGCCGGCTGCATCTTCCTCGCTTGTCGCCAAGCCGGGGCTGGTCGCACGTTCCGCGAGATCTACACGCTCACCCAGGTTCCGAAAAAGGAGATTGGTAGGACCTTCAAGCAATTGGAGAAGTTCCTGTTGACCAAACGCGAGACAGACAAAGCTGCCTCTACTCTGCACTCGCTTGACAACTACGAAAACACCAACTCTACCGGTGCAGAGGAACTTTGCGGTCGTTACTGCAGTCAGCTCAACTTCCAGAATCCTCACAAGATGGAGAAGTTCTCCAAGGCGTTGGCTAAGAAGAGCTCCTCCGTTAAGGACCTGGCAGGTCGTTCTCCTCTGTCGGTTGCTGCTGCTTGCATCTACATGGTGTCCAACCTCTTCGACGACCCCAAGCCTTCTCGCGAGATTGCCAACATTGCGGGTGTGAGCGACGGAACCATCAAGACCGCCTACCGATTCCTCTATGCTGCCCGTGAAGCGCTCATTGAGAAGTCCTGGTTGATCCCCGAGGGGACGGGCAACATGGCCCTCCTCCCCACCAACTAGGACTTGATGGGCCCACGGGCTAGGAAGATGGCAGAGAAGAGAGCACGAGGAGAGCGCCTGCCTCTGAGAAGGGAGCTGGCGCACAAACTCCTTGAAAGCCAGCTCGCGTCTTCGAGATAATCGACCTAGTACCCGCACACAGCTGCACGTGAATAAAATCTGAGAAAGGCGAAGCTTGCCGCAAGGGTGATTCCTTTGGCTATGCTGTCGCCTTATCCAGCTGGCAACGAGTTACTCCTACGTACCCTAGGATCTGTTTGGGGCTTTAAGCCTGGTTTTGGGCATTGCGCACCCAATGTTTCTCGACACCTCTTTGCTCTTGAAAGACAGAGCTACGGTGGCAGATTGTATAATTAGGATGGGCGATTGACTTCCCTCCATACGGTATTTCTTCCAGCATTGGTATTTCCATCAGTATCAGACCTAAGAGCCAGTCGAGCTCTGCACAGCGTTGATTTCTTTTGATTTTCATACACCTAAGGGTCTGGGAAATGGCCCACAAACAAAACACACTGGCGTTTTATAGGTGGCAGAATTGGCAGTCTTTACTAGTCCACATGGACTTTCACAGAATGGTTCGAGCACCACACTGATATGAGGCGTTGGTTGGCTTTTCACGATGCTACAATGGTTTTAGAGAGGTAGACGCAATGGAGCGCATTTGACCAAACATCCCACTTGGCTTGTTGTTGTCGTATGTGCTTTGTGATTTTGCCCCAAACTCTTTGGCGTTATGTGAGACTGTCCACCGCCACTAGCAGGCGGCGTGAACAACCTCCGAAGGTAAGCAACTCGTAGATTCTTGGCTCGTATGAATACCAAGTCATGTAGTCATTTGGTGTCTAGCCACTTCCCAAATACTACCATACCACAGGAGCTTTTGACGCCCTGCCTTCTTCGGTTTGCTTCGCAATACATGACACGCGACTTATGGCTGCACATACGTGATTCCGTTCCCACTGCAATGTTGCTGGATATGTATACACTATGAAATGCAGCTTCCATCCACGTAGTGGTTTTCTACACAGGATATATGGGTTGGTGTAACCCATGCGATTACTACCATGTTCCGCGCATATCGATCCCTATCAGAACCCACCATAAACCCTGAGACATTGTGGTAGCCACTCAACTTTGTGCCTGAGATTCCTCGGTTGCTAGTCCTGAGTCTAACCTCATTTAGTCACCTTGGCTCGTTCTTCGGTACCAGTTTCGGACTGGGCTGCAGATATCCTTGACGATATGCAAGTCTGCGACCCGGCGTTGAGAACACGACGGGAACGAAAGATGGTTTTTTCCCCCCGCACATGGAATACAGGAGGCAAATACAGTGTGCAAGATCGAGCTTTTGGTGTTCTACTTGAGCGAACAAGCCGAAATTGCTGTGCTACCATTAGGTACTGTTGCTCTATCTTGACTCCATAGTCTTTGATCGTCGTGCATCCTGCCTGATAGGAGCGCTCGCCCTGATTTGCGCAAGGTCCTGGTTCCAATTTCATGCGCTGTTCCGAATTGATGTTCTAATAGCCTCATTCCCTTCAACCTACACCTGTATTCGGAAACGGCTTCCTGCTGATTAGGTAAGATCTCAAACATCAGCCATGGCTATCTCCCTAGAACTATTGTCCGCATATCCAAATGCGCCCTACATTTTGGCAGCATTGGTCTTCTTCGTCGTGAGTCTTTGGCGCCTCCCCCGCTATCGAATGATCCCCGTGTAGCTTTGATACTGAGAATCTTTCGTTAGCCGCTTGCGTACTATGGCACGATAATTGTGTATAATATCTGGTTCCATCCGCTCTCAGCCTACCCAGGCCCATGGCTAGCCGCCGCAACTCCGATGTGGTACGGCGTACACATGATCCGAGGCGATGCCCCGATGAGCGTGGCCAAGGTGCACGACCGGTACGGCCCCGTCGTGCGCATAGCCCCCGATGAGCTATCCTTCATCAGCGGCCGCGCCTGGAAGGACATCTACGGCCACCGGAAACCTGGGGAGCCCGAGTTCACCAAGGACAAAAAATACCACGCGGGGTTTGACGGCGACGCGACGCTGATCAATTCGAACCGGGAGTACCACTCCTACCTCCGGAAGCTGCTGTCCCACGGCTTCTCCGACAGCGCGCTGAGGCAGCAGGAGACCATCATCCAGGATTATCTGGAGAAGCTGATCAACCAGCTCTACGAGAAAGGCCAGAGTGGAGAAGTAGCTCTGGATTTGAGCCGATGGTACAATGTGAGAAGATCGACAAGGAATCAGGAAACTCCGATCCGCGAAATACTAACACCAATATCCAGTACTTCACGTTCGATGTCATTGCATATCTAAGTCCGTTGCATGCTTCCTATGCCATATTTATACTACAGTTGTTAACTCGTTTATTGTAGCATATGGGGACTCGTTTGACTTCATAACCAACTCTAAGATGCACAATTGGATCAATGCTTTTTTCAGTGTTGTGAGAGTATTTGCTGCTGTGCAAGCATCCACGAGACTTCCAAAGTTGATCCGAATACCATTTCTCACGGTTTCAGTTCCTAGGGATATTAAGCACAAAGCGAACGTGGAGCGCGACCTGACCCAAGTAGGTTTGAATCCTATTTCCTGGTGCTCGCTCACCTTTACTTTTACTAATAGGACTGTGACCATGGCTAGCTAAAAATAAAGCACCGGTTGCAAACTGCACCAGCCGTACCTGACTTCATGGCGAAGCTTATCGACGCACATCGACAAGATAAAATGACGTTCAACCAACTTTTCCACAACTCCCGAATCCTGATGGGGGCTGGAAGCGAGACCACGGCGGCATCATTATCAGGTAACGATACCCCAACTGACCATCATATTAGCCAACTATATTTATCCCGATTTTCTTTTGAGATACAAACATGTACTTACCTGCACAGCGATGACCTACCTCCTCATGACGCACCCCGTGGCCATGGAGAAGCTGAAGGCCGAGATCCGGGACACCTTCCACAGTGCCGACGAGATCACTATGACCCGCGTCAACTCGTGCCGGTATCTCCTTGCCTGTCTGGAGGAGTGCCTACGCATGTACCCGCCCTCGCCCGCCAACCACCCGCGCTACGTGCCCGCTGGTGGTGCTACCGTCGACGGCCACTTCCTACCGGCCGACGTAGCGGTGGGCACCAACATCTACGGCGCCTGCCGCAGTGCGGCCAACTTCGCAAACCCAGACACCTTTGCGCCCGAGCGCTGGCTCCCGCTCAGCGGGAGCGGAGGCGAAGGTGGAGGGGACCCCATCTACGAGCACGACCAGCGCGACGCGGCGCAGCCGTTCTCGCTGGGGCCGCGAAACTGCATCGGTCGGAACCTTGCGTACGTCGAGATGAAGATGGTGATGGCGCGGGTCCTGTTCCACTTTGACCTCGAGAACTGCGTGGAGGGGAACTGGCTGGACCAGAAGGTGTATATGGTGTGGGATCGACCGCCGCTGATGGTCAAGCTGCGGCCAGTGAATAGGGATACCTAGAACGGTCTGCGGGAGCTGTCAAAGTTTGTAGTTGGTATCTATCATGCGCTCTTCAGTCCTTTACACCTAGGGCATTCGGAGTCTCACGATGGTTTGTGAAAGAGAAGATGTTGATCAAGGCGGCGAAGCTTTGAAAAAGGCGTATCTAACGACAAGACCAAGTTGAATAAGCTGGAGGGGATCTGTGCATTTCAGTAAAGCTCTTTTGACGAAGATAGTATCAAGATAAATCGGAAGATTGATTCATTTGAATTCAATACAAGACTGCTGGCAACATGCTCCACGCGACTACACACGCGCGCCCCAGAATGATTGTGCAGTTCAAGTACGTAGCACTGCTGAAATCGGAACTCAGTGGTGATGTCCGCTAGCATCCATTTCTACTTGTTGAGATGCTGAGCAAGAGATAGACGGCTCAGGTAGGACTCCAACACATGTTGGCGCGCCGGCCGTTTGAATATTGATCATACGGGTGCGGCACCGGCACCTCAAATCCTCCAATGCTCTTTCCACCCTATTGAACACCTGTACTTGCTGTGAGTGCCTTCCCTTCCCATTTCGTGCACAACCCCCACCATCCCCATTATATGGGATGCCCCACGCCGAATACGATTTTGTGCTGCTAGGCTAGGTGAATGTGTTGGTTTCGACAAAAGCAAACCGTGTGTTGATGCATCTCACTCGGCCTTTGACATCTTGCCGGCTTAACTCTCACGAAAGACCAGCACTTGAGATTACGCGGCTCTTATTCAACGCCACAGTGCGCATTCGACTATGGTCTATTCTATAGAGCTTCTCAGAGAAACATACCGCACCTGGAAACCCATCTTTGGTCGTCCTCAATTTGCGAAAATCCGGAAGATCACCAAGATCCAAGAAATTGTGAATAAACACCATATCTCACAGCGTACAGATTCGCGGGTCGTCCCTGTCCTGCAGGAGCTACTCAAAGATAATGTGTTTCTAAGTGAAGAGATAGCACAGCGAAAGTTATTTGGAACCGTTGAGCCCCCGAAGTCAACGACACACCCAGCTCAGATCAACACCACGGCACCGGTCTCCATATCTACTCAAGCCAATCCATTCTTATCAATAACTGACGCACCAATGGAGGAACTGAAAGTTGCACTAACAGAGTGAGTTGTTATTCAAAAGTTTTAAGCCTGTAATGCGCGTGTCGCAAGCCTGATATCGAATAGGTTGCACTCTAATGGACAATTTTCCGACCTCACAATAACCTGCCAAGATCGGAAGTATCATGTTCACAAGGCTATCTTGTGCCCGCGATCGCTTTTCATCAATTCTATCTGCCAAGAATCCTTCGAGGTAATAGAGAGCTCCTGGGGGAAAGTTTGCGAAGCATTTCTGACGGCTGTCTTTTCTCTTTTAGGACGGAGAAGAAAGTGTGATTGACTTTGCGAACGACGATCCCAGGGTCGTTGATATCATGGTGCAGTGGTTCTATCACCTCGATTACACCTTCCCTAAACTGCAGCAGGAGAAACCCGAGATTTCGAAGCAGAAAGGTGCCGTGGGACATGCTGTGGACCAACCGACACTGCCAGTGGATGCAGCACCTCAGCACGAACGCATCTCTGAGCTGCTGCTCCATGCCCATGTATATGTCCTTGCCGAGAAATACAAGATTCGGGGCCTCAAGACTCTTGCCTTGATGAAGTTCAAGTCCGCAGCTACCCCAGTCAGTGTCGAGGATGAGAAATGGGTCCTGGAATTCCTCGAGGTTACGCGGAAGGTATTCACAACTATGGATGGCGATAAAGGACTCAGGGACGTGGTCTTAAAGACATTCCACCAGTGGCCAAAGCTATTAGACGAGCCCGAGGTGAAGTCTCTTTTGCAGGAGCTAAGAAGTCTGGCATACGATCTTCTGATGTACATGCATCAACATCGTCCCAGAGTGGGTAGCACAACAGCTTACCATTTACCCGCTAATATGCACCCTTCTCATCCGTTGGACTCTCTACAACCTCAGTTCTCTAGGTCTGCCCGGCCGGTCACTGATTGGAGTTCCCAGTCGAATGTGTTCGGCAAGGGGACCTCTTGACATTCTGATAGGCTTGAACTAAATTCAACTTTCAAAGTTGAGACTCGTAGATCGCTGGCTGAAAAAATACTCTGTACTTTACCTCTCTGTATTCACTTCATAGTCTTGTAGGGGAGCTGGATCCATGGAGAATATGTCTAATTCATTAAAGGGTCGTTTCGAAAGGCGCTCTTCTCGCTACTATAGCTACAATAAACCCTGATTTATATATGTACAAATGGCGAAAAGGCCAAACCAAACGCTGTTATGCTATCCAGACCTTGTCGTTGGCCCTTTTCTGCTCGAGGTAGTCGAGCACTTCGTCGTAGTTCTTGCAAACATGCTTGGCATCCCACCCATCCGTGCCAATGACTCCGGCCGGAAAGGTCGTTTGCTGCCCCTCGAGTGCTATATCTCCAGAACACATTATTCCCTGGCGTATGTAATCCTTCATCGTAAAGGTCCAAGTTAGCCAAGAATTTCTTTTGGATTATAACATAACTCCACGACTACATTGCTGGTCATGCCCTCACGCCCAAAAACACGGAACAACCAAAATTTCCACAAGAATGAGATCGCGTTTGGGTCGACTTACAAAGCAATGCCCCAGATGCCATGGGTCTTCGGGTATCTTCTCTGTCATACCAGCGTTGTAGGCACTGAACAGCTCAGCAATCGCGTACTAAAAGAGGCATATTAGATCGAGTTTGGCAGCCGCGGATATCAAGCATCTAACTACCTACCAGACAGTGCAGCTGGTGCGTCATGGACGTCGTCACGACATACCCCTTGTACCCCTTGACGGCTTGAGGGAGGTCGTGGTACTTTTCAGGGTCCTCGATCTGCAAGTAGCCTAGGCCCTCTGTCGTTTTCGCAACATTTCGGGTCAGCTCTACCACTAAAATCGGACCGCACGAATGGTTTGCTCATTCGTTTGATGAGAGGAGCACGTACTCGGCACCAGGTCCAGCCACTTCTGCTTCGTTTCCTTGGTAAAGAATTCTGAGCTGTTCGCAGGCAAGTAGCCCGAATCCGGCTGGAACGTGACGATCTTTTGCGAAACTGCCGGAACGATAAGTTAGTCACTTGCTCTCGCCTTCCCCTCTCCACCTTCTCGCATCCCTCGACCAAGCTCATTTGAACTTGCTCCTAGCAGCGACTGCACCAAAGCTATACTCACTCTTCGGCGCAAACCCAGTAATATCCCCTGTTCCTTGGTACTGCGGCCCCTCGGTTTGAGGGCAGGAGGCGGAAGCGGGGCGGGCCCATTGGCGGTCGATCAATAGGCCCACGATGATCACTGCCAGTATTATGTCGAGTATATACCTGTGCCTCCTTGCTGCGTCGAGCACGCGCTGTTTTCGCGACCGCAGGGGTTCCGGGAGGTAGTCCTTATCGTGCAGCGCTGCCGTCTCCTCGATATCGAGATCCGAGCTGTCCCGGTCATCGTCGTCGGCGTGTAGGCTATCGTACTCGTGCGTTGGCGCCCGCCGGAGGTGGTCTGGCATCGCTGCGGGCGACCTGTCTAGCTTGTGTTTTCGCGTTTTACCACTCTGTAACTAATACCGCTGTTGCACCGGCTCATTCATGTATATATATGCGCGCGCTCTCAATTGTCGTCGTCGGGTGGATAATGTTGGCCCGCTCGTGATTTATCTTGAAATCACCTACCAAAATCCCTAAAAGGAGAGTTTGAATATCTGAAGAATAAAATTAAAAAGTTACGCAGAGCAAAAGCTGAGGCTAAAGGTAGCCCATGGAAAGGAAATAGCTATGTGGATGGATTACGCGGCCCATCGGCGCAGAGACTACGTAACAGATCTGAATGGTGCGATGTGCGAGGGGCGGGCCCAAAGCTCAGCTTTTTTCGCATTCATGCATTCCCGCGTGAAGATCGCCTAGGGAGGGGGCGAATAAAAAACACCTAGTTGAATGAGGAATGAGCTACCGCAGTGTATTACCTTTGTATCGCTCTCCTGGGCATCTGTGTAGGCAAAGGACCTACTGCAATCCTGCCGTCTTACATTTGGCATCAATAGTAGTATGGGATGCATAGAGGGCAACACTACTAGGCCGGGGAACAGGCCAATGGGATGGGAACAAAGTGACAACCCTACCCACCCCTGTCGCGCGGCCTGTGGGGGCGGGCAGCTCCGGCAGATGCATGGATGGTTACATATTGTAGAGCAGGATTATCTACCTAACATCTCATCACTGTAGCACTGACTTGCTTGTTTATCTCATGTGTGCATCCAATACTGGCCACCTCGTCTCCTTGTTCTGTTTTTTTTTTTTTTTTTTTTTTTTTTAAATTTCTATTTTTTGTTCTTCTTAACCGATCGCAGGAGGTGTGAGGGAAGTGCTTCATGTTGTAAATCGAAACCAATCCAAGGCGCTACAGAATCGGCGCTGCATGGGCCCCATTCCCTGGAAAAGACGCGCACTAAACCAGATGGACACTGGCGTTCCGTGGCACTACAGATCCCCCATGCGTTGACAGCCAAGCACTGGGGCCGGTACTAAAATTGGAGCGGAAAACGGGGGGCAGCTCCCCCCCCTCCCTGTCCCACCGAAACAATGCCATCTGTGTGGGATTTCATACGCAGGAACACTTTTAAATTGATTCGCATACAGACTGGACTGCAAATATCAACCACCGGAAACATCACCCAGGCGGAAGGTCACACTCCGGACACGTGTGGTGAGTTTTGAACGCCAACCGCAACACGCATTCACCATTGGAGGAAGAGAGCAAGACGCAGGCTAACCAACAGCGCTGATCTTTCCAGCCGCTATAAGCCAGCGATTGCACAAGGCTAGTAGCCCCGGTACACATAAGTGAGCGGCACAGATATTGCTATGGTATGATTTGCTAGTTAGTAGGTAACTTGGTAGCAGTAGTGGTGGTAAGCCTGTGAAAGCGGAGAAGATCGGAGATCCAGACGAACGTAGAAGAAGGATGGGGAGATTGTTACTGCTTTTGGCAATGCTGACAAAGACGATTGTCGTTTATGTAAGAGCTAGCAGGCGGGCTGAGCCTTCCAATGTTCCCTCGTTGTCTTATTCATGGCTCGATATGGATAGCGATCTTCTTATACATACTATACTATGTATGTGGTTGCTAACATTGTTTTATTCTGCTATTATGGATACTATGAAGATTGCTCTGGTTTCATACCAACTCGGTTGTCGCTTGGCAAGTTGAAGCCGGTGTTGCAATCACTTACACATATCCCCCTCCAAGCCTGCAAAATATGAAGTTTTAGCATTTAGCTTTGAGATATAAGATTGACTTATTTTCTAGTCGGAATGAGATAGCAAGACAGGCTGGGCGGACATTATTGTTAAACCATAGGAATAACTACATAAAACTTACTAAATACCCTGTAAGATACGTTGAACGCTATCTTCACCTATAGAAGGCTCAAGGTCTTCAGCGGAGTAAATTGTTGAGTACCGCCAGCTTTGCACTAGAAGCATTGAGGAGAGTTTTGAAGTTATATAAGAGTTTTTATGAAACGGGGAAACTTATACAGATGCCAAAAACACCCCTCAAGCAAATGTGGCAACGCTTATTGAACCTCCAGAGCCGGTTTTTTAGCCTTCACATTTCAGCAATGGTTGCTTCTATAATTCCTATGATCACAATACCAGTTATATGCCACCGTAGTCATCATATTATTGGTTCTTAATGCATTCTGTAAGATGCATGGGAAGTAAAAAGGAGCGCTGTAGTCGCTTTGCTGTAAGTAATCTTTTACATTGCAATTTGACCAGAGGCTGCTCCCTCTCCTGGTGGTTAGACAAGACTAGCAATCGAACTTGAAGTTAAGTTACCAGGCCTTATGGGCTCCAGCATGAGACCATTATACAATATCATGAGATGGGGATACACTGAGAGGTGGCTCATCAATGTAGCTGCTCTGCAGATGTAGTTGGCATTTAGAATCTGTAATCATCCTTGCAGGCGATCCGGTACGCTGGCAGAACTTCTTGGGGCAGAGATGTGGTGAATTGAAACCACAATTCGCTTTCGCTATTGTGTTAGTATGTACCGTACTTCAGGATTTGGTTTTGATGCATACAATGGCTTTTCTTATGGCTTCAGTATGGGTACCCAATGGGTAGAATTTCAGCAAAATTACTAAATAGTGGGCTAGCTGCAAAGGGGGAGTTAAATGTATCTTCACCCCCGTTTGTCAGGCCTGACTGGAAACTTCATACTTTTAATATTGATGAACAGATACAAATAGAACGCGCTACTTATGAGAGTGACTTACTGATCTCATGTATGGATATTTGAGAGCTCCATCGTGTAATTATCTATCAGGATCTAGGAATCTAAATTCGTGGACCCAAGCCGGGCGCCACAGTAGGTACAGTCAAATAAAGACAGATATCTCTTCCCTCCCGGACGTTCGTATCATCCCAATATTTAGCACTGCCGCCTCCATTCTAAAAAGAAGAAAAGAGAAGAAGAAAGAAACAAGATTTCCCCGCCCGTGTGAGCCTCGTCTACGTCCTTACTCCAAGCCCTTCAGCGCTTTCCAGTCACTCTCTACCATTCCAAGCTGAAGCAAATCGTAATATTTACGATTGACATAAATCACCTCACGTCTTCTACCTTCCTCCTTGAAGCCAAGCTTCTTATACAGGTGGAACGCTCTTTCGTTGTAACTTGCGGTGGTGATCTCCACTTTGTGGACGTTGGCAAATTTGAACGCCCAGTCTACGGCCCAGCTTATAGCTTCACCGCCGTATCCCTATTTCACCAGCCCCGGTTTCGATTAGCATACGTTCTTTCTCGCCATTATACGAGGGAATGGATCGCGGGGTGCGACAAACCTTGTTCTGGTATTTTTCGGCTATGGCGAGGCCGACGGAGGTCACGGGAACGTTCGGGGTATTGGGGTTGAGCCCCGTCAGCGTGAGGCTCCCCACCACGGTGGCGGTCTCCCTCTCCTTGGCGGTCCTCTCGGCCAAGCTGAGCTTGCTCAACTCGGAGTTTTCGTCCACGGGCGCCGGAAGGCATATCATCACCTTGAGAAGTACATCCGATTGCAGAAGTTTACCGAGATCATCCATGTTTTGCTTTTTGGACACATCCCGGAAGACATGCCCGCGGAGAAGGCCCCAGGTAACGTGATTGGCGGAGCCATGGTAGTACATCAGCTCTTTGTCGGCATCGCTGTTTTCGATGTCGCGATAAATCAGTCGCTCGGACCGATATGCATTTGCGAAGGCAGATGAGACGTCCTCCATAGCAAACGTTTCAAGTCTGACTGATGAGATGGAGAATAAAAAGGGAGGGGTAGGGCGTGCGGGGTGAAATAAGCAGAAACCACAATGGGGAGGGGGGTTTTGATTTGTCCCTGTTGTTTTGATTGAGCGAGATAGCAGAGAAAACTGCGAAATCAGATCGTGAAGTGGTGAATTATATATCCACGTTGGCATGCATTGACTACCACTGTCTTTGCGGGTTTTTCTTTTTAAAAATATCCATTCGGCCTGTATTCTTCCGGGGTATGGGTTTTGCTTACATCTGCGTGCCCTTTTGTCTGTCAGATAATTTATCATGTGACCTCGTTGCGCAAAAGTTCCAAATTGCAAACTCGATTACTTGACTTCGGCCTTTTATGATGCCAGGCAGAAATGATAACATATCGACATGCGTAGCGATATGGGGAATTGATTGTTTGTACTTTTGGTGGACGGCGATCCTGTTCTTTGCTCTCTTAAGATATCTGGATATAATATCGATTGGACGCACATGCTCAAAACCAGCATGATATCTTTTAGTTTGGGAGGTGTAAATTTATTCGCTTGTGATAATATGAAGGTCAGTCACTACTTAGACACTTTGAGAGAACACCACGGAGTCTTGCACGCTAGATTTGCGAACTGCAAATGGATAGGAGTTGGTTGCATCTGGGGGACCATTCCCGATCAAGCCACTTGGAAAATGGGAGTAATTCAATACACAGCAGATGTATGCCCAAGCCCACATCCAGGTCGATGCACCTCTGCAAATGACTTGGCTTAATAAGAATCTACCGTTAAGATATTCGGACCGTAAAATGGTGCATGTACAGTGCGCTCCGTATGACAGGGTCAAGCGGGCCATGTGGAGCTGCACAGGCAGGTGAAGTTGTGGGGTGTTTGGGGCTTACATTGTTCGTGCATTATTCCTGGTTTTTATCCTATAAGTCACGGAAAGCAGAAAGTCCTTGGTTAAAAAAGCAAGACGGGTAAATGCAGTTTCTTGGACTGATGAGGTCAGAGGGGGAAACCAAAGGTCTAGGCCGACTTGTTAGTTTAGAAAACAACCCTGAACATCCAAATAGACTTAAGTTCCCACAAAAATGTAAGCGCGTGTGGCTGTAGTCTGCTCATTGGCCGGCTGCCTCAGTGGAATCTCATCCTAGAGGATATCAACGCCAACCCTTGGAAAGGCCGGTGTTGCCTGCTCGCCGTGGGGCGGGATGTCCAATCAATGGCAAGGGTGGCCTGCAGCCTGCGGCCCTCCCGCTATGCTAGCGACGAGGCAAACGAGGCGCATTCCGTGAGGCTCTGGGGAGGACATGGTGGATCGCGGTATGGCTCATACAACAAGGGCTGCAATCCTCCTTCTCCCCCACCCTTTGTTGACTGGTGGCAACGATCCACGGGGTTGGCAGCAATTCATAGGACGAGCGCTCGATCCACTATCATGCCTACCCAGCCTGGAGAGAGAGAGAGAGAGAGAGCCAGCCTCAAGGACTAGGTATTGGAAATAGAAGAGGAAGTCTGCCTAGCCATGTATTTAAGGCTGCGTCAATCTTCTGTCAATAGATTAAAACAGATACACCACATTTTCAAGTCAATATCAACCAAGCCTAAGCTCATTTACTAGACAGGTTCTCTTGCTACCTTGATACTTCTTGACCACCCTCTTCATTTGTATACCATCTTAAAGCAAAATCAAGCAATAATGGCGCCAGGAGTAGTCTCAGATGAGACTGCTACTGCTGAGATCACCGTGGAGGAGGGGAAGATTATCCCAACTATCCACATCAACGACAACAACAAGTCCGAGGACGAGTTTAGCAGTGCAAACGAGCCAGCAGCCTCGCAAGCGCAGGGTGAAGATGGCAAGATTAAGAGCGACTCGGAAGAGGCAGCTGAGTCTGCCACTGCCCCTGAGGGCCAGATCATGAAGTGCCAGTTCAAGCATCTGGACAGGCGCTACGACGACCAGGATGAGCTGTACTTTGCCGAGCGCAAGAGCGAACTGGAAAAGCCTAGGCAGAAAGACTGGTGGCGGATGTTTGCCTTCTGCATGGTTCGCCAATATAACAAAGAAAATACTCTTAGCAACACCCGACTCTACGTGAACTCCCCGTCACTCAGGCAGTTGCTGTTTGACGTTATCGGGGACTACCCATCTGACCCTATTGATATTGAAGACGTCCAGATTGAATCTCCTTTCCGCTCCCTTTTCCACTACCGCGAGGAGCTTGAAACGGAGGGACTCAAGCGTTTCGCAGATGATGAGGAGTCATCGGCACAGCTTAAGCTGTTGATTTCGTGGATCAAATCGCACTTCGAGTTAGATCTGGCGGCCTACAACAGGTGCATCAAAGGGGATCTCAAGGCCATCTCGTACGACCGCCTGTGGACCCTCTTCCGCCCCGGGACCATCGTGTACAGCAAGGTTTTGCAGCATGACCGTGCCTTCCGCGTTGCGAGGATTTGGTACGACGATGGCGAGCTTCCCGGTTTGAACGTGCGGGTCGGCTACGTTGACTTCGACGGTGAGAAGCTAGGGGAGCGCCGCATGACTTTGTTCATCCCACAGTATGCGGGTACTCAGGAGCTCAGCGGATTGTCCACGATGCCCCTGGACTTGGTGTGGAACGTGGAAGAGATGCGTGAGGCGCTGACTACTCGCGGCCGCAAGTTCGAGAGCTACGTCGGGCAGCACTTTGCACAGTACGACGGCGTGGCGCTCAAGAGGAAGGATATGTGTTACGCACGTTACAACGTCACCGGCCGGGTGATGGTGGATTGCAAGACATTCCACCGACTGGAGCCAAACGACACGTTCAATCTCCGCGATCTGGGCGACGTCGAGTCGATCAGGCGCAACAAGGGGCGCAAGAAGGCCTTTGGATATGCTAATTTTGCATCCGAGACCGTCGAAACTGACAAACTCTCGGATGAGGACGTGATGCTGGCCAACGCTACCGTCCGCGGTTATTCGTTCACGACCAAGCGCTTCCTCGAGTTCTTCATCGACCAGCTCTCCCCCATAGACTGGAACACGAAATGCTTCGACGACCTCGTGCTCGACGAGAGCATCAAGAAGACCGTTCAGGCTATTGTTTCTACTCGCTCATCAAAACGCGAGTCTTTCGACGATATTGTCAAAGGTAAAGGTCGGGGGCTTGTCTGCGTGCTTCATGGGCCGCCTGGAGTGGGGAAGACGTTGACTGCAGGTAAGTATTTTGCCAGAATTCTGTAAATATCAAGCCTTGTTTATGCTGATGACTTTTTACTTTCACTGCAGAGTGCGTTGCCGAATACGTACAGAGGCCACTATACATGGTATCATCTGGGGACCTAGGAGTGACTAGCGCAGACCTAGACACCCAACTTACTCGCATCATGGACATGACCTCGACTTGGGGCGCTGTGCTACTGATCGACGAGGCCGACGTATTCCTGGAGCAGCGCTCGCTCCACGACCTTCACCGCAACGCCATGGTAAGCGTGTTTCTGCGTGTCCTCGAGTACTACTCGGGGATCCTATTCCTGACGACCAACCGCGTCAACACGTTCGATGACGCCTTCAAGTCGCGGATCCACATCCCGCTCCGCTACACGGACCTGACGGTGGAGTCGCGCGCGCAGATCTGGCGCAACTTCTGCCGCATGGTCCCGGGGGGCGTGGACGTGGACGAGCGGGGCTTCGCGCTCCTGGCCGAGCACGAGCTCAACGGCCGGCAGATCAAGAACATCGTCAGGGCCGCCGAGAGCCTCGCCTCCTTCGACGGGGTCAAGCTCGACCTCAAGCAGCTGCAGCAGGTCACCAAGATCCAGGCCACCTTCGAGAAGGATCTCAACAGCCTCAGCGGCATCGACTACACAGCTCCGGGGGCGTCCAAGAAGAACGCGGAAAGCCGGCACATGTTCTTGTGAGACCAGGTTGGGTGGTGGTGGTTGGGGGATACATGCACGCATTTCATAGTTACTATACTTTCTCATATCGTTCTGGGTTCCATACAGTTAGTTGGGGACACGATTATGCTATTTTGTCATGGCCCGCATATTCAGTTACAGCGAGATTATCGCATGGTGGTAGTGTAGCTTCTTTTTGCTTTTTCTTTTACGGCCAGACTTCTCGATTGGCTGGGTTTGTTTTGATGATGGCCGCGTTTTGTCTCCTTTTACCATTTGAATTTGGCATTGCAATCTATTTTAGAAAACTAGATATGACTTCCATTTTTAAATCATACATCTGGAACAATGGAGCTGCTGACCACTTTCATATCTTATTGAAGCCCCTACGCGATAACTGAACTTTTAAGTTTTCCAGATTTAGTCTCAAAACACTTAAATAACGTGAGACGGACTAGGTGGCGTGGGTATATTGTGAATGTTGAGTCGTGATCTGTAGTTCATCGATTTTATCCAGCAATACCGGACAATTTAAATTATGATAATGTTGCTTTGTATTACAATTACTCTTACACATTTGGCGGAATATGTGAAATATGCTACAATATCCTATACTTAACTCTTACTCTATCAATTTAGAACCTATTTGTGATAGGTCTTTACTAGCCAACGCTTCTATGCTACAACGACTCAGTAAATGAGAAGACAGGCGACGAGACTTTGAATATTTGTGCTTATTATTATTCGTATTATTTAGGGCTATTTTAGAGGCCATAATTTCATCCTACTATTAATATTACTGGCCGATCCACTAGCATCCTCACCAGTCCTCGGCCATTTCGATCTTGTGCTGTTCTAAATAACCACGAGGGTTAGTATAACGCTAGACACACACAAGTTCCGTCCCGGAGGGGGGGGCGGGGTTCTTTCTTAACATACCATGATCATTGTGTATCGCTGAGCACCACTTTAAGCGAACAAGCCTTTGATCCATTCCACAGCACGCTTGTATGAGCCATACGAGCCGTACGGGCTGTATGAACCGTATCCGGTCTTGCTGTCGTCTCCTGAACCCCCGTAGCTGCCGTAGCTAGCGTAAGTACCGTCCGATGACTTGTCGTCTCCGGCACCGTCGTAGCTGCCGTAGCTGGCGTAACCATTTCCGTCTGACTTGCCGTCTCCGGCGCCGTCGTAGTCACCATAGCTGGCGTAAGTACCCTTATCATCCCCAGCTCCGTCATAGCTGCCGTAGCTGCCGTAGCCGCGCTTGTGGGTAAGAGAATCGGGAGTGCTGGGTGTGGGCGCCGCGTTGGAGGTCATGGCTGCTGCGCAGACAAGCAAGACGGTGGAGGCCTTCATGATGAATGATTTGCGGGATGTGTTATTGTTGTCGTAGCTTTGAGGAGAGATGAGGAGACAGAGAGTTCTATTATTATTATTATTGTGCAGATGTAGGAATGCACAAGCCAATGAAGAATGGGCTGAGTAGCTTGTTCAACTTCCTGACCCTGATTGGAAATATGACTCTCTTTATACTGTCCCCAAAGATTGTTTACTCCGCGTACCAGGTGCCCAGACCGGAGCCTCTATAGCTCTAGAATGACAATGCCATGATGTGATTTGGGTCCATTGAAAGCTTGAGTGACTTGGAAACTTGGTCGTAGCTGACTAGGTGGTGGACAAGCCAGGATCCCTTAGATCAATGCGAGGCTTCGGCGATGAGCCTCCCGGGGCCCCATATTGGGAAAACCAGAAGCCAGAGCGGCACTTGCCCATGTGCTTGAGCCCTTGGGAACCTTGGTGAGAGCGAGGATCTATCCGCCGCTGGCGTACCGAAAAATGCCACCGCTACGTTGATTTTTGCTTTGGGCCCACGATGTTTAGGGCGGGTTAGCACATGTGCTTCTAAACTCTGATGATCCCCGCGTTTCTTTTTCTCGCCCCTCGTATTGGCCAGCCCACCACATCATGGTGCCCAATCAGGCGTGTTTGTTGGAAGCGAAGCTTTTCGGATTTGTGGTCATCTGTGCTAGGTGGCTTTGCTAGCGATCAGAATGCCAAGATGAGTGCGAGGAGGATTGGCCACTGTAGCCGAAAGCTGAAGTTTACTTTGCTGGCAGGGCCCTTGGCAGCTGAATTTGGTCCAGCCTTCCACCATGCAATTGAGTTGCGGCGTCAGCCTTAACAGCATTGGTAGAGTTCGGAGCTAGACCGCTCAGAGGCTCGCGCTATCGACACCGACATGTCTGAGTTTATGATGGCTTACAGCATGTCCGCGCCTCATTGCCAGCTGGTCGGGCCCTCACTCGCATCGGCGTGAGCGTTCAAAGACATGGCAAAGTTTCGATCGCCTGGGGGCCGGTATGTAGTCTAGACCACCGGGGCAGAATCTCCCGGAGAGCCAGCCATCACTATGCGTTACTCAGCCGCACCGCCTAGAGCAATTGACTTTATGTCTGGCATGAAAGGACTGTAATAGTCTCTTGGGACTTCTATTGATAATCATGCGCCTCGCATGATGAGGTGATCGACACCTCTCTAGTGAGTTGGTACTTTATGCACGTGTACTTGGATGGAGCCTTAGGGAGACGTGCCCCCTCTCTTCATCCATATCCATCTTTTATTTTCTCCTCGGGGGTAGTGGCCATTCAAGGATGAACTTTTCCTTCAATTGTACCTTTTGTTGTCATACTTGAATCAAATTCTTTGAACTACAATGGAGAAGCACGAGCAGCAACGTCCTCTTGTGGAGGCTTTTGATGATGATGGGGATAGCGATTGCGAGTCTCTCAGGCCAACACCGATTACGCGTCATCGCGATTGGATACCCAAAAGTCTTCAATACTTGTTGACTGCGTTATCCATCATTGCATCGGGATTGTTGGGGGCATATATAGCGCGTGGAGATGTCAGCATAGATTCTCAATGCGCGGCATACACCACGCAGTACTGTAAGTATCAGCCACTCCCACTGTTTGGTTCAACGTGACTGACTGGTCTTCGAAACAGCACCTGTGTTGAAGGATGTTAATGTCCAATATTCGATGACAAGTTTCAATGGATCTTTCATGAAAGAGACAATATACCGCCTGCCAGGATCCCCAGAAGTTGATGCCGCTTGGGAGGCTCTGGGCGTTGACTGTAAGTTGTATCTACCCGTCTCGCGGTCGCACTCCAACGCAAATAGTAACATTGTCCAGATCGCGCTGGGGTCATATCCAAAGATGAAGGGCTAGCAAGCGGGTTATCGACACATCATGTTCAACGAGCACAAAAATATGGAGGAGGGTTCTTTGTCAATGTCGAAGGGATGCATCACTTGCACTGTTTAGTACGTATCTCGGTACCTCGCGCATGCGTCCGGGGATTTCAGAAGCCTAACAAGATCCGCAGAATCTCCTCAGGAAAGCATTGTATTTCAATATCGATTATTACAAAGCACTGGGTAAGCACGCGTTCAAGAACGACGATTATATCCTTCAGCTCCACGTCAGTAAGTTTAGAGTTCCCATTCCTCCCTTCTTATACCTTCACTTCCTCTGACACATAAGACTATAGCCCACTGCCTGGACACCATCCGCCAGGTTCTGATGTGCAATGTCGACACCGGCGTCCTCGGGCAGGTTTGGGTGGATCCAGCGAAGCCTAACGCCTTTCCAGAGTTCAATACACGACATGTGTGCAAAAACTATGACGCCGTGAGATCATGGGCTGAAGCACACCAAGCTCCACCATTGGACCAAAGTCCGCCTGATTATCTCGCCACACCGGGCGCCGATGACATTTATGAACGGATACCCTGATGAGACAACGTTCAAGAAAAATCTAGTACAATGATAATAATAATAACAATAAGAATTGAGATAGATATCGTAGTTCTTTCTGTATGTGTCGAATGACAAGCGCTCCGTCAAAGGGGTGTGGATCTCTAATACCAACGCCGTCACATGATTACTTCCCGCTGTGAACGAGATAATCAAGGCTGTCTTGGAAAGTAAGCCAAGTCAAAGCCATCGGTAACCAGGGCAGTGCTGATGGGTTACATATTCACTCCATTTGCCGGTGCAGAGTTAATCTCACCTTGGTTTCGGATCCACTGTCAAAGATCCGGAAAACAAAATTCTAGTGCCAGCCATAGAACTGCATTCTCAGTCGACATTATCTCATCGACCTCAAAGTTGAATATGCAAGCAGAACGGGGCCACGATAAATCACCGGGTGCGGGGCATATTACATCTTGGTGGGAACTATTGTTATTGCATCAAGCAACTTCGTCAGTGGAGGTGGGTGGTTGTGCGTTGCTAGGTATGTCCGCCGGCCTTTGTGCCGATCTTGTGCCCCTGGTACTGTGGACGAAGCACCCTGTTGATGATATGATGATGATTCCTGCATGGATAAGCATTGCTGCATTTGTAAGCATTTCCGCATATTTATTCGCGCAACTGTCCTCTCTTATAAGGTGCTGACGTGGCAGCCGATCATCCTCAACAATAACACCAGCAATTGATCTATCCACACAATGTCAGGTGTCGCAAAGACCATCGTCGCAACTGGGACGTCCTCCGGTCTTGTAAGCTCCAGCTCCCGCACAATTCCCCTCGTAATCCAGCCAACAGTGCATTCTGACTCCTCCCCCAGGGCTTCGAGGCAGTCAAGCAGCTCCTCCTCCACTCAGCGGAGCCGTACAGATTTATCCTTGGTGCACGGGACACTAAGCAAGCGCAGGTAGCGTACGACGAGCTCAAGTTCGACGGCACAAAGCACAGCATCTCGATCCTGCCGCTGGAGCTGTCAGATTTGCGCAGCGTCAAGTCCTTCGCGCAACAGACGCTCGGGAAGCTCGACCACGACAAGGTGGACATACTCTTCCTCAACGCGGCTATCGTGAAGGATGCCAGCGGGCCCGGGCCCCACGGTTCACAGTGGTGCGACACCTACGTGGTCAACCACCTGTGTAAGTAACGAGGAAGCGTGAATACGAAATCTCGGTTGAGTGGTGTGTCTCATCGTTATCAGCACAGCATTATTTAATCCACTTGCTCCGCGAGAAGTTGATCGCCTCACAATCGCGCATCGTGGTTGTGTCAACTGGGGCAGTCCGCAGAGTCAGGGACAATGACCCAAGTAGGCTAAGCTATCCCGAACCCTTTATATATATATATATATATATATAAATGATTTGCGTTGTTACTGAGCATTTGATGCTAGCCACACTCGATGGTGATCTGAAAGCCGGCGCAGACACAGATGCTATGAAGACGTACGGTGCATCCAAGTTCACCCAGATCCTTGGGGCTCACTATTGGCGTCGCCAGCTGCAAGACTCAGTTACCGTTTTGGCCGTTACGCCCGGTCCTATTCCATACACGGGAGTTCAGAGACATACCGTTGAAAAGATCACGATGGACTATCCTGGTGCAAGAACAATTCCAGAGGGTATCTACCGCAACTGCTCCTCCCGCCCCCCAAAGCGTTTTCAACGTGAACCTAACCAGGTACTAGGTGCCCAGAGTCTCCTCGATGCCTTCACAAGGGACGATTTACCCGCTGACCCAGAGCAAATATTACTATCACAATTGGGCGAGTGGTGGCCCAAGGAAGTATATGCACTGAGCCTGGACAAAGACCTCCAAGATAAATGGTGTTTGAGTAAAGAGGAGATTGAAAAGGAAGCAGGTATTAGCGCCTGAGACAACGTTGAAGAGATTTGGATAAGGCAGATGTAGTGCGAAGCCTAACTTAATTGGTACACCCAATGTGTTGTAAACGAAAGTCTCTTTCGTACAACATGACTTTTGTCGTATATCTGAAAAGGAATTCCCTCCTTTCCTCCTTCCCCCCAAAATACTGCTTCGGGTATACCAAACAATCACAAATTAAACTGCCTTTGAGGTTTCATAACGACTGAAATAATTTTAAAATCCTTTCATAATATATGTTATAACGGCCGCCATATGTGGGAATGTATATGATAATCCATTTTTATAAGTGGATAAAATAAATCTAAGCATAAATCAAAACACATTCCGCTAAGTGGGATCACATCGGGTTGACCTGTAGTTGAGGTGAGCTGAAAACCCACTTTGTCTCGGACCCAGTGGTAAAGAAATGCTTGGCAGCCAGACAAAAAGGAAAGCTGAGGTTGAAAGAATGATCAAAAATCGAGGGCGGTGTCGTAAGAAAGATATGTAAATAACCTTAACGACAGCCCAAGTGTTGCTTTGCTGCCCCAGCAGCTTTGCATCACTAAAACAAATCAACCCTGGCCATTTTCCCAGATAATCGAATGATTCTATCCTAGGCACCATACTACCTTTACCAAGAGCCTCAAAAAATAGAGCTTCTATTTAGCAGTGCTTTAGTTCTTAAAAAATGACCCGTTTAGCACGAGAAAGTTAGCCAAGCTCGGCCCATTCGGCCCCAAAGTGGATAGTCGGTCGATAGAGTGTTAGATAGCGTACCGCCTCATGGCCTAATTTTGACCCCAACGACCAAGTACACACACATTCTGCAGTATTTCTATTACCAAAGCCAAGGCACACGAGTAACGCGAAGTCCAACTTGGTAGAATGGAAACCTTGGCAGGGGCGAGGACCATCAGGTCGCGCAGCATTATCCACGCAGATGATGATACCGGGCGACTTTTGTCCTCTTTTCCTCCGTAACAACATTTTGTGTGTTTATTGAGAGTGTAAAAGACAGAGAGAGACAGAGAGAGAGAGAGTAGCAGAGAACGCTGGAACATGTTGGGCCATCCGGGACCCTCGCTCATCTAATTTGCAGCTCGGCATATCTCACGTTTTTATGATAGAACATGCCGGATCACCGACAATGGAATCCTACAGGCCTCTGCGAAGCGAATATATAGCAGTCGAGTCCTCACAGTCGGTATCGTCATCTCGTCCCACGTCACCGTCATCCCCCGACACCCTCGAAAGAGGCCTCACGACCGAAGATGATGCCGTGGTACGCGATACCAGGCTTGCACGGCCGCGATGGATGCTGCCCAGGATGCGCTTCCAGCGGCTGTGGTCCATCGCACCCTGGTGGCTGTCTGCGTGCCTGGGAAAGACATCTCGCCAGCTCCCCAGGACCACATCGACGTCCTACCTCAATGGTCTCCGTGCCATCGCCTGTCTGGTTGTCTATCAGTACCACCTCACCGCGACGTACTACGAGGATATGATGTATCCTTACGGCGCGGACCATGCTGATAGCGACAGCTTCTTCATGCAGCTGCCCGTGCTGCGCATCATATACTCGGGCCGCGCCATGGTCTGCCTCTTCTTTGTGCTCTCAGGCTTCGTGCTTTCCTACTCCCCACTGCGCAAGATGCAGCAAGGTCGACTGTCGACCGCCTCTTTGCCACCGTCTCCGGCTCTTCTTTCTTCATTTCCCTCCTCACCTTCCTCACCCTCCTTTTCTCAGGCAGCATCGGTCGAGCTCATGACTGGACTGTGCTCCTCGGTGCTCCGCCGGGGCATCCGCCTGTTCGGCCCAGCGCTGGCCCTCGTCTACATCACGGCCGCCGTGGCCTGGTTCCGACCCGACTACGACCCGGGTGGCTGGCGCGACGGCGATCCGAGCATCTTCGAGCACCTGTGGAGGTTCTTCTACGATATCTTCCTGCCGCTGCTGAACCCGTTCACCTGGGCGGACAACCAGGCCGCTGACGGGATGGCGCACTGCTGGACGTTGCCCGTGGAGTACCGGGGTTCCATGATTATCTTCCTCATGTGTCTCACGACCTCTCGGCTCACGACCCGCGCACGGAAACTATTCGTCAGCCTGACCGCCGTTGCTGGCTTCTGCTGGGGCCGCTGGGAGGTTTTCTGCTTTCTGTCCGGAATGCTGTTCGCCGAGATGCGCCACGCCCCTTTGTCCCTCGATCTGCCTTCATTCTTAGTCAAGTACCAACTACCCCAGATCGTTCGATCTTTCCTTTTCGTCCTCCTTTTTGCCCTTTCCTTGTTGTTCATGAGCTGGCCGAGCTACGGCGCGCAGAAAATAGAGCCCTGGTCCACTATGGAACACCTGAAGCCTCCCTTCTGGAGAAAGCAGCCCACGACCGACTGTTACTTCTTTGGCAGCGTAGGCTCGGTTGGCCTCGTGCTCGCGCTGGAGAATCTACCCTTGCTACAGCGACCCCTCACTACCGCCCCGATGAAATATCTCGGGGAGATCAGCTTCTCGTTCTATCTGCTCCACTGGGTCACCTATGTTGAGTTCGGAAGTTTCCTCAAGACTTTCTTGATGAAATCATTGGAGATGTCTGAGGATGACAGCTACTACGTGATGAACGCCATCACAGTGATCGTGGTAATTAACTCTGCAGATATCTTTTGGAGAGCAGTGGATGAAAAGTGTGTGCAGTTGAGCAGAGCTTTCGTGAGCTGGATGGGAGTTCACCAGGACCACGATGCTACACCGGTCGTATTGGGACAGCCATCCATAGATGCAAATGAGCCCCCAAAGCTGGAATAAGAGCGATGTTTCAGAAATAGCCTCTCTCCCCGAAGTCGAAGCAATCCTACAAAGTTTAGTCATTTCATATTTGGCATGCACGATTTCTGGTTGCATTGCAGCTATGCAGACGTTTTGTGGAGACACCGCCGTCAAATCGTTTGTTGAAAAGATAAGATGATAATCCAATATCTGTACATCCCTAATGTTACATTCTCAGGGAGGGTTTCCAAGTTCGGCCATCACAGGATGTTCGGATGTTCGGCAAAGGTGGACTAGCTATTTTTCAACAGCTGCAGCAAGGGTACGACATTGGATGGCCATCCCTACGATGCGACTGACCTCGAGCGGTGTCTCGATGAGCGAACCAAAAAAAACCTTGTCGTCAGGGTCCCTGTCAATGGTGGCATTTTGCAGCTCTGCCACCGAAAATACACTCAAACCCTGCATACACATGGCACCCAAGGCTCCATGGGTGCTCAAACAGGCAGGTAGCAGGCCAATCAATTGGGTCTGGGGAATTCACCGTGGATATCCACAAGGATAAAGTTCTAGACCAGCCCGATTATGGAGACTTTTAGTTTCTATAATAGAGTGTTGACCCGTCGCAACCTGGCCTCGACCGGGTCTGCCTGCTGTCGTCCAGCTGAGTGCCCGATTGACTCAAGCTGCCGGTCATGAGCCCTCCCGTGAGGTGCTGGTTAAGCGTGGTGGCAACCATAGCGGCAGCGACTTGCTTCTCGCCTGCTGCAGCAGATTCTCCCGTCCAGGTATGCGCAACCGTTGCGCCCCCGTCCGTACCTCTCAATCTTGACGCGGCATACTTGGCGGTAGGTGATCATCCATTTGGCCTCACATATTTGACGGACGATATTGCGTTTGCCTGTGTAATAAGGTCGGTTCTGGTGCTCGACACATCCAGTCTCGCGCCTACCATTAAATATAATATCTCTCTGCCGTCAGGTTATGATATCGGCGATACGTCACCAGGCCCAGACAGCTACTATACTGAGTTTCACGGCGTGAAGTTGAGTAACGACAAGAAGAATCTATATATAGCTGTCGGTAATGGGGCCGTCATCTTAGACGTTGACAAGGCCATCGCTGGGGGGAATGATTCGTGGGTCGGGCTCCTTAGCAATGGCGGTATTTATGGCAACTGCTCTGTAGAGGTTTCTCTTACACCAGATGATGACTATGTCATCCTCAGCCAAGAGTTCGGCAGCTCGTTGACCAACTCTCGCGGCGCCGTAGAGGTCTATCACGTCGACAAGTCACCATCAGGCCAAATCAACGGCACCTTCGTGGGTGCACTGATCTTGGGTTATGCCACGGTCAGCCAGCAGTTCACGCCGGATTACACCAAGATGTTCGTGACCAACGAAGTCGCCAGCGATGCCTCCGGCGCGAGCCTCAGTGCATCTACCACGGGCACCATCAGCGTTCTCGACGTCGCGACGCTGCTCACCGACCCTGCGAACGCGCTACTCTGGAACGTCAAGGCGGGCTGCCACCCGGTCCGCTGCATGCTCGGCCCGAATGGCAAGTACTTGTGGGTGACAGCGCGGGAGGCCAACCAGCTCCTCGGGTTCGATGCCGAGACGCTCGCGACCAACGCGACGTCGAGCTCGCTGGTGGCGGTTGCGCAGACGGGCACATCCCCCGTCAGCCTCGCCATGGTCGGGCCGTTCGTACTGGTCGCAGACTCTAACCGGTTCGGGTACATTAACACAACCACGGGCGTGTCGGTCATCAATTCCGCGGCGGCCTTCGTCGTGGGCAGCGAGCTGCGCAGCTACCCGCAAATCCCCACCGGCCCGTTTCCGCGCGACTTTGCCGTCAGCCCGGACAATCGCACGCTCCTGGTTGCCGAATATGATGGGGGTATGATCCAGGCTATTAATGTATCATTGCTTAATATATTGTAAATCAGCGCAAGTTGGGAAGATACATAGGTAATCAGTGTCTGAAGTCAGAGTCATACTAGCTACCTCAACTGAACGAGATTACCCTAGCAGGAGGGCATATTTTAAAATTTCTTCATCCAGCCTATATTATTTAACTAATGGGGCATTTTTTTCCATTTTCGAAAGTAAATCCTTCGTGATTGCCTAACTCGGAGAGTGGATTCCGGCCCACGAGATAAGCTTAACTGGTTTCCCAGGTTTCTAAGATCTAAAGAATCATGCACACGTAGTGTAAACATGATCAGGATATGGTAGTACTCAGTCTAAACTATAGCTCCAAGACGGGAAAGAGAGCCTCATAAGGAAGTAGCAAAATGTTAAAATATTAAAATATCAGATGGGACCTGATTACACAGCCTCACCATAAGCCTTTTAAAGCGTAGGCGTATAAATTTTGGTGGTAAAAAAATCCCCACTGGGTTAGTGAAATATACTTATAACTTGTGTCTCTTGGGAGATTTCATTTTTAAATTATCTTTTCTAAAGTAGAAAATAAATCAAAATAAAATAAAAACCAGATGATTTCATTTATTTGTCCAAAACCTGTACTTTCCAAGGCTCGGGTGTTCCGCAATCTACACCCTTGGCACTATGAGTGGCCCCGCAGGCGCTTGCAGTAAGAGATCGGGTTTTCTAGGCACTCGATAGCAAGGATCTTTTACTGGGTCTCTGCTCGTATTTCTTCCTGCTGTGCCGCAACACCCAGCTTCAGGACGTCAGCCTTCTTCAAAGAACTTGGGCGCCAAAGCGTTACTGCCTAGATGGTGAAAGCTCAGGTTGACTAATCTGCTCTGCGAACGGCTTGAGGCTCTGCGAATCGAATTGAAGAGATCACACACGCAAAGCTTGCAGCTGCTTCCATATTCTTCCCATGTAAACACCGAGGGTTTGCTAGTGATTGAAGACAACGAACAGCCGCCTGCCCGCCATGATTAAACAGGCGTTGCTCGTCTACGCATCCACAGCGCTGGTCGCTGTGAGCGCTATGGACGCAAAGATTTCCCTGTACAAACCTGCAACGTCTGCGAAAACTGGCAGCGTAAGCTATCTCGACTGCGGTAACACTTTCGCGTCGATACCTATCAGCCTTCCCATTGACACCTGCCTGTGGGGGGATTACTTTCTGGTGAACAACTTCAAGATTACGCAGTACCCGACGTGCGGATCTGGCGCACCAGCAACTGCACTGTTCTACGAAGGCACTAGTTGCACCGGCAAGCCGACCTTCACCTCCGAGCGTTCCGGGAACCGCAGCGCAGCGGAGATAACGGACAGGTGCTTGTTTGGGTCATCGCCCAAGCAATGGTCCGTGGTCTTCCGATGCGGCAACTCGGAGACTCAGTCGGTCCAGCCGGGGAGGTTCACACAGGCCATACCGCCGACCTACCAATGGTCTCAACGCAACAGACCCGTACCGGCCGGTGGTGTCATCACGCCATACTACTCGATCGATTGTACCATCTACCGGCCCAAGGCCCCGACGTTCATCGACTCGAATGTATGTCTGACACTGGAGCCCGGCCACTCCATCTACATCTCCCAACCGGCCGTGTGCAAAGATAATAAGATCGCCCAAGCCGTAGCGTTCCTAGACGAGGGCTGCACGGACCGGACCGGCGTTCTTGGCAGCGACGTCTTTTCGGATCGGTACTACGATTCCATCGACAAGAAGTGCCACACCACGCTCGCCCGCAGCTTCGCATTCACGTGCAGAGATGCCAGCTACCCGCTACCCGGTTTCGCGGACGTCCCGCCCCACGAGCACCGGGACGTCGCGCCGCTGATCCTGCTGGACCGGCCGACCGCACCCGCACCCACGCCGACGTCTACGAAGCTGGCGCCCGCGCCGGCACCAACGTCTCCCCCTTCGGACCCGGGAATGCCCAAGCCAGGGGGCCAGGATGCGCGCCTCGTGGGCTACCGCGAGACCAAGTGCAAGATGGAGCCGGGCAGGATGGGCACGATTGCGACCGTGAAGGTGGACACGTGCCACTCCACTGCCGACTTTGGCAGCTTCCGCATTACCACCGCGGCTTTCTGCGAGGACGGAATTCGCGCACCGCTTGAGTTGTACCGCGGCCCTGGTTGCCTCAGGGAGACCTTGGGAGCCGTCGACAAGTATGCGCAGGGTTGCGTGTCGTCTGAGGGTTTCGATAGCATTCTCTTCCGGTGTGCTAGGACGGATGGCCCTGGAGGTGACAAGGACAAGGGCAATGAAGGTGGTGGTGGTGGTGGCGGCGGCGCTGGCGCGGTTGCCACTGTTTTCTTTGTGATCTCATTGATCATTCTGTCGCTCGTTGCTATTACCATTATCATCTTCATGGTTCGAGGACCGGTGGTACTGAAGCAAGCGGGCAAACTATTCCAGCAATTAAAATCCAGGTTTGGAAGGGATGAAGGACTTATACAATTATAAGGCGGTATAGATAATCTCTTTGCAAAGTAGCTCTTTATGAGAATGACATCAACGTTTCCCTGCTATGGCTCTACTATCGAGGCGGTTCACGTGGCGAGCTGCCCATTTGCACGTATGAGGCATCAATTGAGATGGGCAAAAGCTGAAAGTTGTACCACGTCGTATTTGTAACATCAAATACGAACCAAACACTTCTGCACTCTCTACATGAAGAACCGGAGCGGGAGGGTCGTGTAACATGCAGCTCCAGAGATGTGGGTTGGTTGGTAAACGCCGGACACTCGGCCGGAGAAGTCGAGCAATCCGCACGGCGCAGGAACGGGGCCCCACCAGGTTTAAAAGCTTCCCTGGAGCTTAGGGAATGGAAAAAAGAATAGCTAGCAAGTGTCACCCTCGCTCCCAAATGTCGACCTTAAACTGAACACAGACACACTTCACCCCCAGTACCCTTCTTAGGTCAATTGCAACGGACTGCACGTCGCTAGAGATTCCCCAAAGCCATGAGCTCCCGCTTCGTCTCCGGGGGCACCATCCCTGGCGACGGCGGCCCTGAACCAACCGCTCCCACAAGCACCACCACCACCAGCGGCGCCTCGAATGCCGCCGCCGCCGCCGCCGCGAGCCTGAGCTCCAAGTTCAAGAACAGCAGCACCAGCACCGAGATACCAACGACAACGAAGCCCACAAGCACGCCGGTAGCACCCGCAGCAGCGATCCAGTCCACAACGACCTCTTCCTCCTCTTCCTCCGCCGCCGCCGCCGCCGCCACGGTCCCCGCAGCAGCCTCCTCCGAGTGGGAGCGCGTCCAAGCACAGCTCGAGGCCGAGCGCGCACAGCGCGACGCCGCCCGGCGCGCGGCCCTGGACCCCAGCAGCGGCGCGGGGCAGTCGCTGTACGAGGTGCTCCAGGCCAACAAGGCGGCCAAGCAGGCGGCGTTCGAGGAGGCGAACCGCATCCGCAACCAGTTCCGGGCGCTCGACGATGACGAGGTCGACTTCCTCGAGGCCGTGGTGATGGGGGAGCGGCGCGAGGAGGAGGCGAGGAAGCGTGAGGTCGAGGCCGGGCTGGACAGGTTCCGGCAGATGCAGCAGCAACAACAACAACAGGGCGGTGAGGCTGCCGACGTAACGGGAGCGGGAAAAGGAGAAGTAGAGATAGAGGAGGAGTTGGTTGTGGATCCGGCGATGTCGTGGAGCACCGCCGGTGGCGCGGGAGGGGCCGCGAGGAAGAGGAAGCGCGAGAAGGAGTTTGCGATCAAGGGCCTGAAGAGACGGGTGAGCGAAAGTGCAAAGGCCGAATCGGCGCCGGCGCCGGCGACGACGACTGCGGCAGTTGCCAAACCTGCCGCACCGACGGAGAAGAAGGAGCCTGAGCAAGCGGCGGCGGCTACGGCATCGAAACCGATCACGGCCTCTGCTCCTGCTGCAAAGCCCGCAGCTCCATCTAAGCCCAAAATGGGTCTGGTGAATTATGGATCCGACGATGATGACGACGACGACGATGATTGAGGAGTGGTCCTTCTTTGGTAATCTAACAACATGATATACAAAGCTAAAGGTGTGCTTTCGGAATACCTGCTGGCATCCTTGTTCTGATCCCTTCTCGATTGAGTTGGTAGAGGGAGCAAGTAAGCGAGCGCAAACAGCACTAGATATAGGATGCAGTCCTCAGCCAGAACTATCAATCCTCGGAAGCTCATGGACCAGAACTATCTTGCCCCGGGAAGTGGACATAAAATGAGGCTGGAAGGCACAGGCACCGATCCATCAAAGGCTCTATGCGGTACATTGACACGTAGGGGCCTCAACGACACCGGACGGGGAGAAGGTCAAGATTAGAGGTGTGATGTATTATACAGACATGCTTCAATTGGCATGGTCGTTTGATGGCGAAAATTCGAGTGGTATCTACCCACTACTAGCTATCCCCATCTCTATTTTTTGGTCTATAGTACTCAAAACATCGTATGGCTGTTGTACACCCAGGGAGGGCTACCCTGTAAACACATGTGATGGGTATCTCCACACAAAATACAATCTTCATGCTAGTTAAGACTCAGCAACTAGTTGTGATGCTGTCGCAGCTCTACTCGAACTCCTCCATTGACGAGTACGGACGGGGTGCAGGATCCGAAATCGCCCAGCGGTACAGGCTCCGCAGGCTCCCCTTGATCCATCCTTCAATCTCCTCCTCGGGCACAACGATCTGCCTCGCTCGCGTTTCGTCCTCGGGAAGGATCTCGAAGCGTCTCATGCGTTCTGAGATCCTAGAATCCAAAACCATCGGGTTGGTCCAGACCTTTTCTTTACTGGGCTGGGCGGCTCCCTCGGCATCCTTGGACTCCTCTTCTTTCCAGACTGATTTTGGCCAATCCTTCTCCTCGTGATCCAGTGCTGCTTGCTGCTCTGACTCCCCAGCGCCAGTATCTCCACGGTATTCCCGCGCGTGGGCGAGGCAGACGGCTGCGACCTCCCGTCCAATATCATCGGCAAGTCGACGGCGGTTCATGAAGCGGCCCAATCGGATAAAGGTGTTGGTGAAGCCAAGCAGGTGAGGGAACTCGATCGCTGTTGAGGGTGAGAACTCGGTAGGAATCTCGGCCGGCAGGTAGGCGGACGAGTAGTCTTCAGTAGTGTTGTAAGGGAGGGGTTGCGGAGGTCGCTCTGGCTTCTTCTCCTCCTCCTCTTTCTTTTCGCCTTCCGCTGACTCGGCAGAGTCTTCAAGCTTGAAAAATTCAGGAGCTGGCGGTGCAGTCAATGGACCTAGCCAGCCTTCGTGCAGGCCTCTAATGTATTCCTTCCACGCGTGTCTGCCAATGACAATGTCTCCGTTGATACCTGTCCACTCCGGCGTGCCATTGCGCTGTCTGATGCCCCTCACGATCTCTTCACCGGTGGGCTCCTGCTCCTCACCAGGGGCTGGGGCAGAGCCTTCAGCCAGTCGTCTGGTGCGCCGTATCTTCTCAGCAACCGCGGCGCGGACATCGCCCTGCTGCCGGCCTTGAATGAACTCCCAGTCCAGACCTGATGCGGCCAGCACTGGCTTGACATACTCGGTAAAGTGGTCCTGGGCTACTCTAAGACCATCGTGGGGCGGGCTCGCGAGGATGACTGTCAGCTTTCGGGGCAGCTGGTTCGGGGTCGGGATAGTCTCCAGACCGAGGTGGGAGACGGCTTTGCTCCATCGCGCCGTCGCTCGGTTCTTCTCTCGCTTGTCGTAAATAATGGTGGCTGAGAAGGCAGCGGTGATGGTCCAGAAGATCATCCAATTGCGCGACGGCAGCTTCTTGGGCAGGTTGGGCAGTCCCATCATTCGCAGCGCCGGGTTCGGGGCCGCAGCCTTGTAGTTTGCTGCAGGCGACGGGGTGGCAGCGGCAGCGGCGGGCGGCGGAGGGGGGGTTGGGTCGGCCATGATGGTAGGAGGGGAGACTTCGGAGTGGATAGAACGGTATCCCCTTGCGCACCTCGTCACACAGCTTGGAATGTGCGAAGGTCGAGCGATGTGCCGACTTGATTGGCAAGGATGAGGGTGATGTCCCAATGCGATCCCAAAATTTTAGTCGGGCGTCGGAGCTAAAAGGCTCGCCAAGCAATCTTATCAGCTGCAGCCGACGGCGGACTGTGCCGGACCGGCCACGCTGAGTCCACCTCTTACACATGCAACTTGAACTTGAACTTAGAACTTAGAACTTAAAGGTCAGGTAGGCGTGGTACCTAACAAATGGCCAGGTATAATTACAGTGTGCAACCTAAGTGTGCGATTCTGCTGTGATGGCCAACTCAACCATGAGGCCACAGAATTGTTCTAGAGATCGGTAATAGATACATAGGATTTCCGTCAGAGCCACGTCTTCAATAGCCCGGTGTCCCAGGAGCAGGAGTGCAGGTTTTGTGAGACAGGTAAACTCTCTCCTGCTTTCTCTCGTGCGAGTCCAACTTACACGGTGTCTCGTCTCTGCCCAGGTAGGGATGGGTGTAAACGGCTCGTTGCACTATCACTCCCTTTACAAGCTGCATTTTCATGGTTCGTTGCAAGATGCACAAATGGATTACATTTTGCTTACAGTCACAAGTATATTAAATTCATCTCATGTCTGGCCGTGCAAATTTGCCACGAATTCGTCCCAATCCATATGGGACCAGGACGCCGTTGTTTGTCTAGCCTGCACATGTAACTAGGCGTCCACTGTTGGCAGCACGGCCTCTCTCTGTCACCCCTTTGCCATGCCGGCACCCGAGACCCAGTGGGTAGCACTTGGCCAAGGGCGTTCATCCTTGGATTGTAAAGTATATTCGCACGCTCTTGTTAGACACTCTGTCTTGCAAACAATAAGGCAAGTGGTGTGAAAGAAGCTCCTATTTTACATAGACTCACTCACTTCCATGCAAACATCAGGACCGTCTCTTGCTCCATATCTATTTAAACCGGCCTTCTTTCGCTATCTAGGTTCAAGTTAAACCACCATCTAGTGCCTCAGACACCAGATATCGGCATCGTGATCTTAGTCGTATTCCCTCCAGTTGTTCCTCGCCAATTAAGTTACACAAAATGAGGTCGCTACTTGTCCTTGCCACCGCTGCTGGTTTTGCCTCCGCCACCACCATCCGCGTTGATGCCGGCTCGACCAATTCTAGCCTAGAGCTGACCTTCATTCCAGCCTCTGTTACAGCCTCCCCTGGAGATGTTGTCGAATTCCACTTTCTTCCCAAGAACCACAGCGTGGGTATGGGATCCTTCGACAGCCCCTGCAGGCTCGCCGAACAGGGAGGGTTCTTCTCGGGATATTGGCCGGCGCAGGAGGGCCAGGAATCGGTAAGTGTCTCCCTGAAGATGCAACCCCACAAAAAGTCCGATCATAATTGCCGCGATCCCGCGGGACTAGTCCTACACTGCATTGCTCCCCCCCCCTGGCTTCCACTAACGAGAGAGCGTTTTTGAGTCTACTGTCTTCCGTGTCACTGTCAATGATACGAACCCGATCTGGTACTACTGCACTCAGCCACACCACTGCAAGGCCGGCATGGTAGGTGTGATTAATCCACCCTCAGACCAGACCCTGGAGGAGTACGCCGAAAGCTGCGAGGCTTTCAATGGTACCGTGCAGGACTCGGTTATCGTGTATGGTGGCGAGATGACGGTCTCCAATAACACTGGCTCCGGAAACACACCCGGTGGGAGTGCTAGCAATTCCCCAACTGCGACGTCTAGTGGCGCTGCAGGGCCTCAAATCCTTCACGGTAGTGTATTTGGCGCTTCCTTGATGGCCTTGCTGGGACTTTCCTGCACTGCATAATGGTATGCGGTGATGGCTGGGGGAGGTAAGCACTAAGGCATCTAGAGATGATGAAAATTAAACACCCCCCCCCCCCCGAAACCGATTTGTCCGCTTCTCGATTGTATCACGTTGAGTAGCCGGTAGGCGGGGTGTTGAAAGTGTTGTTTGTTTTAGCAATTACGTATGAGGATGCCGATATGCTCGCTTCTTTCTCTGTACTCTCAAGATACTCTAAAAGGTCAAACAATACAGTATCAGCAGCTCAAGAATAGAGTTGACTTTGATGTATTAAGTGAGTCGGCTTGGGCTATAAGTAATGAAGCGAGCTCACAGTAGCCATATACTTTACTTCCTCCATTGCAGGGCCGCCCATCCCATCAGTCTCATGACAACAATAATGGATAAAGTGATGCCAACCCGCTTGCCTAATGAGTCCAGGCTAAAGCCGTACATTTCCAAAACCCCGGACCCTGAAATCATGCACTGGTCCGCTAGCGGTGTGTTGTACTGGCAGAAGCAGCCATCGCCGCAGCTGTAATTCCTGTACCCATACTCGTTCTCGGCGAGGCCCCGGAAGACATATGCTTGATAGTTTATGTAATAGAAAACGTACCGGTAAAAGGGGTTGAGCGATGTCACTGGTACCATGAAGCCGTTGGCGGCCATCCAAACCCCGTTCGCCATGGCGGTGAGAGCTAGCGCACCCACGAAATTAGGGAACAGGGCGCCCATGAGGACGACCAGGCTCTCCGCCGCCACGAGGTTGAGGTACATCCACATCACCCAGACCATGAAGGCGATGCTGTCCGGGCGGAAGTTGACCATCCAATAGATGAAGGAGGAGCTGGCCAGGGCGATGACGAAGAGGTACGGGAGGCCGACGACGAAGTTGGACACGATGAAGGCCGTGCTCCCGTAGAGCCCGTTGGATCGCTCCTTAACGTAGACGGCGCGGTCCTCCACGAAGGCGGGCACGTAGACGACGGCCATGAAGGACATGAAGGTCGAGCCGAAGAGGATGCAGTTCGCGTACGGCTGCAGGCTGGCCTGCGTCGGCGGGAGCCGCAGCCACACCGTGCCCATGAGGATGGCCAGGCCCAGGTACATGCCGAAGCGGAGGCCGTACACCAGGATGTCGCGCCGGCTCTTGATCCAGGACCGGTGGATCAGGGTCATCGTGGTGCTGAGGCCGCGTTGCCCCCGCTCATGGTCCTCCGGAGTAAAGTCATCTGTGGCCCCGGAACTAGCCAATAAATCTTTTGCAGCCTCCGCCTCCGTGATGCGCTGCGGCGATGCTTCCCAAGCCTCATGGATCTGTGCGATCCGCTGGAGCGCGGCTTGGGTGTCCCGCTCAAAGTCTATGTTGGTTAAGCGCAGCATAAAGTCGGCGGGGTTGGTGAGCATCGGCATGGGAAAGCCAATGTCGTCAAAGAAAGGCTTGACCTTGCCGGTGGGTCCAAAGTAGCATGTCTTTCCCCCGGAGAGGAGCAGGACCTTGTCGAAGAGGTCAAAGGTCATAGAAGATGGTTGATGAATGGACGCGACGACGATAATGTTGTTCGCTTTCGTAACGTCCCGAACGAAGGACATGACGTTGAAGCTCGCCTCCGAGTCCAACCCCGACGTCGGCTCATCGAGGAACAGGATCTTGGGAGCGGAGATGAGCTGCGCGGCCACACTGACCCTGCGCCGCTGCCCCGTAGAGATGCCCTTCTTGACCAGCGTGCCGATAATGGTACCCGCCTGCTTCCGAAGTCCGAACGCCCGGAGCAGCTGCTCTATCCTCCGCGTGCGCTCGGCGGCAGTCCGTGATCCGGAGAGCGACAAGCGCGCGGCGAAGTAGAGCGTCTCGCGGACGGTAAGTGAACCGATCAGCGCATCGTCGTGCTCCACATACGACGAAAGGCGACGGAAGTCAGACAGAGGGACCTTCTGATTATTGATGAGAATATCGGCAGAGACCTGTGCCTTCGCAGATGCTTCACGGTGGGCAAGCACGTTGAGCAGCGTCGTCTTGCCGCTGCCAGATGGGCCCATCACCGCCACCAGCTCACCTAAGCATCAATTGTTAGAGAAGATAGGGACAGCTTGAATTGATCATTGGGGGGATACCCACCAGCTGCGGCATGGCCGCTAATATCCGTGAGAATCTTCTTAGACCCTTTGGTCTCGCGATCTCTTACAGTGACAGTGATATCAGACCATGTCAGTGAACTCACGATGCTATTGCTGAGGTAAGACGTGTCGTGGGCTTGCTGTTCGGGGTCAAGCTCCTTGGAGCTGTTGTAGTCCGCATCGGAATAGTTCTTTTCAACCATGGTTTCAGCATGAACGATGAAAAGACAAAAGTCTTCGTCAATAGGAGCAGGTGACTGGTGAAGTAGGAAACTCGATTGGGAAAAAGGTTAAACTTGATCAGATGACCAGTCACAGTGGGAGCAAACGTATTAAGGTTAGTTCTTTCCCAAGGGAGAAGGGATGCTCTCGGTGCGTGCTCAGTCAGGCTTTTAGGTATGGAAATCAGGTGCATGCACATCATAAATTTTATGTTTGCAGCAACTTTCAATAGACTTTTCACCCTTCAAGAAATACTTAGCGACAAGAGGATCCCGTACAGAGATGCGATTGGTACGATGGGGGAACTCTAGCGGCCGCGATCTCCCCTCTCCTGGCCTCTGCTTTCCTGGTTGTGTGCGGTGAGGGTTGCGGTCTCGCCCGCATTTGGAATGGATCTGGAATTGGCATCCCAGACATGTGGAATTATCGACACGCACGTACCGAGACATCTCGCATCTAAGTGGGCAACCGAGCTCATTGATCCGGTATAAGCGCTAAGTTATCTGCGGGGAGGTTCAGCTGGCCTCCGCAGTATGCACACTTCGCTAATACCCCCCTTGGCGTTCTTATTTTTATCCCGGATGTGTAAGCCAAGCTGCATGCCCAACACAGCCCTTTCAGGACGGGATGATCGCAGTGGCACAGAGGCGACTGCACGATCATAACCACAGTCTCTAAGACCAGCCTGCCATCGACGCTCTTCAGTCCTTGTGCATGTGCATGTGCATGTGCGTGCATTTTTGGAGGGGATAGTCCTCGACAAGTCCCATCTTAGTCAATCAGCTAACCCGATGTCGGCAACCTCTCTAGATTTGAATGTGAGAGGAAAACTGCCAACGTGACGTGTGCAATGTAAAGTATGGTCAAGACGAGAGAGTATTTGTTAACTAACTTTAGTTCAAGTCTCACCGTTCGTGTTTCGCCGATGGGGGTAGTTGAGTGGAGCTCCCTATTCAGCTAAGCTCTGGCTTTTCATAATTATAGTTGTGCCTGGCCACCCTCTCAGTCTGCGTATGGCACAGGTGGTACTTTTTCAATAACTTGCTTGGCACGTTCTAAGGCTGAATAGAGTACGGGCTTTCTTGTCTTGTGGCAAATAGTCCGCCATAAGAGTCTTGGCCCCCCAAACGAGCGTTTTGCTTACAAGCAGGGAGGGCCCTCGCTCAACGCACACACACGAACACGCACATAGCACACACACACACACGCCAACACGCCCACATTGTCGTCATTCTGGACTAAAATGACCATCATGGAGAAGGAGGCCATACTTTGTAACAGTAATATATTAGACACGTACCCAGAGTACGCCAAAACCGCCAAACTCGATGAGCTGCGTGCCACTGAGTATTCATATCTCGATGAACAGTCTCACATCTACCTCGATTACACCGGCGCTGGACTGGCGGCCAAGTCTCAGTACGCAGCCCACGCCGAACGGCTGGCCAACAACCTAACGGGGAACCCTCACTCAGCAAACCCCACAAGCGATGCAGCAACGCAGCTTGTAGAACGGACCCGTGAGCGCGTGCTTGCGCACTTCCGCGCTTCTCCGGATGAGTATACCGTCATCTTCACCGCCAACGCTAGCGGTGCCGCCCGCCTTGTCGGGGAAGCGTACCCGTTTGGCCGAAGGAGCCGACTCGTGCTGACCGCGGACAACCACAACTCGGTGAACGGCATCCGAGAGTTCGCCAAGCGCAAGCACAGCCGCACCGTCTACGTGCACAGCAATCAGCCGGACCTCCGGGTCGACACGAGCGCGGTCAAGAAGGCACTAGGAGGCAATACGTCTCTGACCGCGAAGCTCAAGAGGGCGCTGTGCCTCGAATCCGGCGCGCCGGCGCAGCAGCGGAGGCGGCGGCGCGGCTTGTTCGCATACCCGGCGCAGAGCAATTTCAGCGGCGTGCGCCACCCGCTGTTGTGGGTGGACATCGCGCAGGAGCGCGGCTACGACGTGCTCCTCGACGCCGCGGCGTACCTGCCCACGGGCACGCTGGACCTCTCGGGTCCCACCAAGCCCGACTTCGTCACCGTGAGCTGGTACAAGCTGTTCGGGTACCCGACCGGGGTGGGCTGCCTGGTGGCGCGGAGGGATGCGCTGGCGCGGCTCTCGCGGCCGTGGTTCGCCGGCGGCACCGTGCAGGCCGTGGCCGTGGGCCTGCCGTGGCACGCGCTACTGGAGGCGGACCCGGGCGCCTTCGAGGACGGCACGCTGAACTTCCTCTCCGTGCCCGACGTGGCCGTCGGCCTGGACTGGCTAACGGGCAGCAGCGTCGGCGGCCTGCACCTCGTCGAGGCGCGCGTGCGCTGTCTCACGGGCTGGTTCATCGATCGCCTGCTGATGCTGCACCACGGCGACGGCCGGCCCATGGTCCAGCTCTACGGGCCCGCGGGCACGGCGCGCCGCGGCGGCACCGTCTGCTTCAACCTGCTGGACGCCGCGGGCCGGATCGTCGACGAGCGCATCGTGGCGGAGGAGTCGGCCGCCGCGCGTATCTCGCTGCGCACCGGGTGCTTCTGCAACCCGGGCTGCGGCGAGGACGCCTTCGAGCTCGAGGTTCCGGCGCTGCGCCACCTGCTGTTTGCGCGCACCAAGACCCTCGACGAGTACGTCGACCTCCTGGGGCTCCCGTCCGCCGGGGCCATCCGTGTCTCCTTCGGGATCGCATCGAACACGGCGGACGTGGACAGGTTCTTTGAGTTTGTCGTCGAGACGTACCGCGATCGGATGACGAGCAACGAGCACCTGGCAGCCCGGGAACGCTGCTAAAACTTCCCCAAACGAGCATTTGTACGTACTTGCCTAGATGCACATATCAGGATGAAGTGGTTTCTTTTCGTTCATGTACTTGAAATCGGTTATTGGGGGGGGGTTAGGTTTGGCTGGCGGTGCATCAGAGATATCCCTTACGCAAAATATAATTGGATAAGTTAAGTCGTACGTTTTGCTTTTTTGTTTTTTTTTTCCTTTTCTCCCAATTCGCTGGTGCCACAAACTCGTGCAACACTGTCCGCCAATTGGGCTAGATGAGAATCCTTAACGCATTGGCAAAGCCGCTATCTTTGATTACATAGCTTCATATTAATGTGTAACCAATAATATCCCACATATAGCAGTATGCGAAGCCGTTATAGAGCTCTTTTATAACACTCATATACCCCTTGCGAGTAAGCTGGATTCTGATCTGACCACCCCCCACTCGTATGAAAATTACATTACCAAGTCTGGCTCTGGCACTCAAAAAGAGGTACAACCGATAAAAAAGCTACTTTTATTATTCATCATCATGTATAAGTTAAAGCTTATTAATATGTGCATCCCAAACCCCACTTATAAATCAGCACATCTACCGCCTTGTTGTGTATGCTCCCATCCCCTACTTAGAACTCGACACCCAGACCCTTGTAGATCTCCTTCATGTATCTTTTGACCAGTGTCGTGGCCGGCATCTCGTGGGACATCTTGCTCATCGCGTAGGAGATGGTGACCTTGCGGTCAAAGTCCATGATGGACACAGAGCCACCCCAGCCACCCCACAAGCCAATGCGGCCCGGCGGCAGGAAGGAATCCAGTGACGTCTCGCCGTCCCCACGGAGACCGACTCCGTTGCCCCAGCGAATGATCAAGCCGCTCGCCAAATCCTGACCCTGCCTCTGCTGCTCGAACAGCGACTCGGCCGTCTCCCTCTTGAACAGCTCTGGGCCTTTGCCCTCACCGGCCAGGGTGACGGTCGAGAACAGGCGGACGAGACCATGGGCATTGCCGTGGCCGTTGGCCGCGCCGATCTCAGCTTTACGCCACTCAGCTCCATTGGCATAGACGGGATCGGGAATCGGGTTGAAAACCATGGCGGGGATGGAACCCGGAGGGGCGGCGGGCATGTCAGGCATGGCCGGGGGAGGGATCAAGTCGGCAGTGCGGAGCCAGTCCTCTTCCTTGCAGCCAACCTGCACATCGGCGCCAGCCGGGCCGGCAAGCTCCTTGGCGACGAACTCTGTCAGAGTGAGACCAGACACGCGTCGCACAATCTCGCCCAAGAGGTGGCCATACGTGAAGCAGTGATATGCTTGGGCGGTGCCGGGTGGCCAAAAGGGCGCCTGTGCGGCAAGGAGAGGCACCGAGAGCGACATATCATTGGCCTCTGCCCAGGTCAGGGGCTTCTCCCAGCCGGCAACTCCCGAGCTGTGAGTCAAAATCTGGCGCACGTCGATATCCTCCTTTCCATTGGCAGCAAACTCTGGCCAGTACTTGGATACTTTGTCAGTGTAGGACAACTTGCCGCTGTCCACGAGCTTCAGGATGGCCAGCGTCGTCACGATCTTGGTGGTGGAGAAGGTGCAGACAATGGTGTTCTCAGCCCAGGGCTGAGTCTTGGCGGCGTCAGCATAGCCGCCCCAAAGGTTTACTACGTCCTTGCCGTCCACGTTGACTGCAATGGAAGCCCCGTGCTCATCGCCGGAGAGGACGCTCTGTTCGAAGAAATCACGAAGTCCCTGGAACTCAGGATCGCAAGTACCGCCTATCTGCGCCATGACTGCTTCAAGAATGGAGAACCGTATTGGTTACCGCTTAGACGAGCAGGTGTGTGATTAGAGTATGGGAATTCCGCAATGGTCACAGCAAGAGAGGAAGAGGAGAGGGATATCCTCATTTCCGTCCCATGGTAGCGGGTGGCATGATATATATCTATTGTCCTTGCGCTCGTCCCATTTTCCTGGCATTCTGCATGACTTTCAAGGTGTGTAGATCTGGTGGACCCGTTTCAACGGGGCCCCATGATATTGAGTGTAGGGATCAAGATACCAAAATGTCACGAGCTCCGCGATTTCGCCATTGCCGCCCGTGGCTACTGGCATCATGCCCATATACCAGGGTGCGATCACAGAAGCCCCACAGAGCACCCATGCTGCGAATAGACATAGTCAGCCAGAAGAGGGGGTTGCGGGATGCCGAGCGGCGAAGCAGACAGAAGAGGGAGTAACTACTGTCTCGAACGAGGAGAATAGGGAACAGAGCATGTGTGTCAGTCATGGTCTGTGTCTCGTCGCCCATGGTAATCCCGGTTATGCTTCGAACTTAGTCTCCATAAATGCAAAAGCTCTCTTGCTGAGCGGCTGCGTCCTGCGGGAGGGTATCGGCCGATACAACGGCGCCGCGCGACTTTTGGGGCTACCATTCTACCCGAATACGTAGCATAGTGCTAAAAAAGACTAACCTCGCACGATTCAAGTCAAACCATCATCTCACAATAAAAAGACGTACGGCAACAAACCTGACGCAGGGCCCATTAATCGTACCCTCTCGGTGGGAACAGTTGGACCGGTCGGGCGGGTCGTGGGCCTCGGTATCTGCTTAAAATCTGCAGCCGACCCCATCGGGAAGCGCACCAGCGATAAGCCGACAGGGGCATCGAAATTAATGATCGAGTCGGGAGCATTGCCAGAGCTCAGCCGCCGGTGGAGGGGTTTGTTGACATGAAATGTCACTCACTGGTGCTCGTGCTGGTCGGGAAGGGGGGGCCCTGCGCTGAGAATTTACCACCGAGTATTTCGTCCTATCCCATGGGATGGCATATGTACGCAGACATCTGACAGCGCGATGCAACAGGACACAACGTAACCTATTGCCGTGCATGCATGGAGTCAGCAATATTCTGCGGGCTCGACTATCTGGGGCAAGGATTGTCTCTACCGACGGCGTCCAAACCCCCCCATCCGCCAGTCGCAACTAGACTCAGAACCCACCACTCCCCCCGAGGGGCGGATCCGCAAGGCCTGGGGAGCCCATTGGGACGTTCCTGCGTAACACGATGCGACTAGCAGGCATGCTTGGCCCGGAGGCAATTTCGTCTTCACAGGCCAGTCCTTGGCGGGTGCAAACGACGTCGGCAGCGAAAAACGGGGACTGCCGACGGAAACTGACCAATAGCGGCAGTCGAGGCCGACGGTCGGGGGGGCGGGGGGGACAATGGAATGTCGCGGGTCCTTCGACCCCTGTGCCCCTAGTGGCAGGCCCTTAAGCTAACGACGCCGCGGCCACAGCCAGAAGAGGCAAGCACAGCTATGGCTGCTAATCAGTCGAGCGAGCAGGTTCGGTTCCAAGCTAAACTCGTCCGCCCAGCCGTGGAAGCGAAGGCGTCAGAAGCTGGTAGCTTGGTTGCGTAGCGTGCGTAGCGTCCCAGCTTGCGTAGTAGCTGCGCACATTAGTGCTGCGCTGGGAGCGAAGCGAGACCGACTTTGATGGCGTCGGCATGGGGTTTTGCTTGCAGGTGTTTCCAACAAAGTTGGGCGTAGCGACTAAGTAGCATCCGCGGCGCGGTTCTTGCCTCCCACCAAGATGGAAGGGAAATTTAAATAAAATTTCCAAAGCTAAAGCTCAGTAACCAAGCTGTCGGTTTTTCTTTTTTTTTCCCCCTTCTCCTTCTTGTTTATCTGTAATGGCCGGCCTATTTCTGTCGAGCTCATCCCCAGCTTCTCCATTCTCGTCGTGAGCGGTTTTCGTCTACGTTCCATCTCGCCACTACTGCTGGTGGCAATCCCAATCAAGTCCCACACAGAGCTAAGCATTCAAAACAAGGGGAAAAAAAACCTTCTCGTCTTCCCAAGAGACAAGCGACATCACCAGGCAACATAAGATTGGACCACTTGGGCGGGAGTGGAAGTCGTTCGTTCGCCCCACGTGTTGTCTCGACGAGCATGTCAACCCGAGGAAGGATCCTTGGTGCATCTTGAACGTTTAACGTTAACTTAACTTTTCCGAAGAAATACATACACGTTCTCTCTCTCTCTCTCTTGCCGCCCCACCTTGTCTGACTCTGTTTTGTCTTTTTCTCCCTCTTCAGCTGTTTCTAGTCTCACCATCCCCCCGGATCACTAGTCCGGTTTTATCCACCTTGAGAGGAAGAAGCCAAAATGCCTTCCTCAGCGGCATCTGTCACTTCGTCCTCGGCAGCACCGCCGTCCTCATCTGGACACTGGGATACCAAGAAGTTGCTTGACCCACCGAGCTATGTGACAGAGGCCCAGCAGACGCTGCTATACTTCCGGTGTGTGGATGCCGATGCACCCGATTCAATCCTGGGCGATGTATGGGCCAAGCAGATTATCAACAAGATCAACCTGGACGTTGTTGACACCATGGGCCGAGATCTCCGCTACGTCAACTTCTGGTGTCTGCGTGCCAAGCGCATTGATACCTGGTGCCAAGAATTCATCGCTGAGAACCCGCATTGTACGGTCCTCAACTTGAGCTGCGGCTTGGATACCAGGATACAGCGCCTTAACCCCCCTGCGAGCGTCCGCTGGATTGACCTGGATCACCCGAGCGTTATCGAATTCAGAGAGCGGGTGTTTCCAACACCTACAGGCGATTACCGGAGCACCGCTGCCGACATCACAGACCCGGACGTGAACTGGATCTACGGCATTCCGAATGACCGTCCCATGCTAGTGATTGCCGAGAGCAACACATTCTACCTCAAGCCAGAAGTGGGCAAGTCCATCTTCATCCACATTGCTCAGCGCTTCTCCTACGGCCAGGTTCTCTTTGATGTTCTCGGCAGCCTCTGCGCTCGCCTCATCAACATGAAGATGGCGAAGGTGCAGAAGAACACCGGCATGAAGATTCTCTGGGCAAATGACGACCCCCGCAGTTTCAACAACCTGCATCCCAAGCTCAAGTTTCTTGAGGAGATGAGGTATGCTGACGATATGCCTGCATGGTTTGGCGAGTTCAAAACCAAGATTCTCAAACTGCTTCCGGGGTACCGCAATCTGGGCAGGGTAATCAAGCTGGGTATCGGCGAAGATATCGAGGGACTGGAGATTCGATATACTAGCTCTTCATACACGGAATCTTCAGGCGGATCTAGCAGGAAGATATATCCTCCAGGAACAGCAGAAAGCATAGACTGGGCATACTCGCCTCGGTAATAATGACCGAGATCATTTCGAGAAAATTTTGGGGGGAACAAGATCGTATGGGTATCAGCGCCGCCACAACGCGGCAAGCGGGTATACTCAAGTTTTTTATTGGTAACGATTTTGGGAAGGATAAGCGCTATTACGATTGGTTTTGGTTATCGTTTGCCTTGGAGTTCTACAGCCAGGTGGTTTTGGCAATCGCTTTTATCAGGAATGGATCTCCTGTCTATACCCAAGTAGCAAATGCAGAATAGGAAAAGGAATTAGGTTATGAGTAAACGCTCAGCAAAACTACCCCCGTTTGCCCGCAGATTCACAACTTAATTAACCAGAAAAGTTGAGGTCCAGATTTTTGACGTTCAGAAGGATGCCCGCTTACAACCCAGATTGACAAAAAGCGATGAACCGACGTTGGAGATGATCTAAGCTGGAAGAAAAAGCAAGCTTCTTGCGCCCAATCAAATGTTGCATTCTGCCAAGAGGGTTGCATTCATACAGCCTCTACAGCAATATCCGGCATCCTCCCCTCCCATTAGAGCCTAGCAGTGATCACGCAAGCGTTTCCAAAGTTTCACAACCACAGGGGGAATATTTACAGAGCAGCCAAGTTAAGCTGTATCTGTATAGTACAGCACTGCTTCGCGGCATTATAATTCTGGTCTAGAAAATAGCATAAAAACCAGCTAGGTACGGGATCTCAAGAGGGGCAACTAAATACGCAAGTCTGCCCAGGCGGTGTTTCATGTGCTACCTATCTGAACTTATCGCGACGACGCGCACTTTTCTTTAATTCCCGCTCTGCTAAATCTTAGGCCTCAGACTAAATCTTTGGGGGGGGGGGGGGAGGGGGGAGGAGGAGGAGAGACGAGGAGGGGGATGATTAATCGCGCCCTCGCTAGAGGAACCTTGGGAAGCCCTCGAACTTAGCTTCATAGGTAGTTAAGGGTACCTTAAAGGTCCGTAAGGAGCCGGTGGCAGCTACGGCAGCGGCAGCGGCAGCGCTGGTTTGCCCGCCTCCTGGCCTCCCACTAAATTAACACTCTTCCCTCCCCCAGCCTGGGGGGCACTAGAGGTCTCGCTAAGGGGGGGCGGCGGCGGCGGTGGGGGGGGGTTGCCGGGTCGGCATGGGCTGGGAACTACTAGAGCGGCAAAGGTTTTCGCCGGATTATGGGGTTACATCGTCGTCATCTAGCTAGACTATTGAGACGTCATTTTTTGCTTTTTCTTTTCGTCCCTTCCCTCCTAGGAGTTTTTTTTGGGGGGGACAGAAACAACGGCGCTGCTGTTTATATCGCTAGCGACGACATATTTTACTCATGGGATTGCACCATTTCTAGTTCCTCGTCGGGTAGAAAAGGCTAATTTGGACGCAAAGCCAGCGCCAGGCTACATATGTAGGTATGTACTTAGGTAGTCGGGAAGGACGCGCGACTGTGGAGCAAATGAAGTCGGCGCCGAAACGGGTTCCAAAACCACGGGTCCTGCATATGTAGTTAGTACGCTCTGAATATCGACCAGTGCCTGGTGGATAATGATTTAGGGGGTTGTGAGCTGACCAGATGCTTGTACTTAGTTGGGGGCACTATAGGAGATCACACACAGGTGGGGTAGGTTTTCTTAGAAGATTGCACATCGAAAGGAGGAAAGGCTGAGTTAGCAAACGGGCACCTCTCTGAAAGGGCAGATGAAGCTATTGGTATCATGTTGCTGTTAATGATTCAGAACACAGTTAAGTGTGCGACCACGTTGTCTTCAAATATTGGGCTAAAAGTATAATAATAACTTCAATAAGGCCACATTCATTTCATCTTCATCGTCCATATGACTTTTCAGTATGGAAGAGGTTGGTCTCTATCCCATTCCGTGTCCAAAACCCACGCCAGGCCGTCCATGGCAACTTCCTTAATCTCTTGCGTATGAGCATCCGGCAGGGGCAGAGAGCACCAAGTCGAATGAGCAACGCCCTGCACGATATCTATCCTCGTCTTGGTGATATTTTTGTCTCTGAGAACTCGTTCAAAGACAACCGCATCATCACGGAGCACATCCAACTCGCCTCCTTGAATGTAAACCTTGGGCGGATAATGCTCTCGAATCTTTTCCAGATCCAGGTTGAGAGACGAAAACCAAGGCGAGTGTATGTCGGGCTTGTGTCTCTTCTCCGAATTCCTCAAGTGCTCGGCATCAATGAATGGAGCGTTTGCATGCTCCTCCAATGACCGGTAGAGCGGCAGGTACTCAGGTGGCACGATAGGTGTGTACATGAGTTGCGGGACGGTGATGAACAAGCCGGTTATAGTAGAGCTAATAGGGGGCAAGCCACGGGTCAGCTCGGTGTTGCCCGCCTTGGCGGCAGCATCGATCCCGACGATCGCAGTGGTGAGGTGTGCGCCGGCGCTGCATCCGCCGATGACAAATCCACGCGAAGGGTCGACCTCGACGAGTTCATCCTTGAGCAGCCCTTGGTTGAGATTCTCCGGGTCGGATAGCCACGAGATTGCCTCCCAAGCACTCTGTACGGGAGCTGGAAAAGGGTGCTCCGGGGTGAGCTTGTATGACGGACTAGCCACCACGACTCCGAAGTGTGACGCAAAGCCTCGGGCAGGAGACTTGACAAAATTGGGGCTTCCGTACGTAATGCTGCCCCCGTGCAGATAGATGACCAACGGGCACTTTTGGATGCTTTTGGAGGCTGGTCGGATTACCAGCACCTTACTGACGAATCCGTCAGACAGAGGTACGTCGACGTATGACTCGATCAAATCTTCGGGGCATGGTCCTAGAGTTTCATTGGATGCATCCTCCAGCTTGAGCAATTCTACTCGCATAGCAGTGACAAACTCAATGGAGTTCTGGTCCACCTCCGGGGGTATCTTAGGGATGAGGGTAGCTTGGTCTGACATTCTTTCTTGATGGTGGTCTGACAGGACGAAAAAAAATTAACTTGGGAGTCTGGTCTTGCATGCTTGGGAGCTGGAAGGAGATTGAGCCAGCACTTTATAGACGACTCCCTTCACACGTACGTATCGTAGCAATATTAGTGATGGTATAACTAAATGGCAAAAGTTTCCCAATTAGTGATGGCATCCGATTACGATACCTGGGAGTTGAAGCCTACGCTAAACCACGAACGGCAACGGCGGTTCAAAGTTACGCTGGAGCCAATCAGAGGCGTTAAGTTGAGATCCATCCGGCTCCACCAAACCCAAATTCAAACCGGCGAGAATCCCTCGCCCTTACCCAGACATCCAACCGGCCCCGTGGAGGTGGATGGAGAAACAAAGTCAGAGGATGGAGTATTCCGGAGTTCATATAAGGACACCGCACCTAGGATCGATAGTGGATTCTATTTTACGCTGAACCCAATCACGGCCGCTCACCGGGGTCTCTGCTCGTCCCCCGTCGACTCGAAAGGACGTCACAGATCCGCTTCTGTGCTCATTACTAAAGCTAGGCAGCAGATGTACTATCTTACATAATGAATGACAAGGCTCCGTCGGCGAAACGGTCAGGTCCCCGTGGCCTTGCCTCAAAGAAAACTCGGGCGGGAGCAAGGGGGGTAAGCAAGGTTAAGACCGGCTGCACGACCTGCAAGTATGTTTTCCAAGTTTCTTTCTTAGGTCACAGCACCTCCTCCTGGCGTCTTATCACGTGCTGAGCACTTACAACCATTCACCTGCAGGATCAGGCACAAGAAATGCGATGAGAGCCGGCCATCGTGTCTCCAGTGCAGCAGCACGGGGCGCCGCTGTGAATTCAGTCTCGAGATAGTGGAATCAGCGGCAGCAGTCTTGCGGCCCACATCTAAGCAGTACCATACTCTGGTATACTTGGATCTTCCGCCTTCCAGTCTTGCCGATCACATGGCGAGATTCACCAAGTTTGAAGCGGATCACATAAACTACTTCAGGGTCAACTGCACGGAAAGCTGGGCAAAGTACTTTGAAGACCCCATATGGGAAAACCTCGTGCTCCAGTTCGCCCACATTGAGCCTAGTATATACCATGCTGCCCTCGCCATCAGCGCGCTGACGAGGAAGTATCTCTCTGGTTCGCCATTCCAATGCGATGATGAACACACCAGCGCGTCCGTGGTGGAATACTCCATGACGCAGTACAACCAGGCGATCCAGTGCCTCAACTCCCGCCTGAACGGGTCCATCGAGAGTATGGAGCTTGCTACCTTGGGCAGTATCCTCTTCATCCATATCGAATGGCTCCAGAGCACCAACGTCACGCTGACGAAGAGCTCGATGAGGCTCCATCTCTGTGGCGGTCTCGCTCTGGTGGAAGGGCTGAGGTCGGCGTGCCGCGACGCTGACTATTTGGAGTCTGCTCTTCATATGCTCAGCGATGTTATAGCGACAGTGGATGGGGTGTAAAATACGAAAAGTCAAGGCATTTTATCTGTCTTGGTCACTAAATATATCATGTCTACATAGCGAACGCCTTGTTTATTTACCGTCTTATTTGTCTCTGTTCTCACATTAGATCCAAGCATATAAAGGTTCAGAGGACTGCTACTGTACAATATTGCCAGTCCTCGTGAAGTGACCGATTTTGTACCGAATGTTGTCACTACGTATATCGCAGCGTAACTCATCCGGATCTTCCGGAAACCAGTGGCTTGACAGCAGTTGCTAGAACGCGTGGAGACTATACTCTCCTGAGCCATGTCGTTGAAGTAACATCCGATCTGATAAATGCCGTGAGAACCTACCGAAACTCGTCTTAATTCGGCCCGAGAAAAGCTTGGCATGGCAATTGATTGAGCTCTAGGGATTGTTCGGATGCTTCGCGCAGGTGACGACACAAACGTCGCGCCATGCCAGGCCATCCGCACTCTAGCTCTTTCTGTAGGTGGGTCAGTGGGTGGGTCACGATGGCGTTGGAAGCCACCAGCTGCGTCATGATAGCCTCGGATGAGCGTCCACTATATATGACTATAAATGCCAGGCATGCTTTTTGTTCTTGCCGGAATACAAGCTGAACCAAGAAAACATATCCACGGAATCCCATTATACACCAATCGAGAAACCCCACTTATCTCACCGTCAGTTATGTCTCCAACACTGCCAGCCTTCCTAACCAACACCCCTCTACATCCCTCGTTCGATGAAGACATCCGGGATACCCATCTAATCTACGAATACAATGCGGAGAACCCCGAGACCGGCGCCCCGGAGAAGTGGCGGTACGAGATGTGGTTCATGACGGAGACGCGGTGCGTGTACGCCATCCACGGCGGGCCCATGGCCGGGCGGCTCAACTACCAGACCTGCACGTTCCAGTGCATCCGGCCGGGGGAGCTGTGGCAGTGCAACTGGCTCGAGGAGACGGGGACGGTGGTCTCGCTGGTGTACGACGTCCGCGAGCAGCGGATCAGCACGCTCATCGCCTTCTCGCAGGGCCACTGGGAGCGGGCCGCGGAGGCGCGCGGCGACAAGCGCGACCCGCGGGCCCTGGAGCGCTGGAGGGCCCTGGCCACCGTGGGGAAGCAGACGGACCGGTTCATGCTCTCCGAGCAGGCGGATATCCTGCAGAGGTTCAAGGGCAGGGGCGACCTCGAGCCGGTCGAGCCCGATGTGGAGACTTTCTGATGGCGGAGATAAGCCGGGAGACGGGTCACACCGCTTTGATGGGGAATTAACTTAGGACCAGGGTTGGGAGGAGTTCTGTGTATTTGGTCGGGGTTTAACTTGGAGATTAGATTGAATTTCCAAAGACAATAAAGTGTTTACAAAGTTCCAGAATAGAATCGCAATGGATGGTACCAGAAAATTTATTCGGTGGATGTTAAGGCTAATATCATCTCGATACCCCCTTTGATTATCCCGTAAAATAGGTGAAGGCAAAATAGTAAACAACTGAAAAGATTAGGGAGTTTGTAACGGTCGTTAAAGTTGTGAGTGTTTTGGTCTCCAGTGTTCGGCCAGTCCAAGGTCGGGGTATTCAAGTTCGGCCGACGGATTTCGGGGGGCCCTCCGTGGCTGTCCGGAACGTGTTAGAACAAGGATTTGGTCTGAGTTGCACTGTGCCTAAACCGCCTTTGGGGTCGTTAGTGGGGTCCCATCGGGTGCGTGGTGGCAGTCACTCTCAGTCAGTACAACTACTTCTGACATTATCTATTTTGTATCTACTTGAGTTCATGGATGTTCGCAAGCACTTATGCGCAGTTGGTCTACGAAATCAGTCTACAATAGAATGGAGGGTCAAATTCTGTGACTATGGACGATTTATGGAGTTTCGCTGTTTTGTACTACCAGAGTATCAACTAACGTTAGAACTACTCCCAGATTGGCTTCAATACAGTCTCAAGCGGTTTCTCTACACTGTCTCGGAGAAACCAAAGAAGCAGCCGGGCCCGAGTTATTGTGTTATCAAAGGGGGCCCATTAGGCACCAGAATATCTACTGTATAAAGAGGCCATAAATTCCACGAATTTAATGGGAAAATCCTAGGACAGGCCATCACCACAACTACAACCAGAGATAGCAGCATAATGGAATCCATCAAGTCCCAGTTCGCAACCTTGGCCAAAGACGCCAGCCCATCCACCCGTGCGGCCATGTTGGAGGAATTGCGTGCCATGCAGCGCAGCATCGAAACTCCATGGTACATGATGATGGAACTTTACGGTAGTGTAGGTAACAGAAACTGCCCGGACGCACTTTGAGCGCTGCTATCTGAAATGTGCCGCTAACACGTCACCTCCTTAAAGCATCTGAAACTAGCCGTTATATACATCGCGATGGAGCTTGGACTCTTCAAAGCATTAACTGCTGAAGGCGTAGAAACTCTGTGTCTGGAAGATCTATCAGAGAAGTCTAAGGCTTCTCCTGCGCTTCTCGGTACGAGCCGCACAAGTCAAATCTTGACTTCCTCAGCAGAATGAACTAACACAGACATTATTAGAACGACTTCTTCGCTACTTATCATCGGAGCACTACATAGATAATGTCTCGTTGAATCAATTCAAAGCCAACGACCGTACGCGTGCACTTGCTGGCACAGTTGGCGATGCCGGAATCTCTCATCTGTAGGTATTGGAGGCGCGGTTTTCGATACCAGGGTTAAGAACGATGAAGCTGATTGATGCCGTCTCTGCAGCTTCGAGTACGTGAGCCCTATTGTCCAAACATTTCCATCATTTTTGGTCGAGAACGGGTATCAAGACATCACGAGCAGCACCAACACCCCTTTCAACAAGGCGTTTAGCACAACGCTGCCCGCCTTTGCTTGGTTGGTTCAGCACCCAAAGCACTTCCGTGCATTGCAAGTAGTCATGACAGCCTTGCAATCAAGCGAATGGATTGTGGGCTTCAAACTGCTGGATGATGAGGTGCAATCTGTGTCCGCAGCTACAGCGGAAGCTAGTACTAGACCATTCTTGGTCGATGTTGGCGGTGGTCACGGCCATCAATGTGCCCAGCTACTCAAGGTTTACCCTGAATTGCACGGGAAATTGTATTTGCAGGACCTCCCAGCAGCAGTGAACAAGCTTACACCAATTGATGGCGTGACCGCCAACGCCCACGACTTTTTCACCAAGCAGCCGATTGAAGGTATGTGAAAGCGTCTTAGAAATCTATACATACTGCTCTAGAATCCACGGATTTGGCGAATATTTCATATTTCAGTAAACTCACGGCGACTTAGGAGCCAAATTCTACTACATGCGCCGTATCCTGCACGACTGGTCTGACGAGGAGAGCGTGAAGATCCTACAGCACCTAGCGGCTGCGATGAGCAAGGACTCTTATATTCTGGTGGATGAGGTGGTCCTCCCTGACGTTAATGCACACTGGCAAGCTGCGATGCAAGACATTAGCATGGGGATCTTAACGGCCGGCAAAGAGAGGACGAGAAGACAGTGGGAGAACTTGGTCAAAGAATCTGGGCTGACAGTGAGAGAAGTCCACACGTACGATCTCTCAATGTGCACGGCGATTACAGTGCTGTCTTTGTAAGAGAGGGGTGGGTGGGTGAGTGAGCACAGAGTTACGGCTTAGGCATGAGTGGCGATGGTGTTGGACCTGCTGTTGGGCCTGCTGTTGTATGATAGTAGTTTAATTTAGTCACTGCTCAGCTCGAAGAATTGATCTCCCAGTAATTGATATCCACTCAATCTAGACGCGGTTTATTTTCACTAAAATATATATTGTACCTGGATTAGATGCTTGGATAGACAGAGGCTTGCTCAGAGGTAGACTTTCGCGCCGTAGATTGTTTCTAATATCTTTTCCCAGGAGTCTCTTAGTTCCATATTTTCTACCTCATCAGCCGGCTATATGTATTATAGCCAGCTCGACAGTGTATACACAGACATATTGCGGTGAACTTCCGGTCGTCGAGCACAACCATAGCCAAGGAAAGAATGAAATAGACGTTTCTCCCTTAACTGAGCCATGTCCTACTTTATTAAGATGTCTACCACCGCGAATTGGCCAAATTATGTGGAACGTGCATCACAACTTCTCAGACACGCACGCGTGATACGATAAGCCTCAGGCAAGAAGTTATGTGCATAAGCTACATTTATATATTAACTTTTCTATTCATGATAAGAGAAATGAGGATTTTAAAATGTATATTAAACCGCACTGAAGGTGTTAAAGGGTAATTTATTATAAATCTTAATTGTTTTAAGCTTCAATACTATTGATTTTATTAGTATCCTTTCTTAATTATTATTATCTTTTTAATCATTATTACCACTACTGTTACCGTTGTTATCGTCATTATCGTCTTCTTCATTTTCCTCATGTTTACATGTGGGAATCCGGGCACTGCGTTTGTAGGACTAGCACCATATAGCTGGTGCTCCTTCTCAAAAGGAACTTTGGCGGTTGGATACTTCCGGACATTGCAATATGGGAATGAAATGTATTTCTATGATTATGGCAAAGTCTATAAAGAGAAATAGCTACAATGCGATGGCTGAATCCTTCAAAGGCGGCAACACATAAATAACATGGGCTGTTTCCATGAAGAAAAGCATCCAGGACGTCTAGAAGCACTCCAAAAACGCCGACTGCAGTGAAAAGGAAAATTAGGCACCATCAGTCTGCAGGTAAATAGGGCATTGCGGCCAAAGTGTAGAAGTAACATTTGTGCAACAAGTATCATCCAACCATATCTGTGTAGATCCATAATTGGGAAGGACTGACTGAGCTGCGTTATAAGATGCGTCAACCGCTTTGAATTTCTGAAAGAGATTCGAAATTGGACACTTGGGGCAACGCAGAAATGCAGAAAGAACAACATGGTGCTTTTCGGAACAGAAAGCCGCGCAGCTTTACCATCTGAGGATGCCTGGTTGTGAATGAGATACAATTAGAAAAAGAATTGCCCTTGCCTGCAAGCTCCTGCATCGTAATGTTCCCCTTGTCCCCAGACTCAGCCTCTTGGCTGCGTATGTCCTAATATCAGCATCTTTGTATGCTATTGGTGTGTGCATCAAAAAGTGCAGAATTCAGAATCAAGGATCGTTTAGTCTTTTGATTCCTGACAGGACCCTCATTTCAGCCGGTGAGCATATCCTGAGAGGCGCAGCATGGTAGATGGTCACCAATATGGATTAAATTGGGCATATTTCGGTGAGAGGGGGGGGGGTAAACATCTTTTGACCGACCCAATCATCACAACGAAACAAAACGCAACGTACACAAGCAGGGCATAAGTTCCATTCGCCTGGACGCTTTTGTATACAACACATCCATTACGAGAGGTGTGGCCACCGTTGTGCTACTAGGCTTACATAAGTATTGGCCCTGGCCAGAAATAAGATGAAATCGGAGACTGCATAGCGCAATATCCTGCCAAGCATGCATGCTATATACATTGGCGAGGCAGGCTGAGGCAGAAAAATATTGGAATAGGGAGCATTGTGCCTCATCTATTGTGCAATTTGATGGCTTAGGGAGGGAAGGGTATACCACAGTCACAGAGAATAAAGTACAATCAGGTACCTTGTCAGAAATCTGAACACTGTGTCTACGGCAGAGCTGGTGTTCTCATAACAGCCTCCTTTCTGGGCTATGCACGCCGTTTGCAGGCGTCACCTGTTTGATCCCACCTAATTTTGGAGTCGGCTGGTGACGTTGTGGTGTGTCTAGATCTGTGTTTATCTTTAGTGTATTAGAGGTCGGCAACAGATACATATTGAATAGGTCGAGCCTGCTCATCAAGTCGTTTGTGGTCGTCGATATGAGTTTTCACAGACTAAATTGAGAATAATCCAATCTATCCTTAAGATCGCTCAACCATTATCTAATTGTTCGTATATCCGATGGACTCAAACGACACAAAACCTCTTCCTAAGGTCATCAAGGGCCAGGAGATAGATTCTGAAACCTTAGGGTTGAACGTGGAGGTTGACCCTGAGGGTGCTTACATAGAGTATGTCTAATGACTCTGCCCTACAACTGAATTGTACTTGAGGTGTTGGTAATAATAACTGTACTCACTGACAGTATCGTGGCTGTCCATGGCATTGGTGTCAATCCACGTGATACTTGGACGCACAGAAAGACACAAGTGAACTGGCTCTCCAACGAGGATATGCTTCCCAGGGACGTTCCCAAAGCTCGAATTATGACATTTGGTTACGACTCGGTTTGGTTTGGTGATAATCCCACCAGGCAGACCATCGATGGAGTGGCACGAAAATTATTAGAAGCTTTGACTACGAAGAGAGACGGAGATGAAGTGAGCACACCATTTCCTTCCTTTCTTTTTGTCTATTCTCAGTCTTCAAAACATTATATCAACACATAAGCGGCAGCAAGTATATAACTGACGTTATGAATTATAAAACTGCAGGACCCTCAATTTCTTACGCGCCCAATCATCTTTATTGGCCATGGGTTTGGCGGACTGGTCCTTCAGCAGGTATATCTTCTGTCCAAAGAACAGCCCGCAGACTTTCCTGGCGTGTACAACAACGTTGCCGGCATGATATTCCTCAGCACTCCCCATCATGGAAATCAAATCACTAAAAGATAGAGAGAAATTTACGACGCGATCATACAGGCAAATATTCAGGTTGAAGAACACAATATGACAACAATGGAGCATAACAATGATACGCTGGTCCAATTAGTCTCCAGATTTACTCGAGATTTGAAAATTCGGGAGCCTACTCTTAATGTTTACTGCTTCTTCGAGGAGAAGAAGACCAATATTGGCTTGATAGTAGGTGATCCTAATGCCACCGAATTTGTCGTTAATGAGACGGCGGGTACATTATCTGGCCACAAAAAACAAGGACTTTCTCTCGATCACTTCAACATGAACAAGTCCACGGGACCGAAGGACTATCACTATGCTTGTGTCCGAGACCAAATCAAGAAGATGGTCAAGGACTCACAGACTGTCAGTTGGGAAAAACAAAGTAAGAATAAGCCGGCCAATATATCTCCCCATCGTCCTCTGGCACTGGCAGCGCCCGGGGACAAGAAGCAGTATACGCGCTTTCAGAACGCTCAGCCTGACTCCTATGATATGGCACACCCTTAGTTTATGTAACTAGATAATCAAATTTCTTGTTGTGGCCCATCAGTTGATAAATAACCGATTCACTGATTGATATTGGTAGAGCGAGAAAAACGAGCTGCTGTTCCAACACCCTCAAACTTTATGCTTCCATACACTAAAAGCAGAGAATTCGCAGATCGAGGTGGAACTTGGAAAAAGTCAGAAGCAAGTTTGAATCAGCTAGTAAGGTAGTGTTATATGGCCCTTCTGGAAGCGGGTAAGTCTTAAAGATCCATATAAAATCAAGTATATCGAACTCGGACTAAAAAGGCGCCGAGTCCCCCATAGCAAAACCCACATCGCCATCAAGTTTGCAACGCAGTTTGCGAGTGATTTCAGCAAGGTATTTTGGGTCAACGCCAGAAGTATGGCTGAATTTGAGTTCTGCTACAAGACCATCGCCACCAGACTGCACCTTCACGAGGCCCAGACTAACTTACTCGGCGCCGTCGGCCAGTTTCTCGAGCGTGACGGCAGTGGTAACTGGCTCATGATCCTGGACAGCCTTGAGGAGGACAAGAAGGAGTTGGCAGACAATGATCACGGCGGTGGTGCACCCAGCCCGAAGAAGTCCCCATTGGACTATTGCCCCAGGGGTCACCTCTACGGTGGCCAAGTATTGATCACAACACGCTCCAAAGCTCTGGCCATACTAGCGGTGAGCAACCAGATCACCCAAACCCTGCATGTCAGTCCCCTAGAGGACGATGATGTCGCGCACCTCCTGCTGGAGAAAAGAACAGGCACGGCCGCGGACGAGAAGAATGAGAAATGCGCCCTGGAGGTTGCCGATGCGCTGGGCCGCTCAGCCGCCGGTCTGGAATGGGCATTTGCCACTTACCGAGCCACTGATAGCGATGCTTCTTGGAAAGATTATCTGAGCCGCTTGCGGTGTGGCCAGGGCGGCCGCTCAGCAGATCCAAGCGAAGAAGCCACGAGCGTAGCAGATCTTACCCCCATGCTCATGACTGCGTGGAACCTAGCTTATAAGACACTCTGGCAGAAACACGAGCATACAGCACAGCTCCTGCAGCAGATGTGTATTTTCGATATGCAAGCCATCCCATCATTTCTCTTCCAGAACTGGCCCGATCCCATCTACAAGCAGATGAATATTCTATGTGATTATAGCATGATACAACAGTCGGATAGACAGTGGTTCACCTCTGTATGCCCAATGACGCGGCACTGCATGCTTGCGTGGCTTAAGAGCAAGAAGGAGTGGGTGACAGTGGCAGAGCTGGTTCTGGAACGAGTGACTAAAGCTTATCCATCAACCCCTACCGAAGAAGCGACTTGTGCCAAATTGGACCTGTGCGCACGCGCAGCTTTGAAGTTCGAAACGGGGACGGCAACCGCCAAATCTCACCGAGCGGAACTACTTTGCAAAATGGGCGGATACTATCTACACCTGAAGCGCTATCAAACTTGTGTCGAGTATCTTGATCAGTGCCTTGCCTTACAAGAGCAAGGGGCTAGCCTGGGTGAGAGCAATGCAGTCGAAGCTAGGCGGATGCTGCAACAGGCACGCGCAGATATGAGTGGCACGAGTCCAGCAAGCAGAGAGGTAGTGGCTGGTATACAGAGCACAAAACCTGGTCAGGATGCCAAACTGGAGAAAATCAAGTCCATGGCGGATCTGGTTAACGCCGAGGACGCCGAATTTGCCAGCAACTTGGCTGCATCTCTCTACAGGGCGGAGGATGATGTCCGGACCGCCGACAGCCTCACATGCACTGACATAAACGAGAAGGTGGTGAAATGGTCGACCGATAAGCTGGGGCCGACTCACATCGACACGGGTCGACAAAAGTACAACCTGGCTCTCGCGTACGATTTTGCAAGACGGCATGATGAGGCAGAGAAAGCGTAGTGCGAGGCTATCAGTATCCTGCAGAGCATCCACGGTGAGGCTAGTTCCGAGGCGCTGATGATGCTTGGCAGTCTGGCACGCATGTACGTTACACAAGGACGCCTCAAGAAAGCGGAAGAAACTTTCAAGTGCATTCTGGAACGTCAGATTGCATGTCTTGGGCGGGACCACCCGGATACGCTGGTAACGAGGCACAACTCCGCGCTGCTACAGCAGGAGCTGGGCAGGATCGAGCCCGCCAGGGACGAGCTGAGGAGCATACTCGGCGTCCAGGTCAAGCTGCTGGGCGACGAGGACCCAGCGGCACTGCGGACTGCTTGCAGTCTAGCGCTCAACTGCCGCCTCCGCAAACAAGTTGTCGAGGCTGAGGAGCTGTACTTGCAAGTGGCAGGGCAGCAGGAGAGGGTGATAGGGGAAAAGCACCCAGACACGGTGACAACTCGGAAAATGCTGGCCGAGCTACGTGCCGAAATGGGCAAGGGGACATAGAAAGGAACCAGGCGGTACCAGGAAGAGATATTTCCGTAGTTGTGCGTGTAAGATACAGACCGCCTGTTTCTTGCAGCAGGGCCTCACGATGCTGTTCATGCAGTTGACTTGACTGGGTGAAATGCTACTAGCGAGTACAATAGTCGTGATTTGAATCAAATTTCTATGTCACTTATCAGCGTAAGTATCACTTCCACACACTGTACAGAAGCTCCAGGTGAAGTGATGACTACATATCACGTTAGAGGTCATCAAATATCATAGCGGTGGCTGTCCTAGCCTTGGGTGGTGATGTGCTACCCACACCCTTGGGGAGAGAAGAACCGGTGAGGGAAGAAGGATACTCATTGGTGGCAAGGAGGAACACTGGCCCAGGATGTTAACATATATAGAAATGAGGGTCACAGTATATAGGCTTGGCAGAAACTAGAATAGAAACTGCTGCTGACTTGCGCTGCTTGCCTGAGCCCCAAGGTAATCTCAGCCTCGAGACCCTCGAGTAGCTTGGGCGTCTAATTCTAGGTAGGGGACGCAGGTATCTGTCAGTCTGGAGATGCATTGTAAATTACAGTACTTGAGGTGCAGAAAGATGTAGGGATTGTACCCATTCGGGCCTATGGCTCTTCTATGCAAGGCTGTGCTGCTGGCGATATCAGGCTGCAGCATCCCCACCCACAGTCGACGTGAGTGAAATGGTGGTGGGGTGGGAGTATCATGGGGTCAGGTACTCGGCCTGAAAAAGCCTGCATGATCAATTAACACACCGAAAACCACATTTTCCAACGAATTCAAAGGGGAGATTTTATTTATACGTTTCTATTTCGAGGGCCAAGATGTGCACTAATAGAATATCCATGTTGACCTTGTTTTGGCCGAAATATTGATCAGCCTTGCCGAAGCCTAAACTTTTTCAGCAGTTATATCGAGACACAATGTGATGAGGTGTATGGGAAAGTCTGACCGGAGATCAAGTTTCTCGCAGGATTAAGTGGTTTTGGTGGGAAGTCTTCGTACCTCCAGACGTGAAGCAGCTTGTCCGAGCTTGTAGGTCTGAGGCTCTTCGTGGCTGCGCCACGAGGTTCTCCTTTCTTGTGAGTGGAGTATAGAGCGTTGACTCTCGACTGTCCTATTCCCGCGTCATTTATATATGTCCAAAAGCAACTCATGAGTTAATTCTCTTCTCATTATCTTTGTTGACGTTCAAATCAATCTTGCCTCCCGCTAGTAGTTGTTACACAGTTTCCTCCCACAGCAAAGATTACTTACGGCACCTCCCCTTCTCCTGCATCGCCCCAATGCTGTTCCCTTTGCTCACCGTCGCGGTCTCTGTCCTGCGCTGCAGTGCACTCAATGTGCAGCAAAAATGGATATTCCCTCAAGCACCCGATAATACATCGACTTTAACGGTGGTACCACGTACCAAATCCAGCGGACAATCGTCCCTGTCCGTGGATTTCAGCACATATTGCCCAGACTGCGACATAACAAGTGCCAACCTCTGGATCACCACGGGGGATCTTCAAACAGGACGGCAGATTGGTAGTAGGTTATTCTCAGTCAAAGCTATTACTATTGTTCGAGCTATTATCGCTGACATGGCACCAGGCGGCATTGACGTCACGTCTAACACTAGTTACTCCTGGACTGCCTCTATACCAAGTTCTGCCTCCACTGACAATGACATATGGGCATTTCGCTTTTTACCATCGTCCGCGTCCTTGGTTTCAAATGATGGGGACATCTCGTCTTCGTCCTTCTATCTGGTCAAACAAGAAGTAGGTTCCCCGCTTGCATTCTCGAGAACTACATCAGCATAATATGTACCAACAACGATCTTACAGGAAATATCAAGTACCAAGTCTACCAATAAGGGCTTGTCAACTACTACCATAGTAGTGATTTGTGCCTGCGTTGGCGGCGCCGCGGTAGTCGGCTTCATAGTCCTAGGATTATGCTTAAGGCGACGCTACAAAAGGAGGGCATCGCCTGGAATCGGCCATTCCATGTCCCCGCACACATACGAATATTCGAGGTCCCACTGGCTCAAAGCGCCGATGCCTCACCACCATACACTCCCCAGCGGCTCTCGTATTGGTCTCGACCAAGTCGTTGCTCCTGTAGCGCCCAAGGCACCCAGGAAGACTAAGGCCGCTGGTGCTTCTCCAGCGTCAAAGTATCACGGCGCCGCCGCCATCACCGGCAAGAAGTCCAAGGCTGAGAAAAGTAAGAAATCTACCCACGCCAGAGGAGCAACATTCCAGGATTTTGAAATGGATTGAAGACTAGGGAGGGGACATACTAGGGCATCCTACACCTTTTCTAAAAAAAAATAAAAATTTCGCCTAGTATGAGAATGCAGTATTTTGTGGTTATTTTACGTGAACGGCATCAACGGGAGAATTCAGGGGAGGGATAAAAAGTTTCTATTGGTAGAGATTTGTCTCGGGTGGCTACATGAAAGGGTATAGTTCGAAGCCGGGCTAGATAAGTAGCGCAATAATTTAGTTTTACTAATAATGTTAATACAATAGATATCAGGCTAAGCATCCACGTTGAAACTCGGGGCGAGATTCTTGCCTTGCTTGCCATGTTATTACAACATATGGCTAACCTTCCTGTTACTGCCGTTAGTCTTGGAAATCAAATATCAGGAAGTTGGAGAGCGGGAGCGGTATGGCGTATTGCTCATAGAAGCCTTAATTTTCAAGGTAGTTTCTGTATTAGCCATACTGGAGTAGGTACTGTTTTAAGGTTACTGGTATATCTGTCGGGCTCTGCTGGAAGAGGTTTTGTACTGGTTAAAACAAACAAAATTGAACCCGCTGGTTGTGTCGGATAGGTGATGTGCCGGGTTAACATCAGTAGCAATTTGTTCAGTGGGGGGCCCCTACTTCACATGTGGCAGCGCGTGGTCGGCAGGGAGGCCCTGGCATGTGGCTGCTGGCTGCGGCACCAAACGGTCCTAGCGCGTTCCATCTACACCGGCCCTTTGATATTAGGCCCAGCCGCAGCTGGTGCCACCTGAGCAACCTTTCAACTCCGCACATTTTGCGGGCTCCAACGGCCAGTCGGAGGATCGTCTTGGGGGGCTCGACAGGGATCGCCCAACTTCAGGGGTTCGTTTTCCTGTCCCCGGGCCCTTGGATCTCTCATTCGAGACGGTGAGCATACTTGCCTAATAAGTTACCTATTCACTTACTGACGAGCCCGACATCCCTCCTCCTACGTCCCCCATCCCTTACTTCCTTACTTCATGCCATAGCTGCTGCCGACACCGTCGAAGCAGCTTCTTGTCTCTCCTCCCTTGGCGAGACACTCCCTTCCTGTTTCAGTAAGTTATGTATTAGGCGCGGCTCTGTTGTGATCCTCACCCCTCAATTCACCACCTGGGCTAGCAGCGCCGCTAGGCTCTCTCGCACCCAAAAAAAAGAAGGGCATTCTTGATTGTACTCTGGGTGTTCCCGGTACCATCCCTACGCTGGCGCTTAAGCGGCGCGCATCCCGATCGCGTTTCCCCCCTCCTTGAACAAGCCAACCTCTGCTCTCACTCCAGGCCTCCGTTTGCTAAGTGCTCGCATCTCTCCAGACTCGAAAGGCGGGCCCTGGGATCGTGTTGTAGCGACAAGTCTCGAGTTACGTGCTCATCGGTTCTCCTCTCGAAAGCCCACCCGATCCACACCTCTCGGCCGCCACGCCTGACCAACGGACCGATCGTATTGGGTTCCCTGCCCCCTAAGGCCCTCTTCCTACCTTGGCAGCCCCGATTCAATCTCTCGCTTGCCCACCGGAGCTAAAAGTTGACGACGATACTCAGTCGGGAACCGTGAACCGTCAAGATGGATCCCAATCACCCCAACAACCGCCTCTACCTCAACTTTGCAAACAACAACGACCGCCTGGCCGCTACTGACCGTGCCTACCCGACCACCCCTTCGACGTTCCCGCAACCCGTCTTCCAGAACCAACAAGGCATGGCCCAACAACCCCAGAATTCAGGAGGTGGTCAGTACGGCGGCGGCTACCCCGCTGCGAACAATTACTTCATGCAGGGCCAGTACCAGCAGCAATACGCACCCCAGGGCGGTGCTGACTACGGCCAGCACGCATCCGGCCCCTATCAGGCTCGATCCAGCACTCCTGGTACTAACGATCCCAATGTTGGCTTGGCTCACCAGTTCTCCCACCAGAACCTGGGCGGCGCTGCCCCCCGCGCTGGCCCCTATGCCCCTCGCGGGCCTTCTTCAGGCCAACGCCCGCGAACTGCTGGCTCGAGCAACCAGCAGCAGCAGGCCGCCTACAACAGCTACATGAATGCCCCTCCCATGCCGTCTCAGACGACTCGGCCCGGAGATGCTTTCCAACCGGCCCCAGAGCGAAACCCGGAGAGATATGGCACGAATGCCAATAATAACCAGAAGAAGTGCTCGCAGCTGGCGGCCGATTTCTTCAAGGACAGCGTCAAGCGAGCCCGTGAGCGTAATCTTAGACAAAGCGAGCTGGAGCAGAAGCTGGGCGATCCGAACCAATCCTCCTCGAGGCGAGAGCAGATCTGGCAGAATGGTGGCAAGAAGGAAGGCAGATACCTGCGTTTCCTGCGTACCAAGGACAAGCCGGAGAACTACACCACCGTCAAGATCATCGGTAAGGGTGCTTTTGGTGAGGTCAAGCTGGTGCAGAAGAAGGCCGACGGTCAGGTCTACGCCATGAAGTCCCTGATCAAAACCGAAATGTTCAAGAAGGACCAGCTCGCCCACGTCCGTGCCGAGCGTGATATTCTCGCCGAGTCCGACAGCCCGTGGGTCGTCAAGCTGTTCACGACATTCCAGGATGCCAGCTTCCTGTACATGTTGATGGAGTTCTTGCCTGGTGGTGATCTGATGACGATGCTGATCAAGTATGAGATCTTCTCCGAGGATATTACGCGCTTCTACATTGCCGAGATAGTGCTCGCAATCGAAGCCGTACATAAGCTTGGCTTCATTCATCGGTAAGTACTAATCTGGTTTGCCGGCATATCTTCGACGTGCATCTTGCAGATAACAGGCGGATCGCTAACCCCTTTGGTCAATGTAGTGATATCAAGCCCGACAATATCCTCCTCGATCGTGGTGGCCACGTGAAGTTGACAGATTTCGGCTTGTCCACCGGATTCCAGAAGCTGCACGATAACAACTACTATCAACAGCTGTTACAGGGCAAATCCAGCCGACCCAGGGATAGAAACTCGATAGCGATTGATCAGATCAACCTGACCGTCTCCAACCGAGCTCAGATTAATGACTGGCGAAGATCCCGACGACTGATGGCCTACTCAACGGTCGGAACGCCTGATTATATCGCACCCGAGATCTTCACAGGCCGTGGTTACTCGTTCGACTGCGATTGGTGGTCTCTCGGAACCATCATGTTTGAATGTCTTGTTGGCTGGCCTCCGTTCTGCGCTGAGGACAGTCACGATACTTACCGAAAAATTGTCAACTGGCAGCAGACGCTGTACTTCCCCGACGACATCACTCTTGGCCACGAAGCTGAGAACCTCATCCGAAGGTATGGTTTCCCCAAATTGATAGCAAAGTTGTCCCGTTTGTTTTCTAACCCTTGTTCTGTGCAGTCTGATCTGTGGCTCCGAGAACCGACTTGGCCGAGGTGGTGCACAAGAGATCAAGGCACACAGCTTCTTCCGAGGTGTTGAGTTCGACAGTCTTCGACGCATTCGCGCTCCGTTCGAGCCTCGTCTCACCTCCAACCTCGATACCACCTACTTCCCTACAGATGAGATCGATCAAACCGACAATGCCACTGTGCTCAAGGCCCAAGCACTCGCCACCGGCCGCACCCAAACCGACGAAGCGCCCGAGATGAGCTTGCCCTTCATTGGTTACACCTTCAAGCGGTTTGATAACAACTTCCGCTGAGCCGCTTAGTCCAACACCGGGCGTCCGGTCCAGTCGGCAGCCTCTGGTCTCCCCTTTGTCGAAATGCAAGTTGAAGTTAGAAGTACAGTGACCCATCTGGCCCTCCTTGAACCTTCTAGTTTGGATTATCCTAAATCCTGTCACCTGGGCATTTCTACTTGTTGGGCTCTTACCATAGAACAACTCCCACCTATCATAATTGTCACAAACCTGCCTGCCCACCAACATGTAGAGTCAAGGGGAGAACCAAAAAGAAATATAGAGGAATAACAAGAAAATGAAGGCAAGAAACGGCCAAGAACTACCAGTGCTCTCCAGAATTGTACAAAGGGACGATACTTAGAACTCCGTCCATCTTCGGCACGCCCCAACATATCTCGTAGTTGTTTTGTTTACATGTGTGCATCTGGACAATTTCTTGTGATCGTACGCTGTTTAGAGGGTTTGTGTGGTAGTCTGCCAACGTATTCTCTTGCCCAGCTGGCTTTAGAGGTGCGGTATGGAAGAGAGTGTGTATATCGTATGATAATGAATGATTGATCCTGTCAGAGAGGCATCCGGCAATATGAAGAAAAAAAAAACATTTGCAAGAATATAATGTGCTTTCCAGCAGCGATGCTAGAATCGATGTGCACAAAAGAGTAAATTCGAGAATATAGGGTAGACCCGAGCCTTTTACCCAAGGGATAATATCCTAATTGCTGTATTTTGCCGTTTGGGTGTTGGAGGAATGTGGTAAGGATAATATGTTCTCCTAGGTGATGATGAACTTGACTGGAATTCCAATACACTCGGGGGATGTAAATGTTTGCGCGTGCGCGTGCATGCACCCTGGCAAAAGGTCTGTACAACGAAGCATCATGCCCTACAATGTACGGTCGAATATGTGTCCAGAAGAGTGAAAGATATCAAGACACAACAGAGAATAAAGCTCCAATGTCAAAGGTGTTAAGGAATCTGTTGTAAACCTTAGACATCATGAAGATGGAGGTTTAGGTAGGTAGTGAACCGCTTGATCTCCCAGCTGGTTTACCAGTTGCCTTTTCATTAAATGCCATTGGTTGGACACTATAGTTAAGAGCTGCTGCACGGGCTAATAAGTTCCATATCCTAGTGGCCTGGGCTCTAGTTGGTGGGGTTCGTAGTGGCAATCGGCCTTCAGATGGCTTACCTAATCCCCAGGAAGCCTGCAGGGCTCGCAAGCGGCAACAGTGCTAAAAGCTAGCTACGGCGAACTTTCGGTTTTTCAGCCTTGTCAATCTCTAGCCAGCCGAAACCGCCAAACTATCATATCAAACTCCGTACGTCCTCGATTTATCTACGCTCACGCGAGCAGCCGCACATCAAACTTCACCGAAGGCGCGCGTCACTGCGATTGATTGAATCTTGCGAAAGCACTCAATTTGCCTTTCCGACCCTCACGACCATGGATTACCAGAACCGCGCCGGCTCCAAGTTCGGCGGCGGTGGTGTCGCCTCCCACAGCGCCAGCAATGCGGACCGCCGCGAGCGCCTGCGCAAGCTGGCCCTGGAAACCATCGATCTCGACAAAGACCCTTACTTCTTCAAGAACCACGTGGGCTCGTTCGAGTGCCGCCTCTGCCTGACCGTCCACCAGAACGACGGGTCCTACCTCGCCCACACCCAGGGCAAGAAGCACCAGACGAACTTGGCCCGGCGCGCGGCCAAGGAGCAGAAGGAGGGCAAAGGCCAGATCGACGAGCGGACGGGCCTGCCCGTGGGCGTCGTGGGCGCCGGGTTCGCGGCGCTCGGGCTCGGCGGCGCCAAGCGCAACGTGGTCAAGATCGGGCGGCCGGGCTACAAGATCACCAAAGTGCGGGACCCGGTGACGCGGCAGCAGGGCTTGCTGTTCCAGCTGCAGTACCCGGAGATCAGCTCCGACGTCACCCCCAAGGTGCGCTTCATGAGCGCCTTCGAGCAGCGCGTCGAGGAGCCCCCGGACAAGAGCTTCCAGTACATGCTCGTCGCCGCCGAGCCCTACGAGACCTGCGGCTTCAAGCTCCAGGCCCGCGAGATCGACCGCACCGGCGAGCGCTACTGGACCTGGTGGGACAAGGATCTCAAGGAGTTCTGGGTCCAGGTCATGTTCCTGACGGAGCGCGAGGAGCGGTACGTCGGCGTGCCGGGTCTGCCGGGGCGGAAATAGAGACGGAGAGAGAGATGCGGGTTGGGGGTGGCTTGGAAGAGAGGGAAAAAAACAACAACACCACGCACACACGAAAATCTTTGGGAGAAGGTTGATATGTGTATGTATATATCAATGTCTAAGAGGCTTTGGCCGCATCATTCGCACGCCACGCTACTTTTGGGTGCTGGGTGCCGTGCTTAGTCTTCATGGGTATGGAGTTTGGAGCATATGGCAGGGGACAAATTCTTTTTTTTTCCAGAAAGCAAAAATATGCGAATTAGATAATATTACGTCCCTCTAGCAGATGGGACTAGATCTGACCAAATAAGATCAAAATGATGCTAGTCGCGCTGGTTTTAATTTTCCCCATCGTGATGTAATCTGACTTGAGAATTAATAAACTATGAAGATAAGGGTAGCTCTACGAATTCATCGTCGCGAGCTACCGTAACCTCCATAACGCAAAACCACCAGCAGAAATCGATTGAATTCTTGATTAGTTGAACTTGATGCGCCTTCAAAAGGCCCAAATGCGTGGTCTGCCCTTGCAGTATGTGGCGCCTTACCCGAATTCAAGCTTGAAGTCCCACTGGTGGGAGCAGTATGGGGTGCCCCTGGTGCCGCTTGCGTGAGCTGCAAGCCTTCTGGCTGTTGGTTGGCTAGATTTACGAACAAGTTCTCTGCATGCGCAGGTTGCCATATATGGTATTTAATCCTAATTAGGCGAGCAGCTTCTCAGCGCGAAGCTTTGGGTCTTTCTTTGTCGAAGATGCCGTTCTTCCCTATCCATTTTCACTGGTTTTTCTCTATCGCACCTTGCAACTATCTAGGGGTGACCCATTGCGGTGGCATGTGTAACTGATATTTTCAAAATGCTTTTTTCTCGACCGACATGATGTAGAGACGGGATATGCATTGTCTTTTTGAACATTGCAGTAGAAACCACACAAGTGGGTACTAAGTTACCAGGATTATTTCTGGGACAGCTTACATGTTTACCTGCCGGCTGCTCTGCAATGCCGTGTCGATCTCATACATAATAACAGAACGGGAGTTGGATGTTACCCTCAAGAGTCGTGAGCTCCGCCCCCACTTGTGACGGCATCAGTTAAGGAATCTTTTGGTCCCAAAAAAAAAAAAGTTACGAGAAAGAGAAAAGATCACAAATCTCGTACAGAACATCGCCCGATGGCTCTGTACTCGTAAGCTGAGAGTATCGAGGATACGAGCAATTATCGTTTCTATTTCTTCCCTTCACGTCACCGCCCCCTCCTTCGCACCGATCTACTTTGGTCATAGAGCCGCCTTAGCGTAGATGTCACCGGTAAGGCTTTGCCTATATCAGCGTAACCTCATGACTGTACGAGCCTTTACTGTGGTCGTACTTCGTGGTATCCGGTGCTACCTGCAGGATGATTCATACGTTGCGGTGGTGCCCACTCTTAAGAGGAAGACTGTAACCTACCACCAACACAGTCTTGTTGGTTTGTGCCGTAAGCAGTCCTTTAATTAAGATGCTCTCCTATGGAAACTATTCTTCCAAGCCATCCGATAGGGGAACAGGGGGTTCAATACCAAAATCTTTGAGCACGAGCCGTTATCCGGAGTGAGGTCGGATCTAGAGAGGAGCGGAATCCCTGTGGAAAGCAGGCCGTAGTGGTAATGTCGTGCGACCCAAACACCTCGGTTATGAATGTATAAGGCAAAGCCTCCCGCACACCACCCCCCTCATTACCTCACTCCGTGAGATTCTATTGCGGCTCGAAGGAAAGTCATAAGGCGAGAGTGGCACAGAATGCTGACAACACAGGGCACAGGCTGACGAGATTGGATGGTCTCATTGGCGGTATGTACGCCACCCGCTTCCATGCGTGTGCTTGCTTACATCATGGTGTTCGTGTGTTCTAACCAATAACAGGCTGTGGTTAGAGGCGTTGTGGTTCTGCGGATCGATGAACTTGGAACTGCGATTGTTCATGATCGACGAATTATAGGTGAGATATTATTGCCATTTTGGGCAATACGCAGCGTCAGACTATTGGATCATGAGCCAGAACATGGCCATATGGCACGACGTTGCCCTGCCTCGATGCCGGCTGCTAATTTTGGGAACCGTGGAAGCATCACTAAGGTTGCCTACGGCGCTGGATGGGGGGTTTTAGCGGTAGCATGCTGAACAGTCATGATTCTGGGACGCGACAGCTCACGCTACACCTCATAAAGTCTCGATTACTTTGCATTTTTTTCCTTCGTCTTACACTTTCCAACTGACCGAAAAGCCTAATCTGCCTCTGTCCCACAACCTGAAGTAGCACCAGCTCGGTGACCCTCAGAGCTCAAAATTTTGAACGAGAATAAATGCCTCTAATATAATCGCTCTTAAAACCATAAAAAGATGTCGACCACGAAGAAGGACGGACATGCTCCTCTTCTCAGTCCGGCAGCCAAGCCTAACACGCCTACTGTGTCGTTTACGCCATCACCTGAGGATAAGACCGACAGCATCAACGCTAATAGAAAGTCCATGGCAGCAGTAGTCACCCCCATCATAACGCAACCCCGCAAAGCTGACACGAACCTGTCCTGGGGCACGCCGCTCGGTCTCGGCGTGCGCGGGGCCAACGATGAGAACCTGATCATCTTCCGTAAGGCGGTAGGCATCAACTGGAAGCATGGCCATAGCGTGGACGCTTCAGCGACGAGCCTCGCTCTGGAGGAGGGCCGGGGAGGAGTAAAAGGCCGATCCTCGGGGATCTACCGGACGGTGGTGGAGGCCCAGCGCCGGAAGAGGAGGCAGCACTACATGCTGACCACGTTCCTGTACGCGCTGTACTTTGCGCAGGTCGTGGTGGGTGCGGCCCTGACGGCCCTGGGCCCTTCATCGGCGGACCACTCGCTGGCGATCACGCTGCTGGGAGCGCTCAACACCGTCGTGGCCGGCGTGCTCGCCCTGATCAAGGGCTCCGGGCAGCCCCAGCGCCTGGGCAAGGACCAGGTCGGATACCGCAAGCTGCAGGACTGGATCGAGGAGACCGAGGCCCTGCTCGCCGTGGGCGTCATCGGCCGCGACCGCAAGGAGGTCGGGCTGCTGGTCGAGGTCGCGTTCAAGAAGTACAACGCTGCTAAGGCCAGCGAGGAGAACAACCGGCCCGACATGTACGTCAGCCAGCCCCTCGAGTCCCTCGGGAACCGGGCCAGCTCGGACTCCTCCGAGGTGTCCCACAAGAACGGCGGCTCGAAGAGTGTTGCCGCATAAGAGACGGGTTTTCCTCCTCTACTATCATCTTTACCTTTCCAGTTTTTCTTGCAACATTTTTATAACTTAAACCCGGTCATTCCTTTTCCTCAGCTCAAAGAACCGCCAGATATATATAGATCCATACAGGCGATTGGAGTTTTAACACATGGATGAGTTACTCGTTGATTTAATTAGTTGTCTTTTTGCGCAAGGGGTATCGTATAGGATATAATGGTAATGGTTATATTTTCGTTTCATACTACACATGCGTTCTAAGCCATTATAATTATAGGCTGCGTTTATTCATCTAATACAAGCTTAATTAAAAGAACCGGCGTGCCGAAGGCACAAGCCGATAACACTGGTAGTAATTCACGAGTTTCAAAAATTAAAGTGATACAATCAATGTCGATCACCATTAAACATCGACATTTAACATTGTACCAAGCAGCTACAAGGCTGGATAGATTTACTTATGCTAGGTCTAGTCTTGGTTCCAAGCTTGATACCTTTGAGTCCCACCATTACTGATTACATAGGTATTGAACTCTCCACTAGAGGACGACCTGGCTTTTGTATCCACTTACCACACACCACCTGCTCCCCAAATCTTGGATGAAAAACTTCAATATATGCGACATTAAGACTCCGTATGATTCTACTCTTCTTCTTTAACTTCATACCCTTGAATCTGCGCGATTTTAGACTCCATCGCTATCGCGCTCTCCTTGACATCGATAAGTAAACTGTGAGCTTTGTTGAAATATTCCTCAAGCACTGCGGCCATCTCCTGACATCTCTTCTCAGGCGTGGCGAACGCGGGCTCGATTATCCCCATTTTCTCGGAGGTGTTGTTGATCAGGCTTGTGACCGTGATGAAGCCGCTCTCGGTCAACCGGTTTGGGTTTGCCAGCATGACATCTTTCATTTTCGTGTAGTGTGTGATGCCTTGCTGGACGAGCGCATCCATTTCGCATGGTTTTCGGACCTGAGCGTGCATGACTTGGTGGCGCTTTAAAACATCAATTTCATTCTTAACCCTGCTTAGCAGTGTGTCGTACGGGGTGAGTGGCAACGACTCATCTCCAGTGCCACCTGGATTAGTCGCCTCCTTCTGAGATTTCTTGTTCTTCTTCTTCTTGCCTTTTCCCATTTTGAATAAGAATATGGAGTCCTGATTATTGTTGTACTATGTTCAGGCTTTGGCATTCATATAATGACCAACCCAATTTATTCCGAGAGGACTGTCAAGTCTTAAATATTGTCTAGAGCATGTTGAGTTCTTTGGAAGAACAAAAGAATCTGATTCAGTGATGCAAACATCCTTTTTGTCTAATCTTTACAGGTCTGAAGTGTTTTGATGTTAACCAATAATATCGAATCGGATGCTGTCTGCAATATATCTTTTCAAAGGAAAGGAGAGCTCTTAATACGAGAATGACAGCGCCTCTTTAGGTTTCTGTAAAACCAAACAAGAAAAATCATTTCTTGAGGTAGTAGAATAAAAACCAAAAAAGAAAAGGAAAGAAAAGCCTTGCTCTTTGTGTAGAACTGTAGGGACATTAAGTTGGACGGCTTTATGTACTGGGAGACCTCGAGTAGCACAAGACGATTCAACGGCATCCGGCATGCCCTCGATAAGTATCGATAGGCGAGTTACATGGTCGAATCTCAGATTCATTCTTACAAAATTGCCGTTACACTCGGCACCTGGAGAGTTGGCTTGCTCGAGCCACACCCGTCAAATCCTATGTACCATCGTCAGGTACTCTTGACACTCAGATCCGGCCATGCCTGGTGCTCCCACATCACGTTTCGAACCTCTGACCTAAAAAATCTGATATAGTAATACTACAATAAATCTGTAGGTTCACCCTAATTTCATTGACTGTTCTGATGCCACAGCTGGCGGCTTAACACATCATCAGATCATATCAGCCTCGCTCCCCTCTGTCCCCAAGGTTGGATTAAACAGGACACTCTAGACCATCGCAGAGGATTTTAATTTTTGTTGATGGTCTTTTTCCACCAGTTAAGCACATTTTCTTGCTTCGTCATTTGAATACCACTCGTAAGATGTAGCTAGCGAAAGAGTTGTCGCGACCTTGTCACGGCTATAGCCTCTCAGCGACCATCTGATCCGCTACGGCAGATATGGTTGCTTCTACCTAATATCTGTGATTACTTACGACGTGTAGTCGCGAAATCGTCAACTCCACAGAAATCTCAACATACCACGTTAGTGATGGTGCAAATGATATCTTTGAACTGGAGGAGTGTCTATTTAGTTTGGTTCTTAACTTGGTTGATTTAAGTGGCATCCTGGCTCTTTTCGCAAGCCTTTCCCGAGTTACGTTAACACAGTTGAGCATTTTACCGATTTCCTACAACACAACTCAGCCGGCACCACAACACTGAAAATTTTCAGATCTCATCGCTCCACTTCATAAACACAGAACTAAAGGCATCTATTTTGCTGGCTATGATTATCGGGGCCTATTTGCCGGACCTGGAGAAGCTTACAAACCAGAGCAACCAGAGCACATCGATCGACAATAAGTCTGCTGGTAATATGAAGCATCGCCTGGGCAACGCTGATGATGGAGCCACCACGGGCCGTGATATCCAGGCCCCCGGACAATACAATATTATAGCTGAATTTTAATAATTAGAAGTGTACTCATCTGTGAAGTCACATGACAAGCAGAAACTTCCCTAAGCGTGCGCTGTTCATTGTCGGAGTGTTATGATCGCACGGTGGTCTCGTATTTGACCATATCCAACATTGCCAGTATTGCCATCCCTTAACTCAAGGACATGGGTTCTGCGAAAGCTTTATGACATCATGGCTTTTTGGTCAGATCAAATCTATGGCCTCTGAAGTCCTCGTGTAGAGATTATAACACAAATATATGATCAACACCGTTGAAAGCTACTTCTGTTCAGCCCCAGCCGACTTTTCAAAGATCTACATAACCTAGTGTCTGAGGAGAAGGCAGCGACAATCTTCCTTCTACGCCTTTTTGTACAGTATGGCCTTGGGGATAAGCTTAACACGTGCTGCCGGCGGCACCAGCGCTCAGCCGCAAAGTATATGTAGCTCACCGTTGCAGATCACCTTCGCTTTGTGCAACGAAGATCAACCACCCACGCAGAAATCTGCGCTAATGTCGGTGTGGCAGCTCGGATAGATATTGACACGCTCGATCTCGTTGAGTTTAAGTTAACCTTGACGGGAAATAGATTGCCATGGGCTGCTAAACCTTACACCACAACTCTTTGTACTTAAACTATTGCTAAGGGATGTGGGGATACAACCTGTGTCTTTAAGCCCGAACTTTAATGGCCTAAATGCACTAAACAGACCGTCACTTGCAGTAATGAAATCTGAGACTTCACGGAGTCGGCTTCTCTAGGCTTCTGGTGGATTTGGGGGAGACCACGACCTGTTTCGGCTACGCCTTGTGCCACACGAAATGCCAAGATGTCTTAACTCGCTTGCAAGATTCTGATATAACGTCATCCTACACATTATTCACTGCATGTTTGGCTCCAGCACTGAACTAGACGAAATATTCTCCAAGCTTGAATCGTATCAAGGTTCAGTTTAAGCTATACGGCAGCAGAAGATCTATCTTGCTATAAATGATTGATCATGTGCTGAAAATGGCGATCTGCATCCGGAGCCGAGTTCCGCAATGGAAAAACCTTACGCTGCAATACTTCCAACAATGACATGGTTATACAAAGCTGTAAGATAATTGGCTAGCTGAAACAGAAGGTGTCTTTATCGGCTGGAGGATTAATATAAAAGACAGCCAAGTCTCCTCACTGCCTGTGCAGGAATTGAATAGACTAATGGAACCAGACAACTGATCTGGAAATACTCACTACTTCACTTTGATTCCACTCCGCCTTCGAAATGCATATCAAGGCTATTCTTGGAACTATTGTGGCAAGCCTTTCGGCGCTGTGTATGTATTTACTCTCTGGCTTATGATAGCTCGCCAGATTTTCGTCGAACCATTGGACTAACAGATGCCTCAATCAAGCATTCGGGCAGACCAGCGCTCCAACATGCGCAGGCGTCAGCTCGCCACTTTATCCTTTTCACACCGCCCCAGCATTCTGGGCGACTAAGGTGGCTGGCGGCTTGACGTCACCTCGGGGCATCGCTATAGACTCATCAGGCCGCCTACTCATTGTCCAGTCCGGTGTAGGAATCAGCCAGCATGTTCCTGATCCTGCTACTGGATGCATAACATCGAGCTCGACATTGATTTCCATGAGCAGCCTCAACCATGGAATCTTCCTCAGCCCGGATGGCACCACGCTCTACGCAAGCGACTCTAATGCCACGTACAGCTGGGCATATGATTCGTCATCTGGTACGGTCAATAACGAGTTCTCGGTCGTTGTCGATGGCATGGCGGGGAGCGATCATGTCACTCGAACGCTCACTATTTCTCCACAACATCCGAATCTTCTGGTTATCTCTCACGGCTCAAATTCGAATCTTGATATGCAAGCTGCAAATCCAGCTTTGGGGAGATCAGTTATCAAAGTCTTTGATTTGAACGTGATACCGGCTGGGGGATATGATTGGGCCAGCCAGGGCTATCTGATTGGCTTCGGCCTCCGTAATGATGTCGGCATGGACTTTGATGCAAATGGAATGTGAGTTTGGATCCCACCCTGGGTCCTCACCTATCTGTGATAGCAAACAGTAGTAGCAAATATTAACGACGGCCCAAAACCAGGCTCTGGAGTGTCGAAAACAGCGCCGATGATTTGGCCCGCACGGTCAACGGCGTGAGCACCGATGTGCACACCAACAACCCCGCCGAGGAGCTCAACTACATCGGCGACATCAGCAACCCCAACAATAACTTCTTCGGGTACCCGTACTGCTTCACCGTCGGCGACCCCAGCGAGATCACCGACACGCAGTTCCAGATAGGCCAGCAGTTCGTGCTGGCGCCGGGCGGCTCGCCCAACGACGCTGACTGCGCGTCGGCCTCGCGGGCCCCGTCCTTGGTCTTCCAGGCGCACTCTGCGCCGCTCGACGCTAAGTTCAACCCCACCAAGTCCATCATGTACGTGACCCTGCACGGAAGCTGGGACCGCCAGCCTGCCACCGGGTACAAGCTGGTCGTGGTGCCTTTTGGTATCGGTCCCGACGGCAGCTACGTGCCGACCTACGGCATCGAGGGTTATGCTGATGCCTTCTACCCGCCCGACGAGACCTCGTGCTCCAGCTCCTCTTGCGCGCGGCCCGTAGGCCTCGCCTGGGACGCCAGCAATAGGTTGTACATGACTAGCGATAGCTCCGGGGAGGTGTTCCTGCTGGGACTGACCGGTCTTTGAAATGTGTAATGATCATGAGAGACATGAGTTGCATCTTTTTTAAGTTTATCCTATGCGCGCCGGTCTTGAGTCGTTGAATATATATAATTTTCACGTTTTAGGTAAAGTCCGTACTGGCTTATTAAGTAACGATTCATATGAGATTTTCTTCAGCCATGCAGTGGTTCACCAAGACTCTTGTGAATGATAAGTAAATAATAAATAACCTATTGGCGTTGTGAAATTTCTAGTTCTTGCTGAACTTCTAATCTGACTCGGGTGATTTCACTGAGACAATACGAAGAATTTTTATTTACATTATCATCGCAGTGTCGCCAAACGAGTCAGCAGCAATACATTTGGGCTTTCTAATATTGTTCATTGTATTTCTCAATGCTTGCCTGACTCCATAGGATATCTGGTTTCTTGCGTGCATCGAGCTTCGATTTGTATATGAAACTTAAGTGGCATAAACCCTGATCACTATATGGGAAACTCGAGTGTTATATGCCAACTTTTGTATATATTTTGTTTCAAATAATGTTGAGCAATCTATTTTAGAGAAATATTCCAAGCAGCTCAGAATTGGAGGAGTTTTGCAATGCACCCTGGCTGAACTTGTTCCAATTTCGCGGTCACTTCGGCCCAGAGGCGTTTTTGCATATTGATCCCTTCTGTGTCGGTAATCCAACCTGGGACCAAACCACTAAACGTACACATCAGCTAAAGTACAATGGAGAAGCTATTATTGGAACAGCATTGTTCTAGACCTACTTTGTGATCTCACAACTAGTTAGAAAACCTCCGTGGCTCTGCTTACCTGCGAAAACCGCATGCAAAACGGTTCGGCTACCCATCTCGCTTGTCCTGCCTAGGAGCCGGCTCATCAGTCCGACCTGAATGCGCGTAGCCAAGGTCGCCTGGCGCAGTAGTCCGCTCCTGACAAGGCCGGGACTCAAGAGATTGATGACCACCCCGGTAAGCTCCACTGGCATAAGCTCAGCGAGGCGGAGTGTCATGAGTATTTGCATCAATTTAGTTAGGAAATATCTACACGAAGAGATAAGTGCGTTATAATAAGCATATTATGAGAGACATAAGAGAAATAAATAAATGTAATGCTGGAACTGCTTGCACCTACCTGGAAGCGGACGCCATTGCAGCCTCTTCTTTCTTGTTCAAACCACCCAATATGTTGTCTTTAATCTTGTTGAAAGCTTCTTGTTGGTCAAACCCCGCGCCGCTAGTTACTATGACGAGGTGTGGTAGGATCCCAAAGCTTCTAGCATCGCCGATCATCTTCGGAAGCAGCAGGACCGCGAGCAAGAACGTCCCCAGAACATTGACCACCACCGATGTTTCCATACCCTCGGACTCGGTCCAGTGCTCGAGGGCGGCAGCTGCATTTTCAATCAGCCCATCGATCTTATCTAGCTCCAGTATGGCTCGCTGTGCGAAGTCCTTCACCGAATCATACGACGCCAGATCCAGCCGCCATACCTCGGCAACACCACTCCGTCCCGTCTCCTCTTCGATCTGACGCCTGGCTACCTCACCGGCTTCAAGGTTGCGCACCGCTAGAATCACACGCTTAGCCTCGAGGCGAACCAAGTGCTTAGCAGTCTCAAACCCGATGCCAATGTTGGAACCAGTGACTATGTATATGCCGTCACGGCAGTGCTCTGGTGTTGCTAGTATCGGTAAGTTGCGTAGCTGTTCAGATATTGAAATTGCAGCCATCTTCGCTTATTATTTCGGCAGTACTTCAGGCGGAATAGTCTCAGCATATAGGAAATTGAGAGCACAGATACTGAGCGACATGCTTTCCAACGGCAGAACGCCTTCTTATACTGGGGACAAATATGCTTAATTCCGCCTTGGGAAAAGTTTCGGGCCCGTTATCGCCGTGGACTTAAGCAATCTCAGATAGAGTAATGCTTTCCAAGCCTCTGTTAAAAGAAAATAACTGTTCGTTTGCCAAGATGGGGATTGTGGCCACGCCAGCCCGACCAACCAGACATTGATTTCCATTTTAGGAATAGAGCTAACAAAAGGAGCCAATCAGATATTGTTTTCCACATTGGGAATGGCGCCTATGGTGGGCATCATAGTAGAACCTCTTTCGAGGTAGTAATTTACAGGTGCTCCTTTTCTTCCCCGCTGCTCATGTGAACTTGACGATGAATATTCCAAGGATACAAGGTTGTGAATTTGGATTCAGTATTTGTTTTTAAGTCCCGAGAAGACCGTTACGCTTTTGAGTGCAAGGACATTTGGGGGCAATTTTGAGCTCGTGCAATAATGACAGCCATACTTGCCCTGTAGAAACATTTCTAACTACCTACCTAGGTATGTAACTATGGAGGTTGCCCTGAGTGCCGAACCCTTTTTAGTTTCCTAGAGGTTACCAGCTCATTCCAGGAAGAACATTGAGAAGTTTGGATATTGGAAGGGTGTTGAGAACAATAATGGGATAGAAAATGTTGGCCATATTCAAGATGAGTATCCGTTAAAGGTTAGCTGATCTAAGCGATTAAGCTGATGCCATGAGCCTATCGTGTGCTTGTAGTGGTCTTCTAGTATAGTCAATCCTTTGAGCCGACTTATGGGTTAGCATCAGGCGCTGCTTGACTTCCACGAAGTACGCAACTGTAGGGCAGTCCCATCGCTGCGTCTGGTCCCAAAACCCTATTGCTCACACCCTTGCCACGTGAGGTGCGCGAAACGAGATGACCGCCTCCCAATGCGCATGGAAACCTTCTCGACTTCGGAGAAGTAGACCCGACCGCTGTTGTAGCGAATGCTGTCAAGTATGGGGTAACCTAGCGCGTGTGGGGTAGTACCTTAACCCCAGGATGCAGAATATGAGGGGGAAGCTCCGCTAATGATTCAGTGGCTTCCCCTCCCCTCAGGTACCCTGAACTGCGAATGACGGGCGCCACTCACTGGGATGCCGTGGAACTCCAACCTCACGTAAGCGATCGCATGGACACCCCGCGATCTACCCTGTCGAGATGAGATTTCATTCGCAAGAAGTGAGAGGTATGTTGGCCTCGTCTGGGAGCCGCATCATCCTATATCATTTTTCCTGTGTAGCGTGAGCCACTCATTCACTGATCAAAATGATGGCTGCAAGAAAGCCCTCTGCCCATACGGTCTATCGCTCTCCCTATCCCTCTGCCGCTGTCCCGACCGACTTGTCCCTGTCTCAATTCCTCTGCACCACAAACCCTGACGATGCCCCTCCTTCGAAAGTGATTCTCGAGGAGTTCGACAACCCGAGCAGAGCAGTGACGTACGGAGGGATTCGCGATGCTGCCTCACGGTACGCGCATGCCCTGGCAAGCCGTGGCTTGTTTGCAAAACCTGGAGAGGATATTATCTGCATCTTTGCTGATAACTCTGCCAACTGGGCAATCTTTGCCCATTCGGTGCTATGGGGTGGTGGTGTTGTAAGGTGAGCAAACTGCGTGGTTGATTGTCTTCCATTCCATAACCAACTTTCCTAATTCTGGTGTTATACATAAAAGTGCTTTGAATCCACTGGCAACCAGCTACGAGCTTGTGCACTACTTGAGCATCGCGAGGCCAAAGATTATCGCGGTTGATGAGGCACGGCTGGGAAAGGTTCAGAAAGCTCTAAGTGAAATGAAGCTTGGAAAGAAACCAGCCATCATAATTATGAGGGACGCCTATAACACCGCAAGGTTGGCTGAAGGACTTTTGAGTGTAAGCAATAGTATCTCAATCGAGAGCAGAGCCTCTTCAGCATCCACTCTCTGACCAATTAAACAGTTCCCAGGAGATTTTCACAGCGGCACACCCGAATCTCGAGCACCTCCCCTGGACCTGTCAGCAAGTGATAACCAGACAATACCAGCCCTCATGATCTTCAGCTCGGGAACATCGGGCAAGCCCAAGGGCGTCGTGCTCTCGCACTACAACCTCATCGCAATCCTCCTCACTCTGCGGGCCACCAATCCGTTCACGCACAACGCTCACATGCGCGAGGTGTTCTACCCTTCCTTTGCCCACATATACGGCATGACCTGCGGCGTGCTCGTACCCGCCTGGCTGGGGAGCTTCGTCGTGGCCATGAAGCACTACGACTTCATGGGCTACGTGCGGCGCTGCGCGCGGATCCGCGCTACGGTGCTGCGGCTCGTGCCGGCGACGGCCATCCGCATGGCCAAGGACCCGGTGGTACGGGGCCTCGGGCTGGCATCGGTGAAGGCCGTCATGTGCTCTGGCGCCGCTCTGTCCGCGGACACCGTGGAGGAGCTCCGCGGGATCCTCGACCCCGCTGCTGCGGTCCTGAACGGGTACGGCATGAGCGAGGTCACCGTGACGCTGCAGAGGGAGACCGCGGAGAACAAGTCCGGCAGCATAGGCAAGCCGGCCGCGGGCGTGGTCGTTAGGGTTGTGGACGACAGGGGCTTGGATGTGCCTCGCGGGTCGGAGGGCGAGTTTCTGGTATCTGGGCCCACCGTGTTCATGCGCTATGAAGGAAATCCAAGCGAAACAAGGGCAGCCTTCGAAGGCGTCTGGCTAAAGACGGGTGATGTGGGGAAGGTAGATGAGGATGGTTTCTTCTGGCTGACTGGCAGGAAGAAGGAGCTCATCAAGTACAAAGGCAACCAAATAGCGCCAGCCGAGCTCGAGGCTGTCCTCCTTACTCACCCTCTGGTGGTCGAGGCGGGTGTGTGTGGAGTACATGATAAGGAGTTAGGCACAGAGGTACCGGCAGGGTTCGTTGTGCTGGCCGAGAATGCGAATAAACAGCGCATTGGTGCTGAGCTGGATCTGATTGTGAGGCACGTTCATGAGCGAGTTGCGCCATACAAGAAGCTTAGGGGTGGCCTGTTTGCTGTTGGCGAACTACCAAAAGGAAGTACGGGAAAGCTTCTTAGGAGGGAGTTACCGAAACTGATAGCTAAGAGCACTTTGACTTCAAAGTTGTAATGTAAACTGGAGCCATGATCATGGTTGTATATAATACGGGTTATTTCCTCAAGCATCTTGACAATGAAGCACCTCCTCATGACATATCTGACAAGACTTCATCATAAAATGGATGGTTTAAGTTGGCGCAATATCATTTATCTTTTCTTAGCATCTCCAACCACCGTCTATGCTAATGTCATTTCCAGTTATGTAGCTCGATTCATCGCTTAGCAAGAACGCAATCAGCTTAGCTACCTCTTCTGCCCGCCCCATTCTCCCAAGCGCAACTTCGGGAAAGGACTGGCTGCTTTGAAACACCGATGCATCGCCATTATTGGCTATCTCCTGTGACTTTTGTAGCATCGGCGTGAAAATTCGTCCGCTAAGATATAGCACACATGTTAGTTAGGTACATAGATTGGTCAGATCTGGGGATTCTTTTCCCGCTTCGAGCTCTGTGGACTCAATTCAACACTTACGGACAAATCGCATTCACCCTGACGCCCCGAGATCCAGCCTCCTTGGCCGCGGATCTAGTCATGCCCAGGACGGCATGCTTGGAGGCTGAGTAGGCCGTATTGTTGGCCCGTCCCGTCGTGCCGGCGATGGAAGAGGCGTTGACGATGGAGCCATCATCAGCAATAGCGCCCAGCTGAGCGCGCAGGCAGTGCATCACCCCGGTGCAGTTAACATCCATGACGAAGGACCAATCGTCAAAGTCCTGCTCCGCGAGCCCCTTGAGCCCGATAGACTTGGGGATCACGCCCGCGAGGTTGGCGGCACCGTCCAACCTGCCAAAGTGCTTCACCGTCGCATCGGTCCACTCCTGCACGTCGGCATACTTGCGCACGTCAACGGGGAAGATGAGCACCTCGGCCTGGTGCTGCGCCTGGATCTCCGCCTGCGCTCTCTCCAACGCGTCCTTCTGGACATCCGCCAGGGATAGCTTGGCACCGCGACTAGCCAATAGGTGAGCAGTTGCCAGGCCTATGCCCGATGCGGCGCCGGTAAGGGCGATAACTTTCCCGGAAAACTGAGTAGCCATAATTATTAAGGAGGCCTGTGGTTGGTGTGAGTGTCATATTAACCATGAAAGGTGTCTCAAATGTTAATATTATAGTAATGTTACCTGTTTCTGATTGTCTTTAGTGTACGAGATCCCTAGCGGCTATCAATAACCGAAAACGGGGTTTGTGGTCTGGTGAGGAGAACTCGGATAACCGGACTAAAAACTTCGCTTGCTCAGAAAATGACGTACAGAAAATAGGTCTTAAATCTGGAAGGGTTGAAACGCAATTGGTAGCTGGGCGTATGAATCTATGTTGAAATTCATGAGCTAGTAATGAGTAATGCACAAGCATATGCAACTCAGATAATTAACTCCACGTTTTAAGATGATACAGATATTGTGGCAAGGAAGCAACTTTTACTCCCAGTCAGCACGAATACACAAGAAATTGAATCATGACTACATTTGCATCTATTAGAGTACAGGCGACATGCTTTCTGTGTCTTGGTCTATAAGAATAGAGATTTGGGGGAAGCGGTGTCGAAAACTGTCTCCAACCGTCCAGTTCTTGATTTGCCGGATATGATCCTCGTAAATGGGATTGGTAATGACGGTCTTCACTGGAGAATCATTGGAACTTGTTGTTATCAGGATATGTGCTGGATCACAGTCCCATCGGATGGTGATACTACTGCTGTACGTGGAGGCGAAGAGGTCGAGGGTGATTTCTGGGTGCAGAACTAGATAGTCCCTAGCTCTTGGCCTAGACCTCGACTCATAAGTATGCACGACCTTTGCGTCACGAACATTCTGTAACTTATAGGGGCCCAAATAAATAACTTACCAGGGTATTCGATCAATCCAGGCAGCATGTGGTGTGAGTAGTTGGCACTGCGTGGGTCGCAGCCACTCCGGTAACATGTCCCAGCTGTGCTTATCAAGGAATACCAGCCACTAAGTACATGATAGATGTAAGCAACTGGAAGCCAATGGATCTATTAGGGCGGAACTGGCGAACTTGCCTTGAACAATATTGACATGACGTAGAAAACAGCCGCCTGCTTGGTTAGGGTATCAATTTCGGGATAGCTTCTCACGATGTCGCCCGCTACATTGCTAATCTTGTCTGGTGTTCTCTGATCCTTGAATACCAGCAGCGTTGGATCCGGCTTCTGGCATAATGCTCTACCATTTGCTGAGTTCGCATCTAGCTTCATGTTGATACGCTCAGTGTTGATGAAGTTTTGCAGAATCTCGTCTGCAATACAGTCTGGCTGAGAGTTGTTTGGGGGCGATCTCCATGGCTCTCCAGCGAGCAGCAGCGACTGTTGTACGCCAGACGGCGGAGAGTCACCCCTCTGTCCCAGCATGCTGAGTTGCAACGCAGCATTCAATGTGCGGAGCTGTGCATTCTCCGTCTCCAACACTGCCAATCTAGCACTGAGCAAGTTCATGTCCTTTGATCTGTCGTCCAGCGAGCGGGTGAGGAAGTCAACCTGATCGGAGAGATTTTGTATGGTCCACTTATTGCGGTCTCTCATGGCCTGCTGGGATTTGCGATCTCGAGCTCGCTTCCTCTGGAGCTCCACATCTCTGTTGGGGCTGGCTGGAGGAGCGTCCGACAGCGTCGATGATGCCGACGGCGAGGACTGAGACGCTGTATTATGGGTGATCATGGTTGAATGAAGGAAATCAGTGCATTAAAATGAACTTCAAATAGACTTGTTACCGATCCAACTCGCGTTGCCATGCAAATAGGAGTCGCATGTGCGGTGTCAACAGGGAATGAGAGGACATCGAAATCTGGGGGGAAACAGTGGGGGTGTAAGTGCGCTAGCCGGAGACCGCCATAAAGGGGACAAGGCCCAAAATGCGGGGGTGGATACCGAGTTCCTCCCACTACCCACTACCCACTACCCACAGCGAGCTGGGCTCATCCTCCACAGCTGAAACCACATTGGATCCCTTCATATTCCATAATATCCGTTGCCCTGACATCACCTTCGAGGTTAGGGCAAAAACAGGAGTCTGGGATTAGGATAGACATACTCCATGCGATACACTTCACAGCTCTACAACAATCTCTTTGTGCAGAGACTAACACGCAATATTCCGTGACTTTCGTAAGACAATATCAGCAAAAATACAGCTACGTTATCCTATTGCGTAAATATCCTCCCAAATCCGACCCTGAAGCCAATGATCGTTCCTGGGAGATCTCTTACTTAGTTAAGAGCTATGTACCAATCTCCCGTTCATACGCACTCCATTCCCCCCTCACTGCCCGTGCATCTTCCGCTCCACCTTGTTGGTCAGGTGCTTCTTCGCATCCTGGCAAAACAGGCATCCGACCAGAGCAATGCCTCCGAATCCAAAACTAGCGAGATAAACCGTCTGGAACGCTTGAGAGTACGCCGTAGGCAGAACCGCCTGCACTGCTGACTCGATCGCGGTCGTGATGCCGGGAAAGGACGCCAGCTTGCCGCTGATGGCCGCTGTCGCAAGGGAGGACACCTCGTTGGCCGGCAGGCCCGCGGCGATGGCCACGGGTCCGATATTGTCGGGGACGGTGGTCGCCAGGCGGTTCGACAAGATGGTGCTATAAACCGCGACAGCGATGGAGCCGCCCGCGGACCGGATCGATGCCAGGAGGCCCGACGCCAGCCCGATATCCGACGGCTTGCAGAACAGAGGAGCGAGCGCCAACGAGGCCAGCTCGATGAAGCCTACAAAAAAGGGTCCCAGAATCGTGAACGCAATGCCCATGTTTAGCCTTTCTGGCGTCAGACTCGCTAACGCGCCGACAAAGCCGACCATGCCCAGCGTAGAGAAGATTATCCAGTACCGCACATTGCCGCCCCAGCGAACAATCAATCCCGCGCAGATTTGTCCCAGGGCCGTTGATCCCGCCACCGTGCACTTAAAAGTTCAAATGTCAGTGCCTTACTTTCTGTAGCTATTTTGCTATGATTTCCAGCTTACCGAGAGCCATCCAGCGTATGTAATATCCTTGGTGAACAAGGCAGCAATCTGCTGCGGCCACAATAGTACGGCGGAGTAGTAAAACATCTAAGGCGGCCGAAGTGTCAGCTAAATCCACCACTATCATCCTTTGTAGAGGGCCTTCCACCCCGTCATGGAGTGCTCACACTAGCTACTGTTGCGCAGCACACGAGACTGATGAACCCGCGGTTGCGGAAGAACCTGACGGGGATCGCGGGATACTCGAGGTTCGCAAATCCCTCCCACAAGAACAAGAGGATCAGCAAGATGGCGCCGATCACGATGGTGGAGATGACCGGAGCAGATTTCCAGGGGTATATGCTGCCTCCAAGAGAAATTCCCATCAGGAATAGAGTGAGGCCAGCCGTCCACATGAAAATGCCAAGATCTAATGGTAGGATGGTGTCAGTGACGATTCCGGTTTATCCTCCCCTCATACATGAACGTTACCGAGACTTACAGTCCAACTTCTTGAGGAGCTCCCGCTTGCTTTTTCGTTCATGGAGCAGCTCGAAGGTGGGTGGGTGGTAAAAGAAGAAGAGCAGGACGATGGCGAGCCCTACCACAATGATATTGATGTAGTAGCACCATCTCCATCCGAGAGATGGAACCTCGATAAATCGTCGAGCTATTTCAAAGACGGGCCAGCTTTAGCCTAGTTCACCCTGTGAGTGAGAGGGGAAAAGGTGAAACTTACCAATCATCGGACCAAAGGTAGCAATGGGTGAATTAGTTAGAAAGATAAAGGACATGACCATGGGTCTGTACTTGTTGGGCACCAACTCTCCTATGGCCACATTGAAACTGAGCTGTACAGTTTCGCCCAAACCATACACAGCACTGCCGATGATGATGCTGTTGATATTCTTAGCGAAGGCACAGACGATGATGCCAACTAGAGCCAGAACATTTCCTCCGATGAAAAACCAGCGGCGGCCAAAAAGATCGGACAGCCGGCCCAGAATCGTGTAAGTAAATGCCTGTGCGAGAGTTCGAGAGACGTTGACCCAGGATATGTATGGGCTAGGACCGATGTCGGCGTTGATGTACGACAGGACGTTGGTGGGCAGGATCAGGAAGATGTACGCCGAAATCGCAGAGAGGCAAAATCCCTATGGCCATGGACCGCTCCAAAGTTAGCCACAAAACACAAAGGGTTTGAAAATGTATTGAGCACGCCGAACTGGACTTACCGTCAGGGTGCCAAGGAATCGCGGAGAGTAGAAGTACCCATGTGGGAGGTTGTTACCCAAGGCTTCGGATCTGATGGACGATGCGTCATCTGCATCTGCACCAAGGATCCCATGGTCCTGCACCTCCTTTTCCAGGTCCTCGATCTGCTCCGTTCGCGTCTTTGTTTGGTCGACGTCCATGATGTTGTTTCCTAATCACGCGAATCACAAGAGCATTATCGTCCTTCGTAATTCTTTTTTGGAGAAATTTCAATAATGTGATAGACAAAGTGAGAAGTGCAGAATGATCTGAGGAACTTAAATCCAGAAGGATCTTTAGAGCTTAATAAACTTATTTCATGCCTTGTGAGGTTTGTATCAGGCTAATCGTAAATTACCAGTCCATCATCACCAAGCGACCTCAGCGGTGGTTGTATAAATGGGACTAAATCCCCGGAAAACGTAAACCCCACACGCTACCCTGCATTTTGCGGGGAGATTGTCACAATCATCTAGGACCCAGTCTCAGAATAGCATAGTAGAATCTGGGGTTACGTGTCAGGGTGGGAGCAGAGCGCTGAATCATTAGTCTACAGCCAAGTGCTCACCATGGTTCCCGCTTGTGCCGCAAGTACCACGACACTATCCGTGACACAGCTTGTAAACAGGGGACGAAAACTAGCCAAGGAGGGTTATGCACACATTCTGCTACGCTTCTTTTTGACTTCCTTTCCCCTCCTGCAGACGCTATATGGAGTTGCATAGATAGATCAGCCAAGAGATTCACGCCGCTGCCTTGATAAGGCGTTGCACGCCCGATCGAGTGAACTAGGTAACTAACGTACCTGAAGATCGTATGTGCTTAGGCTTCTTTCTACGTATCTAATGAGGCTTGATGAACATATCAGGTGCTTGTGATGTGAAAACGCCACAGTTATTCTACAAGTCACTAGTTTGTAGTAGGGTTATGAAAAAAGGGAAATCGGGTATTGCGCAAGAATGGCATATCACGGTCCATCGCTTTTCGGACTTGTAAATCTTGTTTTAGTGATGGAATAGTGTCTAGAGGTCATAGCCGGCTTGCTTTCCACTGCGGCTCCCGCTTCTCTGCAAACGCCTTGAGCCCCTCCAGAATGTTCTCGCCCCTCTGCAGCTCGGCGAACTCCCTCTCCAGCGTGACCTCGACCGAGCGCTCTACGCTCGCCGTCTCCCAACCCTGCCGCAGCCCGGCCCGCGTGCAGATGATGGCGTCGGGGCTGTTCTCGGCGATCATCCTCGCGTAGCCCACGGCCTCCTCCACAACCCGCTCCCGAGGCACCACCTTGTTTACTACGCCCCAGGCGTGCATCTCCTGGGCCGTTGCCCTGCGCCCCGTGAGCGCGAACTCGGTAGCCCGCTGCAATCCTACGGTGCGTAAGAGCCGCGGCAGCGCGCCGCCGATGGCGGCAACGCCGCGCTTGACCTCGGGGAGCCCGAAGTAGGCGTCCTCGGCGGCGACGACGATGTCGCAATTGACGACGAACTCGCAACCGCCGCCCATGGCGAGCCCGTTGACCGCCGCGATCACGGGCTTCTTGCCCAGCCGGCGGCTGAGCGGCTTGAAGGCGGGCGCGTTGCCCATGCGCGCCTTGGGATCTGCGTCGTCGGCCATGGAGTTGTTCCACTCCTTCAGGTCTGCGCCTGCGGAGAAGGCCCGCCCTGTTCCCGTGATAACGGCCACGCTGAGCCGCGGCTCCAGGTCGAACCACTTCCACACGGCGTCCATCTCCCACTGCGCTGCCGTTGACATGGCGTTGAGGTCCTTGGGCCGGTCCATGCGCACAAGCAAGACCCGTGGTGCCGGATAGGACAGCCGTAGAAATGTTGGCGTTGGTGGTGGAGGCGTGTCTACTGGGTCCATGTTGGATGATAATTGTAAGGACGATAAGCCTCTATATTGGTGTCATGTAGCGACCGCGCAGTTCTTCGAAGTTAAAAAAAATCTTGCAATCAAGCAAAATGAAGAAATTGACTCTGAGTAGCTGGACTAGGAAACACGTCAATTCCACGGAATAAAGTTATTTGCTAAGAGATATATCAAGTGGAAATCGAAGCGATGTCGTGACTACCGAATGCTCATTTACAGCCAAGGGCAGCTGGCGAAGCTAATCGTGCAACTCTCGGCTTCAGCAGACAGATTTCGGCTACTGGGAAGGCTCTCACCAAATCCAGTCTAAGATTTCCTATGAAAATCACTTTCTTTGTAACTGAGAAGATAAGGCAATATCCGGATCACCGGCTGCTCCACTCTCTCCTCACTATCGCACAGTAGTAGCCACAAGCTCAACTTCGGCCGGGAATCGTTTACCTCCGCTATGTTAGGTGGATCGGGATCCACCTGAGGCCCCCTCCCCCGCAAACCTGGGGTTGGTCCCACTGAAAAGAGACCAGACCAGGGACCGCGCGCACTTATACCTGAGTTCGTGGATACGCTAATGATTCATCGCCTGATCAGCAGAAGCAAGGATGGGGCAGCTTGCAGACCCCGCGATGGTCCATCGCGAAAGTCTGCCGAAGAATCGGGATGCTCATTGCCTAGGTTATGTTGCCAGAATAGGTGCCTCGTTGGAGAAGCGAAGCGAGAGCAATATGGGATCTTAGGTCATCCTGCCCCGCAAGACGCGGCCCGCCCCCAATTTGCTTGCCGTCCATATCTTCAAGCATCACATAGGCTTTGGAATACAGGCAGCTCTAACAGCACAACGAGACACAAGCAAAAGTTGCTCCAACGATGGCGACCCCCAGGACGAAGAATCCGGTCCCCGACTGGATCGAGAACCCTTACCCTCACGTCCAGCACAGCCTGATCTCATTCCCACGGCCTCACGTGCTACTGGTCACCATCAACCGGCCCGAGTTCATGAACTGCTTGCCCGTTGAGGCTACAATCGAGTTGGGAGCGCTATGGAAGTGGTATGACTCCGAGCCCGAGCTGCGCTGCGCCGTGTTCACAGGCGCCGGTACCAAGGCTTTCTGTGCTGGCATGGACCTCAAACAGCGCCTCGAAATCCTCAAGACGAATGATGTGGCTCATGACTACCCGCATGGGGGTTTTGGTGGAATGAGCAATCGTACGGGCAAAAAGCCAATCATTATTGCCTGCAATGGACACGCTCACGGTAAGGGCATACCTAAGCCAAAAGGCTGTTTTTCTTTTGGTGATTATCTGAATTCAAGATAAAATCTAATATATATAATATGCAGGAGGCGGTTTCGAGATCGTGCTGAATTCCGACGTAATATTCGCCTCCCCGAACGCTTCGTTCCGCCTTCCCGAGGTCCTCCGCGGCGTCTCCGCCCTAGCAGGAGCCCTGCCGCGCTGCATGGTGCTTTTCGGGAACCACCGAACAATGGATCTGTGCCTGACAGGGCGGGTGCTCAGCGTGCAGGAGGCGGTGGATTGGGGGCTGGTCAAAGAGATCGTGCCGCAGGAGAAGCTGCTGGGTCGCGCGCTCGACTATGCCTCGGAGATCGCGGCCCTGTGCCCAGACAGCGTTATCATCTCGCGGCTAGGCGCTCGCGAGGCCTGGGAGACGGGAATCAGCAGGGCGACCATGAGGGGCCAGGAGATCTACGCCGAGGCCATGCTGCGTAGCAAGAACGCGGCCGAGGGACTGGCGGCGTATCGCGAGAAGAGAGATCCAAAGTGGTTCCCATCGCACTTGTAGGGTGCTGCTGTTACAGGTATATACAACTAGAGTATCAAGAATATTTATAAGCATTTATAAATTTATATTATTCTCCATCAACAGAGTGTGCTTTCGAAAATTAACGTTCTCTATGAAAACTTCCGGAAGTGGCGCTACAACCTGCTCCCTTTCTTCTGCTTTATCTTGGCAGATCCGTTGGATAAGGCAACTCGGCCATCTCCCTTGACAATTGTCTCGAACAAGATGTTGTCGCAGCCATCCTCCGACCCAACCACCCACATTCGAGTCTCCAGCTCATCACCAGGGTATACCACACTCTTAAACCTTGCACTGTACGCCACGAACCTTGCCGGGTCGGAACCGCCCAGCTCCCTGAGCAAGCCGTGCGCCGCAATATTCCAGGTACCAAGGCCGTGGAGGATAGAACCCTTGAAGCCCGCTTGCTGGCCGAAGGCCTCGTCAGCGTGCATGGGGTTATAATCACCACATAACCGGTAAAGTAGGGCGACCTCCGGGGTGGTCTGAAAAGTGTGCACTGCGTCGGGGGCGCGTGGGGGGATATTGGATGTAAGTTTGGAAGGGCCTCTGGGACCGCCGTAGCCGCCTTGGCCGATGCCGAAGGCGGTCGACGTGAGCTTCACGTACACGGTGTTGGTCTTGGCATCAAGAAGTTCCCCCTCGCTCTCCAAGATCATCGCACCGCCTACATGCAAAAGGTTTTTAATAGGTAAAGCCCAGCTACGCATAGAAAGAAAGAAAGTGAGAGGCTAGGGGAACTGTACCTTTATCGTAAACTCCAACTACCCTATTGCGAATCTCCAGGTCAAGTCCCTCTGAGCTGACTGGCAAAGGTCGGACGATCTCAATACCTCTTTCCCCGTCCACTGACCTCTGGGCATCGAATGGGGGTACGCCAGGGACATCGGCAGAGGTCGTGCGTGCGATAAAGTCGAAGACATCTTGGTCGGTCTGCTTGAACCCGAGGTTGATTGGGAATGTAGGGAATGCGGCAAACTTGGGATGCAGCTCGTACAAGAAGTGAATCTCGTCTTTTTGTGCGCCAATGGCGTTTGCCTGCCAATTTCCTATTATTATTATATTCGAAACGCAGTCGACAGGGTAAATCTCAAGTATGTACTTACAAATAAAAGCACGTCACGACGGTTGTAGCTGCACTTGATAGGTGGGTACTTGTATCCAACAGCTTTGCGAAAATCGACATTGTCGTATCTTCCAGAGACGTTCTTGACAGGCTTATCACTCGCCATGTTTACTGATGATATCCAAGGAACGTGGGATATTAGAGGTGGATGAGTGGGAAGGGAAAAAGAACTAGGATTTGGGGTTATAAGCAAGGTGGATACGAGTGGTGCTACTCCCCAATTCTACCCTGCTGCTGGCAGTCCATATATACACACAAATGCTATGCATATAAATAGTCCACTCGCTACCCCGACCCGCTCCACCAAAAACCTCGGGTAAAATACTCCAGCTTTTAACGGTGGCCGCCACTGTTAGCCAACCGATCCACAGAGCCTCGACTAAATAGTAGTAGTGGATGAGCTACACTGATTGAGCCTCTTGTGTGCTGTGCCGATGGTGCGAGACACTTGTCGAAACTAATCAGTACTTTCACATTACGGTTTCCTTCCGCAAATAACGTAACTGAGTACTAGTGAGCCAAATGTCAAAAGCGCGATAATTTTGTCGTATACCCAGCACACCTGATTGCGTACGACTGGTTCCGGGGGTCGTTCAGCTCTGTAAAACATTGGTTTACCAGTGTTTCGATTTCTTCACTGGACATCCCAGCCAGTCTAAGCATCTTCCACCCAATCCCACGGACGCCTTCCAGCGCATTTTGTAAAGCGAATCTTCCAAGAATTTTGAATTTTGGGTCTTCTAGCCATGGACCAATTGGCCAGAGGAACTTTCTCTCTGTCACATCCACGACTATTTCATAGAATTAGCATATAATCAAGGCACACTTTTACATAAAGCGTGGCCGATGGAGGATAAACATTAAGTCAGCATGGTATAATAAGAAAGAAATATCTTACAGCCTATCTCTTCTAGCCATCGTTTGTATTTTGGTACACATGTAACATCCCGTCCAGACGTTGCAGCACCACCAGCACATCCAGATGGCCATCTTTGAAACGCATCGCCTGCACATTAATGAAGGGTCATCAGTATACCACGTGAAAATATTTATCTTTCTAAAACCAGACAGTCGATGATAAATATGTATAAACTCACCAGGAAACTCCGAATTGGCTTGAAACGTCTCCATTGTTGACTCCTGGAACTCGACCCAACCTCCGGATGTTAGATTGTCAAATATATGTCCCATAACTGTTCTAGGATCATTGAAGCAACTAAACATTAGTCGGAGGTGAACATAATCAAACAAATAGAGTGGGGCATCAATGGAATAGCGTCATACGAGAGTGATCAAATCCAGAACTCGCCGAATTTTCGGTTGTTGATCCACCGGTTGTAGTTACCTAGGCGGGTAACTTCCGAATATATACGGAATTTGGGTACCATGTAACAATGTGGACACCACATCAACATCGGGGAATTTACGGTGAGTAGATCTGGAAAGAAAAAAGTACAAAAATTTAGCTTGCTTAGCTGCCAATCTTCTCTTGGAAACCCGACACCCACAGGCTACAGCGTAGGTTACTTCCGGTGTCTCGTTTTTGAGAATACTGATAGTCCTTCCGCCGTGCTCATTATCAGTCTTGTAAGAGTTTTCTAGACCGCTGGTCTTCACTATGTAAGGGTGAATGTATAGATATAAGCTGTCTGCATCATGCAACTATGCCCGGATCCCTTCTTAAAGAGATAGGTCCCTTCCGCCACCACTCCGTCTATTTCTCACAGTATGCAGTATTTGTTGTTGGCTATGTTTAATTCGTAGCTACTCCAAAGACTTAGGGATTCGTGAAAGGTTTGCACCGTAGGCACTGGGACCTTTGCTATGATGGCTCAGACACCACTATCCCGGACACTCTTTTTCGTGCTCCTCTCCTTACAGGAATGTATGGAGAAGTCCAGATAAATTGGTCCGCCCTTATTCCTCCACGTCGAATCCATTCGGCTGTTCCTGTTGGTGTCCAATACAAGATTGTTCAGACCAAGCTCATTCATCATAAACGGGTTTATTACTATACACAATTATTGCTCCTTCGGGGCGACGGGCATGATATTATAAGGGAACGATGGATCGTGAGTCAACACCGGTATCCTCGAGAGGCTTTTACCTACGAATGTAATTATTTATACACTAAAGTAAGGAACCCCAACTTCTCCCGATAAGGATAATCGAGGATTGATGACAAACTGTTAGAGCCATTGCGAGCGAGGATTGACCGAGGTGATGTAGTACTAGTGGTTGGTAATAACGTACCATAAACACCATTATATTTTGGTTTTGAGCACGATTATCCTCTTCAGTGACTGAATCTCGTCAACTATGTGCGGTTACTAACAATGTGGTGAAAGTACTAGTACACTCAGTTTTCATTTAGATCGTGGTCCCCTATTTGTCATCGTTGGTCCATAACCGTTGGGAAATATCTTATTACAACCATTCCGCTATCTTCAGTTTGGGATTTTCATCTATAATGTCTTCGGTGGATACTATATCAGGGATTCCGATCTGTACTCGCCATTTTATCGTTGACGACCACAATGTACATAATATGCCCGATTACGGGGTGGCCGCCTAGGTAGGAAACTCATGGGGGATATCTACTACCTATTAACTGATTTGTGTATCGCTGATTGCTGAAATGGACTATGGGTTTCTATTAACTTACAAATATGATATGTAGCAACCGTGTTTACTTACAGACCTGTTCTTGTGACTTCGTAAGAGTAAAAACCACTTCTTACTCCGAGCGCTATTGAGAATGCGCAGCACGTGACCGAAGCTACTAACACAGGCCAGGCCCATCACGTGAATGAACCCTGTGCTCACGTCACCTTAGGTCAGTTGCATTTGTAGTAAACAACTCTCACCAACTCCGTACCAGTGGTGGATATCTTCGGCTAGAGAAAGCGCGGCGCATCACTTGTGGGGCAACTGAACGTCCGCCCTAATGAGACGACTGATGGTTCACTGCTCGCATATTGCGCAGCAGCAGGCCCACCGACGCCCTCAAATCTTCTTTGGAACTGCCGGGACCGTTCGTCGCTTCCTGACCACCAATTTAGGGATGGAGTCAAGTCTGAGTCCATATCTAAGCCCAACCCTAAGTCATGACCGAATCTACGTATTAGGCGTTGGTAACATTGGCAAATATATTGCATACTATCTAGCAAAACAATCACCCAGGCTCCCAATTACGCTTTTGCTCCATAGGCCAAATTTAGTCAACGAGTGGCGATCCGAGGGTCAAGGCATCACCCGCGTCTTGCAAGACATTCCAGACATCAAAACAGGTTTTGAGGTTGAGCTGCTACCCAACCCGCCGGACGGTCTTCATGAATTGAATCATCAGGACACGCATCGGCCAATTAAGCATTTGATTGTTACAACAAAAACCTATGCCACTGCTTCGGCTCTGGGCGCTGTTCAACATAGGCTGCATGCCAGTTCTACTGTGCTCTTGCTCCAGAATGGCATGGGTACGTGTTACAGAATGTTGGCCAAGCCTCCGGGGTCCGTAATTGCTAATCTTCTCTATAGGGACAGTTGATGAAGTATCAGAAACGCTTTTCAGAGATTCAGACACGCGACCGCAGTTTTGGGCAGGCATATGCAGTGCTGGTATTTACAGTCTGTCACCATTCAAATTTGTGCATGCAGGTCATGGAACCCTGGAACTTGGTCCCATATACAATCCACCAACCGCTTCTATCGCAAGACCAGTCTCCTCCGCAACTTCTGACAATCTCATGGTTCGAACGATTCTAGAGACGACTACTCTCAAGCCTCGCCTATTATCCTCAGATGAAATCAAAGAGGCACAGCTACGGAAATTAGTAATCAATGCCATGATCAACCCGCTGACAGCGCTTTTCCGTTGCAAGAATGGTGAGCTGTTCTGCATCCAAGATAGACTTGACTTGATGCGCCTTCTACTGGAAGAGGCGAGCACAATCGTCCAAGCCTTGTCGCCCACTCCACCTCACCACATAGAAGATAATCTGTCTCAAGACAAATTGATGGACTTGGTGTTGATGGTGGCAGACAAAACAGGTGAAAATACGAGTTCTATGCTGCAAGATGTTCAGTCAGGCAGAAAAACCGAGATAGACTACATCAACGGATACCTTGTCGCACAGGCAAAGAGGCTCAACTTACCATACAAGAAGAATGAAACCATCGTAAAAATGATTAAAGATGGAGAAATCATTAGGGACGATGATATTCAGAAGCATTTCTAGAATTCAGTAATATTGCCTGGTTAGGATGCAAGATCCGAATATGGTAGTCTGAAAAACGCTCTATTAAAACTGAGGTCTATCAAGGACAATGTTTTATCGGTTTCCATTGTCAGGCAGTGTGGCTCAGGCAGAATCGACAATCAAGTGCCTCTTTGCAGAGCACCGGGGTTACATAAGACTCTGCTACCTCGGTACCAAATGTCATGACTTGTAACTACATAGCAATCTAGGGATAGTTAAGTAGCTAAAATCTCAATATGGTCTGCAGGGGAAATCCGGGGGCCTGCTTCTCCGTCCTCCATGAAAGCTGAGTAATCATTAGAGCTGGTTTGTGGATGTAGAGCACTGGCAATAAGGGATATATTTTGTTGTTCCCACTCTTCATAACCACCAGAGTATTTGTCTACCAAGTAGCGCATTGTGGTCATAAAACTGGCTATATGTAAGTATCTTTTGTTTGTATTAGATAAACAACATTCCGTTCACTCACTCCCGTCTAAATCTGGTAGATGACGAGTAGGCTGAAGAAGAGTGTATGTCAAAGCGACTGAATACAACGACTTGTGAGTTTCTGTGGTATTCGCAAATCTCTCTGGAAAGAGAACCGCACTCACATTGAATACAAGGCATTTCTATCATCATGATCCTCTTCCGGGGCTGCTGGTGGGAAGTACTTTTGGTACGATCTAATGTAGGACTTGCCGAAACGATATCTCATCTGTCGCCAGGTCCCAATCTCATCTTCATGATCTTGTTATTAAAAGTCTAATGGTTGGTGCACCAAAAGCTTAAATTTCCGGGTATGAAAGGCACTCACACTCGTTGTGCGCCCAAAAAACGCAGGCATCAAATACAATCGGGTTTCCTGTGGCAACATCGGTGCAGCAGTTTCCATACCATAGGTCGCCATGGATAAGCCTTGGTGTGATCGATTTCAACACAGTTAGTGGCCGCAGAAGTCGTGGAATTACCTTTTCATACAACTTCGCCACGAGCTCTTCAAGCTCCTCACTCGGACCCTGAACGTTTTTCTCTAATTCGAGCATCCGTCTCATTCCTTGAGCGAAAAACTCTTCCCAAGTGTCACACCAGGCGTTATCTTGGGGCAGCGGCCCCATGTAGGTGGTGACGTGGAAGCCGTACTTTCCATTTGGCGATTCTGTGCTCTGATGAAGCTGAGCCAAGCTGGAAGTAAATTTTTCGATCTCGGGTAGCTCTTCAATCATTTCCCTGCATCACCACGGATCTTTAATAGATGAACTTATTGTCAAAACAGGCCGGCGCTACTGCTACACCTACCGAAATTCACACATGAAAAAATGCATGTCTTCAATATTTTTGTAGGATCCCCACCCAAACGGCTTCGGTATGAAGTTTGGAGCCGCTCCATACAGAAGTGTCATTGACTCAAACTCACCATTCATCATCCGCATGCCGTGCTCCCCTATAGCGACTTTAACAAAATAAGCCTGCTCAGTGCCGTCTTGAAGCTTAGTATTTAGACGCGCCGTCTGCGTCCAAAAGCTGGCTCCGTGGGGTGTGATATCAATGATCGTCGATCCAATCGGCAGCTCTATAACTCGATTCATAGTTTTGTCACAATCAAAAACAAGTCCCCATAAGAGTAGGCGCTCGAGCGACACAAGGATATTGGCTCACTTACTATCAATCACGCTTGGGTCGACACTTGCGAAAGGGTTGGGCCCCTTCCGTGGCGGCGGGACATATCCATCACTACATTCAGTAACGTCCGGCATGTTGATGTGGAAGGGGTTTTGATGCGTTTGTGACAACCAATCTTGAGTGTATCTAGCAGGACGAGCGGGATTAATCGCTAATATGAATGCTGTTCACTGAAATGCTGAGAGTTTGAGATGGAGCAAGTAAGGCTTCCAGGTTCTCCTTGTGGTGCGGGGATTCGGCATGGGCACACACCAATCCATGCCATCTTGTAATTACACCGAATCCTGCTCCTCATTTAATGACTCTACTCGGATAAATGTCACGAGGCGAGGGGTAAGTCTATGAAACCAGCTCATAGCCTTGTCGCAAGGTGTACCTACCCAGTACAGCCAGCATGGAGTAAGGTCTCTTACTTAGGTAGCTGGGCCAGTGAACGTGGCGTGTATTGTACCTGTACCAAAAGAAAGCTTTACACACTACGATAGCTAACTCGGTGAAACTCTACACTACCAGATTGTACGCGCTCTATCCTTGGAAAACTGCGCTTGGGCAATCAAGGATTGCCTGCCTACTAGCCCGACCTGCTGCAGTTTGCAGGGATACTGTCTACTTCTGATTTGTCCGGCCACAGGTGTTTGGGGTTCGATGGGTCAGATGCAATGTCTATCCGAATGGAGCGCCGACAAAACCCATGTCATCATCATGGTAAGACACGGCAGACGGCAGCGAGTACTACCAAACTTGGGATGAAGTTACAAACTCAAGTTCTCCAGCAAGATCAGCTATAAGACACGTATGAACAATACAATCCGGGCATATACTTTGAAAAGTGAGAATTTTTCTGCTGTTGAGCAAAGAGCTCTGACGACGCGGGGGCTTGCCCTCTTCAATACACAAAATTGCCATATGCGTACATGAGCAGTTAAAACGAAAATAAAGACACCATCGAGATTGTGTAATGCAGAGCCTCGTCTGTGCCAACCCCGCCCGGCATTTAAGTATGCACCCAGAAGGGTTGTACACACTACCCCGCTTACCAAATGTGATCTCACGTACATGCACGCAGTCGAATGACCACCCGCGCGCGGGAGGGAGGGTGTGTGTGTTTCGTTCCTTAACGCCCCTGCTACTGGAGGTGGGTAAACATTTCGGGGTTCTGCGCTTCAGCCTGCTCTTCACCAGCGCGATTGACTGGATTTTATCATCATTCTTCATCATCCTCTTGGGCGGAATCCACAGCGCTAGATCCATTATCTCGGCGTCTTCAACATTTGTATCGAGGCTTATAAACCTATCATTGTCCCTGATGTCTGAGCCTTCTGTAGCTCGCACGATCATTAGTAATGGTTCTTTCCCGCTCCTCGGCCCGTGGCGATTCTGGTGAGAACACCCGTGATTCACACGACCTCTCTCTGAGCTCGGTAAGCCTTTCTCTCTAAAAGGTGCACTTGAATTATTCCGTGTCCCTAACATCCTTTTCTAGCTCTCCCTGACCCGATCTACCAACCGCACGCACAGCAAAACGAGCAGTAACCTGCTAGCGCGAATTCTTACAAGTCGCACCACGACCAAAGACTCCAAAATCTTCGATTGTCACGGCAGGATTGGCCTCAGTACTATTTATAGCCCATCAGATCCTTTAATCGAATATGTGTTCGTCCATGGACTGGGAGGGGGAAGCACGAAAACTTGGTCACTAGAACGAGACTCCTCGTCGTTTTGGCCGCAAGAATGGCTCCCGCACCATTCTGCCTTTCGGAATGTTCGGATCCATAGTTTCGGATATAATTCAAACTGGGCTGAGAAGGGAACTTCGACGCTAGATATTCGTGACTTTGGACAAGCACTTATACTAGCTATGAGAAACTCAGAATGCTTTTCGACTGTATGTCATCCATGGCTGACCGGTAGTGAAAAAATGCTAAGCATGTGTAAACCTATATAGAATCCGATTGTCTTTGTATCTCATAGTATGGGAGGAATAGTTGCTAAAGAGGCAAGCATCTTTCCATCCTGCCTTCATTTCTCACCTTACCTTCTGATTACACACCCCTATGTCCAACATCCAACCGCGTCCTTACTCATACCCACATACTTCTTTTCACCGGAGTACTGTTCTAACCATGAAAGCTTTAAAGGCATATTTGATGGCATGTGAAGATCCAGCGTGCCAGAGTATCTCCGAAAGAATAAGTGCGATGGTATTTTTGGCCACACCACACAGAGGATCTGACTACTCGATTATATTAAATAACTTGCTTCGACTTTCTGCGGTTCATAATCCAAAACAGTACGTCGCCGATCTTAATCGATGTAGCGCAGCCCTTGTCAGAATCAACGACTCCTTTCGACACCATAGTGACAAGCTCATACTTTACTCATACTTTGAGGTCAATGAACTTAACATTGGGCCTGCTGGATCAATCCTGGTCGTGCCGAAAGATTCGGCTATCATGGGATTGCCAGGCGAAAGGGTGTCTATGGTAGATGCCGATCATCGAGGCATTTGCAAGTTTACATCCCCGGACGATTCAAAATATACTGCTTTAACTGATGCTTTTGCCACGATAAACGCGGAAATCTCCCGTCGGAGTATGCTTCCCTCGCACCTCTTAGATTATTTAGAGAATTATAATGCTAATAATATAAAATTGGGCAGTATCGTTGAAGAATTCAGAAACCGCATGGGAACTACTACGCCAAATTGAAGAGTACCTCGGTATATCTGACACACCGGAAGATGATCTCAAAGATCTAGATGATATTCGCCTAGAGGGGTCCTGCGACTGGTTAATTGAAAGGTCTGACTTTCAGACTTGGATAACGATACCCCCAGAGTCTGGGTCAAAGATATACTGGATACACGCCGGCCCAGCAGTTGGCAAATCGGTACTCGCAAGCCATGTGATAGATGTGGTGAGTGCCTTCAATAATGATTGTAGCTATTACTTCTTTCGCCACGGAGATAAGAATCGGTCTACTTTGGCTGGATGCCTGCGTTCGCTTGTTTTCCAAATGGCCATCTTAAATCAACTCGTCCGAAACAAACTGCAAGTTATGATTGAGAGAGGGGTTAGGTTTGAAAAGGACAATGCAAAACACATATGGAGGAAAGTTCTCGAACCTCTTATCTCAAGTGCTGTCAACATTCAGCCTCAATTTTGGATCATCGATGCCCTGGATGAATGCAGTGATATCGCGACATTCTTCAGCATATTCACTAAGCTCGATATATCGATTCCAATTAAGGTACTTGTGACAAGTCGGAAGACAGAAGAAATCGCAGCTGGGTTTGCGAATTTGGAGAAAACAAGCAGAGGTTCACTTATTTCAACTGAAATTCAGCTTCATGATATTCGAGGCCCCATATTCATGTACCTCACTGCTAATAAGGACCAGCTGCATGTTGGAACCGAACAGCAGCGGGAGATATTGTTGAATAAGATCCTCGACAAGTCGCAAGGCTGCTTTCTATGGGTTCGCTTGGTATTGGAGGAGCTGAGCGGCGTTTGGACCATGCAACAAATAGAGCAAGTCCTCACAGATGTCCCCCAAGAGATGGACCCTCTATACTCTCGAGCCTTAACGATGATCGGGAAGCGACCGTTGAAATCTGTAGCGATAGCGAGCGCTATATTAACTTGGACCGTGTGTGCTATACGGCCTATGACTGTTGGTGAGCTCAAAGCAGCACTAAAACTGGACATTGGAGCCGATATCGAAAACCCGGAACAGGCCATTCCCTCACTTTGCGCACAGCTGGTACATGTGGACAAAAGTGGTCGAGTTTTGATGGTGCACTTAACTGCAAAAACCTTTTTACGGCAGCATGGACTTGACTCACCCCTGGCTATTTGTCCAATACTGGGGCATAAGAGGATCGCCTGTGTTTGTTTGAAGTACTTAAATTCAGATGAGATGAAACCACCGACTGGCCGGCGAGCTGCTGGCAGAAAGAGGTCATCTCAACAAGCCTCTGCATTTCTTACGTATTCATCCTTCAACTTTGCCGAACATATGCGGAGAACAACATCCAATAATCAAGAAATCGGACCTTTACTATACGAACTGTTGCAAAAGAATGTATTTAGTTGGATTGAGGTTATCGCCCGGGCGAACAGCCTCTGTATCCTCCCCCAAACAGCGGATGTCATCAAGAACTATTACCAACGCCAGAAGAAGTATTTCCCTCCTCTTGGAGAGCAGTTACGACTTGGTGAGGACTGGACAATAGATCTTCATCGCCTAGTCGCCAAGTTTGGCTCCAATTTAGTTCGACAGCCAACTTCAATCCACTCATTGGTACCGCCGTTCTGCCCACGTTCATCAGCGGTGGCCGAAGTTTTTGGCTCGCCAGCCAAGCGTATCAAAGTCACTGGACTGGAAGATACCGGATGGGATGATCGTCTTGCCTGCATTGACTCGCAAGATACTCAGGCATACGCAGTCGCTTCTGGTGAGGGGTATTTTGCAGTTGGATATGGATGTTCAATTGTACTCTGCCACATTGTCACTTGCCAAAAGTGGAAAACTTTGGATCATGAGAGTACTGTTCGGCTCCTCAGTTTTGATTACACCGGAAATATTCTAGTGTCTGCTGGTAGGCGCGATATCAAAGTTTGGGAACTAGAATCCGATATTCTACGACACCACTTTAGGTTTTCTTTTGATATCCTTTCATTTAGCCTTACGAAAGAAGAGAAAGGACTGTATGTGGCATTGAAGAATAACTCTACAGGCAGATGGTCCCTCTATAACGGAGAAAAGATATCAGACGTGCAGTGGGGATCGACTTTCGAAGACGAAAGCCAGTTCCGGCGGCCGCCGTTACTCGCGACCTTCTCACCTGATGAGTCTACCCTGGCAGTAGCATATCGAGGCCGGCCGGTTCTGATTTGGGACCTCGAAAACGATGAACCATACGGCTTCGTTGGACGGGAGAACAGAAATCTGGAAACAATTGCACTAGGGACAAATACGTCGCCATCGTCCTTTGTATTCAATGCGGAGGAAAGTGTCACCTTGCTAGCTGTTGCCTACGAAGACGGAGATCTTTGTCTATTCGAATATGAGGAACTCAGATTGCTCAAATCAATAGAGGCGAATGCGCAAATCCTGGCTTGTAGCCCAAATGGCGCCCTTCTCGCAACCGGAAATGCTGTGGGAATGGTTCAATTGTTAGAATTTGAGACACTGCAACTTCTTTTTCGTGTCAATGCCTCAGATTATGGCATTAGATGCCTTGACTTCAACTCTGAGAATACTCGCTTCTTTGACGTTCGGGGAACCCAATGCAATGTCTGGGAGCCCGCGCTTCCGTCCGGCCTATCCCAAAAGGAAGATGCTTCATCTAACTGGGAGAACCAAGAACCACGGATTGTCGGCCTGGCGGATGGGGAAGTGGAGATAACTGCAATGACTATCGAAGAGTCCGGTAGTTGGTTTTTTATCGGCAAATCGGACGGCAGTGTGTGGTTGTACCAGACAGCCGACGGAAAACCCAACAAGTTTCTCTACCGCCATGGATTTCAGATGTCAGTAACCCGCATGATTTGGGGAAGCAAAAGGAACCTGCTTGTTACAGCAGATGTAGCTGGTCGTTTCATTGTCTGTTCTCTACAACGCAATGATAACAACGAGTTCCAAGATCCTGTCCGAATCCTGGATATCAAGGGAGATGTCCACAATAAAACGGCTATATCTCAGATTCTTTTGAAAGATGATAACAAGCTCCTTCTCGTATCCGACACGAAATCAGACAAGCTGTGGAACATAAACGAGTCTAAAATTGTTTCGTCTCATCGATTCTCTTCACGTCCATCCTTTCATTGGGTAAATCATCCCACAAATAGTACGGAGCGGATCCTCGTAAGCACTAAGGATGTTGAAATATGGGATTGGGAAACATGTCGACGCAAAAGCACGGCCCAAGAGCTGAAACTAGAACCTTCACTGGTCACACCACAATTCCATGGTATCAAGTGTGCCACGCAAACTTTCAACACGAGGATTCTTGTAGAATACTCGGATCATCACGGCGAAGGCTCAAGCACAACGAGCGTGTTGCTTCTCGATCCTCAACAGCTCAGCAATCATCATGCGGTGATATCTTCCAAGGCATTAGCAACGGTTTGTAGTGATTTACTTCACCTCATTGGGACGATCGACTCAAAGATTGTATTTCTCGACAAGCAGCTGTGTATCTGCTCTGTAGAAATGCTAGAAGGAACAAGAACATCGTTTCGTTATGCCGTTCACTGCTTTATTCCCGCAGACTGGTTCAGCCAACGAGGAGTCTTGCGAACTAGCCTAACAAAGAACGGCGATATTCTTTTTGTCCGGGCACAGGAAGTCGCTGTAATCAAGAGTGGTATGTTATTTGAAGACTTCAAGAAGATCGTAGAGGAAGAAGAATAGAAATTCGACACAATGCGCTGTAAAGGATATCTTGATCAGTCTATACACCCGAGACCATTACACCAAATAGAGGGGTTTACACTTCACCCGAAAATCGAACACCTATGGCTTATATTTCCAAGATTATAGGTAATCTCAATGATACACTAAGCCGTTCGGCTACTAGCAATACTTTTTAACGTCTCTATTTAAGGTTGGTGGCATAACGAGACCGTGCTCGCAGTGCAGCACCGTATTTCCATAAAATAAACGGGGCTGGCCAACCTATGATAACCGCTAAAAAGCCAAGAAGGGAGTTGCCCCAACCATAGTGAAGCGAGCGGTACAGATAAGGTGCAAACATGGGAAAACCTGCAGATGGTCAGTCATCTGAGAAACACACCATGCTACAATTATGCAACTTAAATAGGAGCGGTCTTAAGTGAAGTCTACTACCACTCCACTGTGGCAGTAATGCCCCAAAAAAAAAGGGGAAGATGGTAGCACATACTGAAGCCACAAATTGCCCTTGGTACTGTTAATGCGGCAGTAGCCGATGCTGCTGAGAGTGGATAGGCATCGACAATATATGTAGTCACTGCCTGCATGCCAATAATTATTCCACAGCCCAGAAGTCCCGCTCCTAGATCTGGAAAGATCCAGTGAAAGCGATACTGCACTGACCAGCCATATAGGAAGAGTCCTACAGGAACAAAAAGGGCCCCAGGAAGAAGGAGCGGGGCTCTATGTTCAGGAATGCCGATACCGTTATTGCGTGCTTTAAGGATAGCGTATATCTTGAGAAAATAGATATTGATGGTCAGATAAGTAAATAGTGATAGACGTAACTGGATTTGACTCACACGATCGCATATTAAAGCCATCATTTGCGTTCCGAAAGTAAAGCCGATGGCAAGTGACAGATAATGCAAAGAGGCCATGTTTGGTGTTTCCCCGTATACATCTGTAAACACGTTTACAAATGTTGATAATGCCAAATATAACAATCCGTACACGAAAGATGTATATATTGCCAAGACTTGGATTATGATTTGGGTACCAATAAGTTTTATTGGGCGCATGAGTGCGTGTAACAATACTTGAAAAGGATTGCCTCTGTCTGATGTTTCTGCTTCAGCATGGCACCCCCTCTCTGCCGAAATTCTGGCCTGGATGATGGGCGGATAAGTCTCAGGAACAAGGAAAGCCCCTACGCCTTGAACCAGGGCCGAAAATATTGACGTTGAGTAGAATACCCAACGCCAATTTAGATACTGTATGATAAACCCACCTATAATGGGACCAAGAGCAGGTCCGAGAAGTGTGAATATATAGTATAGGCGAAGGCTCCTACCTCTCTCCTCTGGCCTCCAGCAATCTCCTAGAATTCCTGGACCAATAGCAGGAGCCGAGCCGCCGACACCAGCTAGAAAGCGGAATATGAGGAGCTGAGGAGCGGTTTTAGCCAGCGCACATGCTACGTTGAAGATAAGGAATATCAACATCGTGAAGTGTAACACCAGCCGGCGGCCATAGACTTCTGACAGAGGAGAGACCACTAGAGGCCCAACAGCAGAAGCAAGGATGAAAATCGAGAGGATTATCTGGCTGACAAAGTCGCTAGAAATTTGAAATTGTGATTTTAGAATGGGCAAAGCAGGCGCTACAATGCTAGAAGATACTGGAGATACGAGCATGAAAAGTGAGATGGTGAGAGTGATAAGCTGCCTGCGAAGCAGTGGCCAATTTTTTGGGTTGGCAGAGTCCGCTTCCCAGCGTTCCCTGCATCGAAGAGCTCATTAACTGTGATGCTCAGTACATACAGGTAGCATGTACCTGTCAAGTCATGCAATACAGCGAAGCAGCTTACATATTCAGCTCATCCATCGAGCTCACCGCCTGGAATGCCAAGAACCAGAGCAGGGCGGCTTTTCGGAAGGAGTGAGAGGGGGCAATACGTCGAATGATGTTGCAGAGGTGTTTAGTTATGTCGCTCCTATGGGTCTGAATTACAGATCTCAGAGTTGGGGTTATTGTTATTTTCTTGGAACGAGCGCCGTTAACCAACATGGAAATCTGGAATCAGGCTGTGGAGGTTGTATTGTCCACGAGTGGGGTATGCGTCGAGAATTCCGATGTAACCGCGGTAGAAAGATATAGATTTGGGACGTTTTGAAAATGGATTATGCGGCACAGTAATAGAACAGCAACCTGTTAGTGCTGGACAAGATTGCTGAATTCACGCGGGTTGTGTTTTGTGGTGATTGCGTGTTGAAACAGACGGCCGCGCTTTACCGCCATCGATATTCGCAACAGCGCGAGCTCTGATCGGTAGCAAAGAACCAAAAAGACTACATAGGAAAATAATCGGGTTGAAGAGTACAAATGGTCCCCGAGAATTGAGTGGGTGCCTGAGGCATCGAGTTGAGATTGGTTTATGGTCATAAGCACCCTTGTGCTTGTGCATTCACAAGCGGAGCTTTAGGGGTCACATATTAGCCGTTCATGCACGGAATCTTCAGGGGTATTGCTTTGAAAATAACCAGTATAGGTCTAACTGATATGCTTAACTAGCTCTAAGCAGAATAACAATATTTTGATTTCTCCATGCTGTCTTTTAGATAAGGCCAATCAAAGCTTCACTCCGAACTGCAACTTTCTTTCCCGACCACGAAGCTCATCTTCTTCGTTGACAAGATCATGCGGGACCTCCACGTGGCGAGCTCTCAAGAACTCACCGAAACTCTTCGCGAACCCGTCTAATATGCTGCTGCTACTGACGCCCTCCTGTAATATCCCTCTAATTACGAAGTGAACCGCTCTTAGGTGCACGAACTCACACCTCTCAACCGTGTACTCATCTCTCCAGTCATCCCCCAGCAGCTCTATAAGCTTTCGGCTACTCAAGAAGGCCTGAAGCCACATCCATGCCTTAGGACTTCGCACCCAGAGCCCGACGTTCGCGTTACCTCCTTTGTCGCCACTCCTACCATACACCAGGTCGCCGAGAGGACGAATAACACTTCTCACAGCCACCACTTGCTCCACCTTGCGGTTGGGCTCGTAGTGTCTGCGCGGTGGGATCCCCGAAGCACATACTGACGCCTGCTTTGCCGCAACATTGATAATCTTACCGATGGACGGCCCGCTGATAAACTGAACAGCTAAGGGTATCTCGGGCTGGGCCACGAGCGCTGGGAAGTACTTGACGTAGGGCCGCGGCTCCATGGTCCGCCAATCCATGGATAGGTGCAAGCCGCAATAGCCCTGCATGCCGTTGTAGAAGATGGCGCGCCGGAACTGCATCATGGCTTCTTTGCGAGGTGCTTGCGCGAACAGGCGGATCTGCACCGTGCACTCAGCTTGGGATCGTGGGTTAGGTGCAGGCGTTCCATACTTCTCAATGCTAAATGTGGTAAAGTCGTCCGGGTTGATCTGCCGCATGACCTGGTCGCGCATGAGTTGGAACTTGAAATCCGTGTCCAGTCCTGCGCAGTACCCGGAGAGCTCGGCCTGCCATCCGCCGGCGAGGCAGATCGCCAGCTTGGCCGTGGGTGGGGGCGCGGAGCCCTTAATTCCAGTCAGCCGGACGCGGTCCTTGCCTACGCTCTCGAGCGCGGCGGACTCGATGTCGGCGATCACGTCAGTATTGAGGTATATTGGCCCCTGGATCTCGTAGAGGAGCTGTGCCTTGCATGTGTCTACCGTGACGGCACCGTTGGTGTGAGGTGGCTTAGTGATCACCGACGTGCCGTCCGCGGCGATCTCGGCGATGGGGTATCCCACGTGGTGTAGCTCCGCGATCTCCTGAGCGCCGCAGAAATTGCCGCCAGTCACGTAGGCTCCGCACTCGATGAGGTGGCCCGCCATCAGGCTCCCGGCAAGCTGATTGTAGTCCGAAGCTCTCCAGCCGTGCCACCAGGAGGCAAGACCCATCACGGGGCTCGCGTCGCAGCAGCGCCCACATATAACAATGTCTGCGCCTTCTTCTAGAGCGCGAACTATACCGGCCTGGCCCGTGTAGACATTGGCAGCCAATATCTGGCCTTCATTCTTGGTCTCGAAAACCTTTCCCGGGTGATCAAGGTGCGGTAGATTTCCTAACTCGTTGCTGCGCAACCTCTCTGTGACATCGTCGCCAGTAACCGCTGCGATAGAAACATTGTGCAGTCCGAGAGATTTGAAGTACTTGTCAACTTTGGCCGCAAGCCCTGTGGGGTTCAAGGCACCGCCATTGTGCACCACTTTGATACCCTTCTCGGCGATCAAGCGGGCAGCATTGCCATTCTCCCATGCCAGCTGCTCGAGGAAATTTGGTTCGTAACCGAGGTCGGGACGGTCTTGCAGCTCGATCGCTTTCCAAGCAATGTTGAACTCGGCGAGGTAGTCGGCGGTGATGGCATCGACAGCACCAGACTTGGCGAGACGATAAACTTGGTCTATTCCATCACCGATGGCACCCGACGCATTGCCAATGCGGATTGGTCGTCTTAGTTGGGTCATGGAGATGGTTGTGTGTTGTGAAGAATAGTGGTGATATGTAACCACGGCCTTAGCTAACACAATCAGGCATTTAATGGAAACCCACAGATATCTTTGTCCATCATCGAGTATAACCCCAGCATACTACACTAAGGGAAAGGCACCTGCCTACAGCTCTTGCATGTTGGACCCGTAGAATCTTGACAGTCAGCCTGATCGTCTTTTAGCGGAACGCATTTCCTCCATCTTGCCCCGCGATAGCAAGCCGGAAAACGCCTTCCGCACATCGTACACAACTCGATATCACACACATATAGCTACGCTTCACTTTGTCCATCGTTGAGTTGCACTAATGAATCATTAGCGTTGTGCGGAGAAGGCTCGCGGGGAACCCCCGGGGATCGATCCCAGATTCCGAGTGGAGCTTCGCCTCCAAAGAAGAGGTGCAAGCGCAGGGTAGCTCAGTCGGAGGGATTTGAAGCTAGAGTCTTGTCTTTTCTTAGGAGAAGCAATGCCAACTGTGCAATGTGGATGTATTGAGGGGGTGTCGGTGATCGCGAAAGAACGAGGTGTATCCAAGCTGCCCTCCCCCACAATTAAAATATGCAGCTTAGAGGTGGTAAAGGAGTCCGATAGTGAACTTTTACTGAGTCTTTTGTGCAGTGAGAGAGTATCCGGCGGCGACGATAGCATATTCAATGTCTTATACGAAACAGAAATCTACCACAATGAAGATCTATCGTGCAGAGTCAGTCTTCATACCAAAAGACCAAAACCTCACCGAGCTCCTCCATACATCCGCCTACGCTACAATTCCCGAGTCACATCTCATAGCCAAAGACAGTCTCACAAACCGAAGTATTACCATAGGCGAACTACGGGATAATGCAGGCAAGCTCGCTCGAGGTCTCAAGGAGGCGCTCAATCCTGATGATCAGGACAGATGGGCAATTATTCTTCCCAACAGCGTCGAGTTTTTAGAAATATTTCACTCCATCCTATGGACTGGCGGTGTGGTCTGTCCCATTAATCATGCTCTCAAAGCAACTGAGATTGGTTACGGACTATCCGTATCGCGACCGCGGTTTATCGTCACTTACGGCAAAAATGTCAACGGTGTTAATGAGGCCATCAAGGTGGCGAAGAAAGAGTTGTCAAGTCAGGGAGTTGAATGGACATCCCCCAAAGTTATCACAATAATAGCCAGGGCTGAGGGATACCGGCATATTCCCGATGACTTCAGAGCACCTCAGCGATTACCCATCCCTCATTTTGATGACACATCCAAGAGGCTGGCCTCGATTCATCTGTCCTCGGGAACAACGGGAAGCCCCAAAGGAGTCGTGTTAACGCACTACAACTTTGTCTCCAATTGCTACCAGCTGTTTGCCCACGACCCGCAGCAGTTCCACCCAGCATCACGGACCGTGGCCTTCACACCCTGGGCACACATCGCCATGACCACGATGCCGCTCTTCCTGGGCCCCTGGACAGGGATGATGCACCACGCCATGCCGTCGTACAACCTCGAGGAGTTCGGTAAGCTGGTGGGCTCCAACCGCGCGACGAGCTTCCAGGGCGTGCCCAGCGTGGTGCTCACCATGGCCAACTCGGACATCGCATCACGCTACGACTTCTCGCAGGCGCAGGCGATCATCGTCGGCGGTGCTCCGCTCAAGCAGGATCTGGTGGCGCGCCTCAAGCGCCGCGCACCGTGGCGGCTGGTCCAGGCCTACGGGATGACGGAGGCGGCAGGCTACGTGGCGTACCAGCGGCTCGGCGAGGAGCTGCCCGATGGCGTGGTGGGGAGCATGATGCCGAATATGGAGGCCTGTCTAAAGTGCGAGGGTACTACCGAGGATGCGCCCGAGGGCGGTCCTGGCGAGCTCTGGCTGAGGGGTCCCAACATTACGGCCGGCTACGCGTTCAACGAGGAAGCCTCGAAGAAGGGGTTCCCCATGGAGGGATGGTACAACACCGGCGATGTTTGCAAAATCGATAGCCAGGGGAGAATCAGCGTGGTGGGGAGAACAAAAGACCTTATCAAGTACAAAGGGTTCCAGGTTTCACCGGTGGAACTGGAGAGCTACCTCAACTCTCATCCAAACGTCGTAGAAGGCGGCGTGGGCGCTACGTGGGATGAAAGCCAGTTGACCGAGCTGCCCACTGCCTGGGTTATCCTAAAAGATCACTTCCAGTCGGAGATGGAGAGAGTACGTGCGCTCAAGGAGGTTCATGCCGCGATCGATAGTCAAGTAAGTGGTTACAAGAAGCTGAGGGGAGGTGTGTGGCAAATTGAAGCTTTGCCTAAGAACCCCACAGGAAAGATTTTGAGGAAGCAATTAGTAGAGATGAGGGAGGGGTTGTGTTCCTTAAGCACACCGATCAGACCAAGACTCTAGTATGACAGGTTTTTTTACTCCTAGATAGCCATAGTTCAGCTCAAATCCGATGTGTTGCAAAAATTCTATTCCCATTGTTTCCAAAATTTTGCTATGCATATGGGATATGTTTTAGAGTTGCGTTGGAATTGCGGCTGTTAGTCTTCTCCGTTTTAGCATTGCGGATATCCATTACCGGGTCCACCTGACTATATATTTGAATGGATCCCAGGAAATAGCGGGCCTGTTAAACATCCAAACTTCGTTTCCTGTAACTCTTTTGCGGAAACGATCAAGAATATAATCTCAGTCACAGTTAGAAATGGGTCACATTGTCGTGTTTGCACACTTGCCTACAACGAGCACGGCATTTAGAGATGAGGTTAGTTTCAACTTGCAAAGTATGGATGAATCCCAACGCTAACAAGCGCTTGTAGTATATTAGAAGACTAACAGCATGCTCTGAATATGCTCTCCACAACGAACCTGGAGTTTTAAAGTATGCTGTATTAATCCCTCGTAATGACGAGGACCAAAAGTCCGTCTACGCAATTGAAGAGTATGTAAGCTCAAATAGCGCACTATCTGCCGCCTCAATTGCTCGAGTTGATGGTAACAAGAACATCAGATATGCGGATCAGGCCGCGTTTGACGCTCACATGGAAACTCAAGGAGTTAAGGAAATGATAGAGTGGAACGGCTCCACCAAGCTTTTCGATGGTGCGCCAACGATCAAGCAGTTGGAGTTCCTCGATGGATACAACTTTTCTCGCCCAGCCGCCAACGATGCCAAGGATCCCCACATTCTGTTTGCAGACCTCAGTTACCATCCCGACACGGTTCCTCAATCTTTACCGTACTGGAAAGAAGTAGTCGAGACAGGCCGCCGGGACGAGCCTGGGACTTTGGTATACGGTGTTCTCAAGGACCCGTCAGATGCGGATAAGCTCTACGTGCTAGAGACGTACGAGAGCCCCGAGTATCTGACGGAAGTACATGTCCCAAGCAAAGCTATTCAGGAAAGCATCAAGAATACTGCTCACCTCAGGACCGGCCTGGTCCACACGAAGCTCAAAATTCAAGGAGGCTTTTTACACAAGGAGTAAAAGCGGTAGAAATACCTATTAAATGTCTTCGCACTATTCGTAATAGAACCCGACGTATTTCTAAGTACCCAATGCTAGGACTTGGCCCACAATCTACAAGGGTGATTTACCAATGTGAGATAAAATAAATCCCAGAAAAGCTTATGACAATTAGATATCAAGTCATGACCTCACGGCCACTACAGTCGTCATGTAGGTATCTTCAATTACCACGCATATGCTCCTCATCACAAATCTCATGCAAAATATCTTCTTAGTAAACTCAGGTAACTAGTTATGGAAACATCCATTTATATCCGCTGCTCTTCAGCTGACTCAGGACACGATGGAGAGCATCAGGCACTGCCTCGTGAGCTGGTCAACAAATATGGGCGCGCGTGATGCCCCCTTTCTTCCCCTAGGACACCAAGCATAGACTTCTATGCTGGGCAATGTAGCTATGGGATGGCTTATTCGCACTTTGCGGTATCTATGAATCATTAGCGCAAGGGTGAATCAGCGAAAGGGATGCAGCTGAACACCAAACCTGTCCAACAGATCCACCGATACCTGTTGACATTCATAGGGTGGAGTTGAGTGGGTGACGGCGTTGTATGATCTTCGGATCATGAGCTTCATGGTGCTATAGTGATACATTGTTTGATGAAAATATCCCATAGAAGTTGAAGTACGAGTTCTAGCATATCTGAGGCTGGGGCTATTATGGGATAGAGGGCTCATGTTTAATTAACCCTCCTTTCCATGTAGGCAGCCACCTCTTTTCGAAACCAAAATTAAGGAATAATTCGGCCTTGCAATGATTCGAAAGCTAACTTGACGAACTATAAACACATGAGTACGATCGCAAAGTGCGTAATACACAATATTGCCCAAGAATGAAGACGTAGATCTGATCATCGGCAACTGAATGAAGACGATCCTCCCCTTCGGATAACTCTATAGGAAAAACGGCAGATTCTCAAAAAGTCCTTCGAAGCAGTAGTATATCGCCAATAGTTCTCATCACATTAGGGGTATATACCATGTAATTGCTCGGTCAAAAGTTCTAGTACCTGCATATCCAATATCAGCCAGCATGAATGTTAGTCCCATGACATAAGGGAGCAAGAAATTACTTTGCAAGCAGTCTTGGACACTAATATGTATATTGGATCGCTCATAAGCAGATAGCCAATGGATTACAATGCTAGATGGAAAGATGTTCGTGATGAATTAGTTGTGATTTTGGATAGTCTACCATGCCACTCAAGTGTCTGTCAATTAGATGGAGTCTCGCCGTGAAGCCACGAGCCTCCGGATCTTACCACGGCATATCTAGCTTACTCTACCTGGACTACCGTATTGTGCATATTGGCGGTGCAAGAGGCCATGAACAAGCTAGGCTAACCGACTTCGGGGGAGGCGAAGACGGGGACGAGAAAAGGTTTAGTGGCACGAAACTGGGGAAGAAGAGGAGCCTCGGCTACTCATGGTTACACTGTCTCCTAGGCTTGTTATGGAAATCATGCGCGTGGCGGATCATATTCGAGAAGCAAGGAAATATTAGTCCGTCGGGGGAGAAAGTGTTGATTGGAGTATCTACGTACATACAGAGCTAATAAGAGCAAACAGGTCAGCCAAATATGCGGAGTTGAATCTATAACCGAGAATGTGACGGGCCAAACTGCGGGCCAAATCAAACGCTTCAGTGTTGATAATGCCAATATCTATCCCTTCTACAGTCTCTATTGTTACCAACGAATCTGTGGCGCTACCAATCACCTCGCCGCCGGCCTCAGGCGATTGGAGAGGCTCAACATCCTCGGGAATCGTACAGTTCAGTTGACCTCACGGCCAATCTGCAAGTCATCCTGTCAATGTTTGTAGACCTAGCCCCTATGGTAGACATGCAGAGCCAAACATGAGTATGTTTGAATAGAAAGTTACACACTAATCAGTCGTTCGTATCTTTGGCCATCATGTAAACCCCAAAATCGACATGCTATGTACTGTGTATTTCTACTCCGGCCGCAGTCCGATGCTCTCAACCAACTGGCCCAAACCCTGCTCAGGACGTCGTCACCTCACCTTACTCTCTCACTTGCAGGGCCAGTGTACGACGACAAGCCAGCTAATTCAGGAGACCCGCTTTAGCCTCAAATGTTGGTATGCAAAATATTGTCCCTTGTGGGGCGCGACGCCAGTAGGAGCATCTGATCCTCTGCTAGGATGGAACAATTATGGAAACTTCCTTGAGCGACATCGAAAAAAAAAAATTTTCGACGATGCAATTTGCGCTAGCTGCTCAGCAAGGTGGATTTGATTCTCCCATACCGCAATTCATGGGAGAGAGGTCATGGACAAAGCGCATATACTTCCCGTAAGTGCGCATTGATTGGCAGTAGATTAAATGCACGCAATCTGGTGTGGCAGAGCCACAAACATAGGCACGGGTTGTTTCACTCGTTATCTGTCGGGGAATTAACAGGGAGAGAAGACGCTACTGCATCAATGCAGCGTGTGTGTAACCATGTGTGCCAAGGGGACGGCGCTGAGAGGTTCCAGGGGTGGTGATGACGTTGGTCTGTGTGATCGAACCCGGGGCTTAGATGCAGTTCGAAACAAAGAGCTCCCGGCAGTCGGTGGTATGCAAGCTCCGACGCAACCACCGGTATTGTCCAGAATGGCTGGGAGTGGGATGGAGAGCTGCCATGATGACTACACAGTATGATGATGATAATCCTGTATGGGTACGAAAGCGAAATACAGTAGAACAAAAGGGGGCTCAGCTGGGATGCTATCTCAATGGAATTGCAATCGTCGGGGTCCTAGCTTCTTCTTGCAAGTCAAGGTACGCGTCACTGGCGCGCATCGCAGCGTCTTCAGATGCCACACTTGGTTAGGCCTGAGGCGACTGGTAAAAGCCTAACGCTCTTGAGCATCGGCAGCGCGGGCATCTCGTCTGCTCGTCTCCTTGTCGGCTCCGTATGCACGCAAGCCATGTCCGATCGATCCATACTCGCGACCTTCGCCTAATGTCGCCGTCCGAATGCGGTCCATCTGATAAGAAACAGAGAAGCAAGGGGGCGATCAATGGCCTACATAGTGCAATGGGCGGTTTCTTCCCCTGCCTGGGGTCTGTGTGTGGGGGATACCTGATCCCTGATTCGCCAAATTAGAAGATTCCGAACCGGCTGGTAGAGAAAGAGAGACTGCTATCTGATGCACAGAGTCGTGTCATGAGTTATCTGCTATTTCCGAACCAGTCCATGTTCTTTTTCGGCTCTTTCCTCCTTTGAGCGCTGGCGCTGCACACCACCGTTGGGGTTTGCTGGAGGTTCTGAGGCTCCTTCGAATCGTGCCATGGAGATTCGGCAAGCGGCACGACCCTGGAACGCCACAGGTCTTGGCAGGACGGGGACAGCGTAGCATAGCACGACCTCCTCCTGCTTCGTACAGTTGAAGGTGCAACGAAGTAGTCGGAGGCACCCGAGGTGCAGCATACGTACCACCCGCCCACATGTTCCCACATGTCCCGCCCGTTCAGTGCGTAAGCACTTTGGGAGGAGTGGGGTGGGCGGTGGGGGGCATGCTAGCGGTATTGTTCAGAGTACGTAAGTTAGCACCTCCGGGGCGCCGTTCCAGGTTGGTTGCGCCGCGCCAGAAAGTGACAGGACCCCCGGTCAGCCACTGACGTTTGAAGCGTACTATGTACATCAGAGCCCTGTGTGGGCCGAAATATTCGCGGGCAAGCATCAGGGGAATAGCAGATTAACAGAAGTTATGGGGTTTCTAGACGCTTGCTTTGCTAACGTTTGCGGGGCCAAGAGCAATCATCACGCGACCTTGAGCTCGGCTTGCTGCGTAAAAGAAGGGTCTTTACCTTGATGTGCTCTCGCTTTGTCAGGGTTATCTTGGCTCATAGATAATACCTGCGACCTCTGCGACCTTCCGCGACAAGGGCACGGCCGCAGGACAGTACCGGCCTCAGGGTGTATGTATACCTGCCTGCCATCTCCGAATCTACCTCGTTACCTCCGAGTCCGGGATACTTGCCGATCCACGACTCTTTTTGTACATAGGATCACGGTTAGGCCCACCGCCGAAGGAATCTCTTGGCTTTATTCTTCTCACTCCTACACAAATACACCCACTGTCGGCCCCTTTCATACATCCATCTGTCGGCACCGGAGCCAGCAGAGCGGGATCGAATGCAGCAGAGATGCGACACCACTTCAGATTGCTGCTGAGCGCGGCCGCCCTCATCTCTGCCACCCTCGCCGATGTCGAACCGTATGTTAGCAGCGACCGGTTCGACGCTGCCAAATATGGCAACTACCCGGTTCAGACTTTCAAATCCTCCCCGCTCAATGCGCCGATCCTAAATGTCGTCGCGCAGAGCGAGCTGTGCGACGATGAGCTCTACACCCTGCTCACACCACGAGGAAACCAGGTTCCTGAAGCTTCTACCTTGATGTACGATGCCGACGGTCATCTCGTCTGGACCAGCGCATGGCCGGGAGAGCTACCATACAATTTGTTGGTGCAGGAGTACAAAGGCGAAAAGTATCTGACGTTTTGGGCTGGTAACGATGCCGTCGGCGGCCACGGTGCCGGTCACTATTATATGGTAATACTCCAGCTACTGGGGCATAGCCTCCTGCAGCGGTTGTTTGCTAACGATGTACGCAGCTCGACAAACATTACCAACTGTTCAAGACGATCGAGGGTGGTAATGGGCTCGCCGCGGATCTGCACGAGTTCCACATCACCAAGGAAGGCACTGCGCTTATGACCCTTTACGAAGTTGTTCATCGCGACCTGGCACCGTACGGCGAGGGTGAGGGCGCCGTTTGGGACGGCATTATACAAGAGGTCGATATCGAGACGGGTGAGGTTCTCTTCCAGTGGCGCGCCTTCGACTACTTCACCTTGGCGGATACGAACCGGATTGGCTCCAAACCCATCAAAACGGAAGCTTGGGATTGGTACCACATCAACAGCGTCGACAAGGACAAGTATGGCAACTACCTTGTCTCAGCTCGCTGGTTGTCTCTGACATACATCAACGGCACCACTGGTGAAGTTATCTGGGTTATGGGCGGCAAGCGCAACATGTTTAAAGACCTGTCGGGTGGCATGGCCACGAGCTTCTACGGCCAGCACGATGCGCGCTGGAGCGAGAACCACGAAGAGATTACCATGTTTGACAACAGCATCGATGACGCCAACGCGGACCGAGCTGTGACGCGTGGTCTGCGCCTCAGGGTTGACCAGAAGAGGATGACGGTCGAGGTGGTGGCTGAGTACAAGCCGTTGCATCGCATCAGGGCCATGTCGCAAGGCTCTCTGCAAACGCTCCCCAACGGCAACGTCCTGGTTGGTTACGGGAATTCCGCCGCTTGGTCGGAGCACGCCCATCAAGGTCAGCTTCTGTGCCAAGTCAACGTCTCGCCTGAGAAGCACTTCGGCAAGGGCGAGGTGCAGAGCTACCGCGTCAAAAAGTTCGATTGGGAGGGCTACCCGCTTACGCCCCCCGACGTGGCTCTCGTCAGCGTCGTGGCGGACATAACGGAGCCGGATGTCTCGGAGAACAACACCAGCCTGTACGTGAGCTGGAATGGTGCAACGGAGGTGGAGGAGTGGGCGCTCGAGGGCTCGAGCGGACCCTTGGAGACGGACAAGTGGACGGAGCTCGACCGCGTCGACCGGACCGGGTTCGAGACTGCGATCAAGCTGAAGCTTGGCTACCCCAAATACCTGCGTGCAGTCGGCCTGGACTGGGAGGGGAATGTGCTCGGAACCAGCGCCCCAATCACCATGAACGATACACAAATTTGCGAGGACGAAACCGTGTCCAGATTCGGAGCCAGTGAAGCCCTCATCTCCTCCGGCGCGATGGTCCTGGCCGCAATGCTGTGCTTTGGTGCCTACAAGAGCGTCCACTTCGTCAGGCGCTGGCGTGCTAGTGTGGGCCGTGGATTGTACAAGCGCGTGGATGCGGCACTTGACCTCGAACCCATGAGTCCGTCGGAGGTAACGAAAGAAGCAGAGCCTTACGGAAAGAAGAAGTTCCCCTTCAGCCTGATGGGAAGATGACAGTCTAACACCAACATCACGTTGGAAGTTTTGGTGTGATCCGCCAAGTTTGGCGAAGTACAGGGGTCATGAGGGCGGCCCCGGCTTGGCGTCGATCCGTTTAAACGTCCAGGGAGCCAGAATTCTACCATTTGCCGTCTTGGCACCCCGTCCTTCCAGCATATACAAATATTGGAAACCCCTAGAGGTCTGAAGAACAGCCCCTCCACTATCTCATCTCTCATTATCGAGAAAAAGAGAGTCGGCCATCGTTGTACAACAACAAAATGTCATACACCCATACAGCAGACCTCGTACGGGTTTGAGCGGCGCGGCCTTGAGAGAAAGCGACATATTCGTCTTCCCCTTTTTTTTTGTGATACCCCAAGGAATATGAAGTCGCATGGAAAACCTGGGTTCTCCGGTACGAATATACCGGAAGAGGTAATGCATATCTCAAATAAGCATCCCCATCAGAGCCCAACCATAGATTCCTTTTTTTTCCTTTTCCATCAATAATGATGATAGACGGCGTTGTCAAATAGGACCAACAGCGACGCAGATCAACTGCATATATCTGTTTTATCGACTGTATCAGTGTATAGTGTATGAAATAAAACCTTAACACATAATGACCGTTTCTCTGCCGTATCATTTTGCGTGAACCATCGTGAATCTGGCTCTTCTGCACGAGTGACAGAGAATCGATCGAATGTGGGTTGAGAGGGACGCAGCATGGGCACTACAGCCAGTAGGTTAATTGACATTGGGACATCCTCATCATGATATAACAATTCGCTGAACAAGTTCTTGGGCATCCGAATCGTGGACAACTCCAATCCACGGAAAGCAGTGCAGAGCTGTCTTAGCCGCTTGCCAGTTGCCCAGTCCGAGGTCCGCTATCACCTCCCGCAGATCAGGCTCAATCCAGACATCGTCGGCTTTGCCTAGGACAGAAGCGCGGCCCACGAGCAGCATCCACAGCCGGAGAGTCTGGTTTGACCCGCCCATGCTCTCAAAGCCGCGGGTCTCCTTGATGGCCACGCGGAGAAGGTTTGAGAGCAGCTCGTACAGGCTGGGAAGACGGCAGAATTCGTATAGCAGGGTCGTGAGGAAGGATAGCAGGCCCAGATGAAAGCTGTTCTCGATGCGCGAGGTCGGTCTTGGCCCGGCGAGCGGGCTGTAGGCAATGAGGTGGTATGCGAGGTATAAGAGCGTCCCATGATACGCCTCGCCGTTGAGTCGCAGGCTGCTCGCCTCTGTGCTGCAGAGTTTGGCTAGTTGATTGACATTTAACCCGAGCGTCTGCAGTTTTCTTGGAATTTGGAGGGAGAACTCGTGCAGGCTAAGGTCGGTTGTGTCATCCCCGACGCTTATATAGTGCGGAATGTAGCGATTGATCTCGGACCATTGAAGCAGTGTTGGCGTGCCATCATGTAGTGCAAATTTTATGTCGATTCTAGCTTACCTGTTAGTGAATTTCTGTTGCAGGAACTCCTCTTGTCTAGTTCAGACAATATTCACAGGCTCTTACCTGCAGAGCTTCTGGACAAGCTCAAAGTCTTGAAGCTGATGGAGTCCACCTCGGAGCTTAACGATCCGCCGTAAACCCTCAAAGTGAACACGCGCTTTCTCCTGGTTACCCAAGATACATTCATAAATAGTCAAGCCTATGACGACCGACAGAGTAGAGTTAGAAAGTGCCTCGTCACCACGCAACCTCTGGTTGACCAAGTTGAAGGATTGCGACAGGTGGGACAGGATATCCGGTGTTTCTATAGGGTTTCCTCTAATTATAGCGATAGACGAGGCGGCGATCGCCAAGACGCAGTGAAAGTCTGTGGTCTCCGGGTTAGAACCCACTTACTTACTCACATTCCATAGAGAGACGTTTATCATGGAGTCAGCTTACAGGCTTCGTCCACGAACATGAGCTGAACAAAGGCAAATCGCATCGGGTCGCCAGAGATGCAAAACTCGGGAGGGAATAGCGTATCGTGGATCGCTGAAAAAACTGTAGGAATAAGTAGCTATTCAGACTGTAGCTGTTGCTTAATGTAGAAAACTGCATACAGTAGCGAATAAGGTGCGTGGAAGCAGAAGTCAGGTCAGAAGGGAACGAGATTCCTGCAAATTCGCTACCGACCGACCGCAAACCCACTTTGGACGGGACCAGGGATGCTGATGCTCGAAATGAAGGCCCCGCCACCGAAAGGTCTGAACTTGATTCTTCTCGATCTGATGCAACTACAACTGCGGTTGACTTGGTCACAGGCCTGGGCCATCGTCGTGTCATTAGCAGTTTTACTTCCTTCCTCTTCGGTTGAGGCGGCCTGGTCTTGCCAGCGTTCTTGCCGCGCATGACATGGCTGCGGATGAATTCCGGGCTTCCGGACCAATGCCCGAGTTGTCGACGAACTGGAAAGACATTTCAGCGTTGACGACAGAGAATCCGCAGGCGACCAAAAGGCCATGATCTCGCTAGATTGATTGAAATCCCAAAACGGAAATGCCGATGCGGGCTCGAAAAAGAAAGGTAGAAGTCACGGTGACACCGCCGTTGTGCTAGGCAGTAAGTTAGCTGTGCTTACGAAGTAGTGGTTGCGGCTCCGGATTATCCACTCCCCTGTCACATCCCATTAAAACGTGGGGATCCACAGTGAGAGCTCATATCACTAACACGGATAAGGTGGTGGTCATATAGTGGCACAGGTATTATCGATTTGACATTACCAGTAATTAATATTTAAATAACGAACAAGAAATTAGCGGAGTATAAGAATAGTTCCGCCATATTGAGTCCAGAGTAAAATTCAGCCGCCGCCATCAGCTTCCACCATTTGGATCCCCAGTGCCTGTGCCCCAGGTTGAAGGGGTGTCACTCAAGTCAAACTCAATCAACGAAGCACCGACAATATCTCTATGCTTCAAGATGGCCTCGGTGAGAGGCTTTCTATCCACCTTGATGCCGCTGACGTATGGCTTGCTAGGCGCTCCGGGGGCACTGATTACCAACGTTCTCTCTCCTCCATTCGCGGCACCTGCATCGCCACCGCTTGCAATACCGGGCGGAAGCCGAATAGTGACGTTCTCGAAGAACGGCGTGCCGACTACGTACTCGTCGCTGATGGGGTTGACGGGGTAGAACCCCAGCGCCGAGAACACGTACCACGCGCTCATCTGGCCGAGGTCCTCGTTGCCGCTGAGGCCCGAGCTGGTGGCGTTATAGTTGTCCCAGGCGATGCTCCGGACCTGGTCGGCCGCGGACGCCGGGTAACCGATCAGCGAGTACAAGTACGGCACGTGGTGCGACGGCTCGTTGCTGTGCATGTTGTGCCCGCCCGCGAAGTGCGCGTCCAGCTTGGCCCGCATGCCGGCGCGGCCGCCCGGGAACAGCGCCGCGAGCCCCGCCACGTCGTGCATCACGTCGAAGGTGTAGACCCACTCGTCGCCCTCGGTCCAGCCCCACGTGTCGTTGGCCCAGGTGCCGTTGGCGTTGCGCGCCTGCATGAACTGCGTCTCGTTGTTCCATAGCGTGGTGTAGCTCTTGGACCGCGCTGCCAGGGCCGCAGCGGCTTCCGAGTCACCAGCCGCGGCAGCCACGACGGCGCAGGCGGCGTCGTCGAAGGCGTAGTCCAGCGTGCGCGACGCCGACTCGGACCAGCCGTCGTTGGCAACCCAGCCCCGCGCCATATAGCTGGTCAGCCCTGCGCGGACCTCGTACGGCGTGTTGGGCTCGCGGTCATAGTATAGCAGCTCTGTGTCATTGTCCGGCGGTACGTAGGCGTCCTTCCATACCGCCGCCCAAGCCTTCTGGATATCGAAGCCGCCGAAGCCGTGGGAGATTGCGTTGGCCAGAACCGCGTCGGCGTTGGTAGCAATCATGATGTTGGTCTCGACCATGTTCGCCCACATCGGAAGCCTGCCTGTCCAGTCAAAGATCTGCAGCAGGGTGCGCATCATGCCATTGACGCGTTCGGGAGCGAAAATTGTCAATAGCGAGTGCTCGGCTCTGTAAGTATCCCATATTGACCAAGACTGGTAATAGGAGTCGTTGCTATCGTGCACACTATCCGTGTAGCCGCTGTAAAAGATTCGAGTGCTCTCTGCATCGCCACCCATTGGCTCGGAAAAGTCGCTTGGGTACTGCAGGGCATGGTAGAGGCCCGTGTACCAGATCGTTCGAGGATCGTGGTCATCGTCAGTTGCGTTGACGCCTTCAATCGTGACCCGGCCGAGCTTCTCAAGCCACGCAGCTTTGGCACCATCGATTGTACTCTCAAAAGTACTGCTATCTGGCGCCTCGATGTCCAGGTTCCTCCTCGCCTGCTCGACACTGACGAAAGAGACACCCGTCCGAACCTCCACCCTAGATGTGTTGGCACTGAACTTGACATATCCACCTGTGAGCTCTCCCGATACTGTTGTTATGCCATTGGAGATATTTCCAAGACTTGTAGTGCCGAAAGCGGTAAAAGGCTGAGAGAATCGCGACACGAAGTAACCTTTGAAGGAGTTGGGTTTGTCTGGTCCCAACAGGTAGTCTTGCCTTTGAGGGTTACTCCCCGAGATCTCCCATTTTTCAGGGTCAATCTGAATTTGGCCGGTCCAATTCTGGCGCGATGCCTGTATGAACACAAACGGTTCGGACGAGCTTGCTCCAGCAGCCGCTGAGTTGGATTCAAAATCTAGACGTATATGGCCGACATGTGCTGTAGCGCTCATGGCAACGCGGATAGAACGATCATAAACGGTGGCCTCTGAGCCCCGTTTCCTGACACGCCCGTTCGCACCGTCGACCACGCTTTCCGGAGGCCCACACGCTCCACCAGGACAAGGGCCAGATCCAGCCGCTTCTTCCGTCAAGTTCCAGTCGTGCTCACCAACGGTATCCGCATTAAGCACAACTTCGTAAACGTATGGTGTGCTGACTTCGTTTTGCTTTTGGAAAGCAAGTCCCCGCTGCTCGAACAGCGGCTTGACCTCGCCGCCCCAGCCTGGCGTGAGTACTACTTGGCCGAGCTCGCCCATCCATATCGCAGGCTGATGAGTCGCCTGGAAGCCGTGGATGTACTCGTCGGTGTCGTGGTAGGGACATTGGGAAATGAAATTCTCCCTCGTCTGTGGTGTCCACCTAGTCATACCAAAGGGCACTGAAACTGAGGGAATCATGCCGCCATTGTCGTTGGGATCTGGGCCGTTCGTACCGATGCGAGGGTTTACATACTTAAGCACGCCTGCATCGGCGTGGTAATCTGCTTTCTCGATCGCAGAGCCCCGCAGGTCCGATTGAATAGTATAAGATGCTGCAAACCCCGTGTACGTAGCAGCGAGAAGCGACAACATGTTGTGGAGTGTCCACTTCAGGCAGCTTGTCCCGATGGCCTAGAGCTTCGACTCTTGAGTTTCTCAATACGTCCTGACGTAAAACTTGCGTAGCTGCGTCCGCCACTTGTCTGATCATAAGTCTCGGATGTGAAAGATGTAAGAGATTGTAATCAGTCAATTAATGGCACAATAAATAAACGGCCCAGAACAGGATTGTCGGTTGCCCGCCAACTAGTGCGGCCGATCCAAGGCGGATCTGGATAAGTGCCGATTTTAACATTTGCGGGGAAATGCAGGTTATATTCAAAACTGCGATATACAGGGAAAATCATAGACATGGGGTGCGGAGCATCGCAAGTGGCGATTGGTCATTTTGGTTCCGCCTTGGCAATATCCTTAGCCGACGTCACTTTGCGAACCAGGAAACAGATCGAGAGGTCTCAGGGCGAGTGTCACGGAATATTGTACAACGTGACATACTAACAGTGACTGCTGGATGGGTGACATTTGCAGCCAACAAGCAGGTGGCATGAGAGCTGGGGTTCGTATTAATTAGATAATATAAGTATAGTGCTGGGAAATGGGTGTACTTACAAGGACTAGGTGAAGGGTATTAAGGTCGACCATCTACGAACATCGTATTGTATATGTGTTGGGTTCATTGTTTCATTCGACTCTTTATTCCGTGCAGATTCTCGCTTTTACGAAACATCGACTTTCAAGTAGTTGCCCTATAGATGCCGACGTGGATGGATCACATGGTATAGCCGCTGAAGAAGCTTGACTGAGGAGGGCGCCAGACATCTTTTCTGGCGATTACGGATACTTGGATGGGAATACCACCACCTCATCAATCTTGGCGCCACAGACGGTTGAGAAGTCCACAAACCCTATCAGAGTCAGCTTTAGCCTGAATCATCTTTATCGGTGGAACAAATAATGTCCAAGGCCAGGAGAATGGAAGCATAAAGCTTCTGGACAGAGGGAGGGAAAAGGAATGGGCAGCAGCAGGATCATGATTATTTGATGACTATTTTTAGGAAATCATGCAGCATACAAGATCTTTGTGCATCTAGACATTTCTAGGTCGATTCACATCTCTAGAATATGCCAAAACCCCGTCCTCATAAATACACGAACTGAGCAATATGAACTAACGACTCGTTGTCCACATCTTGTTTTAAATGATTTTTATTAAATATCAGTTTCACATGAGGTGGTTACATAAAACTGATTCGCCACAGATCCTATTTTTTTTGTTCAGGGCGAAGGTTGTCTATTATCTAGATACCTCACCAATAACCTTGAAGACGGCTGTTATGCCAGCACCAGCAGCCATGTCTTCGAGGCTCTTGAATACCGCGTTCTTATCTTGCTATCTTTATTCCCGTGAAGTTTTAGCAAGCTTGCTTTTAGCTCTTAGTTTAGGACCGTACTTAAACATGACGAATGGAATCAAGCTCAAGACAGTGCCGAGAAGTGCAAGGATTAGGCCAGCATATTGACTTCCGACATTATTGAAGAACGCACTGGCGAATAAAGGAGTAACAGCTCCTAGGGAATTTCGCATCAGCCCCTGCCCAGCGATTGCAGATGACGCGCTTTCACCGTAACAATCAGCCGTATAGCTGTAGGTACTTTCAAAGACAAAGTAAATACCGAACGCGATTGGCACTAGTCCAATCACCGGTCCTACCCAGGACAGAAATCCATATTGGGTGAAACTGTAAATGAAGAGGCCTACAGGAAGCCAAACAGCGCCAAACATGGCACCGTAGAGCCTCGCTTCAGGGGTAATAGTGTGGTTCGGGTCGGCTACAAGCTTGTTGTACTTGCGCATTTGGAAATGATGCGCCACCCAAGCCAGAAATGTGCCCAAGCCCAGAGAGATATAAGGCAAGCCGCTGACTCCTTCAGACCACCCTCGCTTGTCTTGAAACGTGATAGGGATCACAGAGAGGAATAGAAACACTACGGCCCAGCAAAATGCAATCCACAGGCCAAAGGCGAAGACTACAGGCTCCGTCACAAGCATCCTAATAGCCTTCACCGATGATGCCTTGAGCATGGACTTCAGGTCTGGGGTGTAGATATCGTCCTCGGCCACGTATCGTTCGTCGCCCGTTGCCTTGCGGAGCTGCTTCGCGCGCTTGTGCAGCCGAGCACCGCCGCGAGTCTCGGGGAAGAAAAGAAAGACGCAGATCAGGAGAGGGACGTTGGCAAGTCCCTGGATGCCTTCGAGCCAGCGCCACCCCAGGGATTGGTCGATGAATCCAGCGTATATCGGGGCAGCCACCGTGCCGAAGATGGCGACGAAGCTGAACATGGCCATCGGGCGACCGCGCTTGTGGGGTTCGTACATGTCGTCGAAGGTGCCACCAACAAGAATCGTTCCTACGCACCCAAACAGACCCAGGAGTAAACGCAAGCCAATTATCGTGCCGATATTCTTTGCGAGGGCTAAACCGATGAAGAGGAGCGAGAAGCAGAGGTATGCACCAGCGTAGACTACTTTCCGCCCCACGAGCTCACAGAACGGTGCCAGGATCATCGGTGCAATGGCGCAGGCGATGTTAAATGTGAAGAGGCCCAGCTGTCCTTCAATATTGGAGGCATGCAGCTCTGTCACCATGCTAGTAATACCAGAACTATAAGCCGTTGTTGCGAGACCAATAAATAATGTCATCAAATTGAGCATTGTGGTAATGCATCGTTTGTACGACGGGTCCCAGTTGAAGGGATTTTCTTTATCCCCTGTTGCAAAGCTGAGGACAATGTACTCGCTGCCATTGTGATTTACATGCTCGGTGAGGGTCAGGGGCATATCGACATCTACTGTCGTGATAGGACCGCAGTCCGCATCAATCTCTTCGTTGTTCTCGCTGGTATATTTGCCACCGACGATTCGGCCGATCATGGGTTCCCCTTTCTCATTTCGAATGATTTCAGAGTATTCAGCTGTAGGGGTCGATGATCCCGGAGTGTGTTCGTCATCTCCACTCGCCTCTCCCAGAGCATCAGGGGGGGATGACTTTGGTCGCTTGGGAGTCTGGGCATCGTCTTGTAAGGTAGGGGCCCGGCTCCCGACATAAGAATTAGCTCTTGAGGCCGCTAGCAGCGAGCCCGGTCTAGACGGCGGAGCAGAGAAAGAAGGCAGATAAAAGGACATAGTTGGCAAGGGCGTGGTGTTGCGGATTAGAGAGACCAGGAAGAATGGCGAGCCGGGAACACAAGTAGATGCTTGTGTATTTATCGGACAATGCCAACACATGCACTATTTACCACTGATATGATGTGTTTAAAATGGAGCCGGAGCCATCGGCCTTTTTCCATTAGGATGATAACACTATGCCCATGAAGCCACACGATCCACCATCTCACCGTAGAGTCGCCGGCTGCTGTATCACATCATTTGCATATTGCTATCGATAATGAAATATCGGATAGGGACCACCTTCATGTTAACCACCATTGCCAGTGGGTTTATATTGGCCCTATGGCCATGGGTTGCCACTTACTTGGTATTCAACCGTCAAGGGGTATTAACCTTTTACCAGAACGTATACAAATACACAAGACTACCATATTGGTGTCGCCCTTTATGAAAGATTTAAGCGCGAGACGCTCCACCCGGCCCGCAGAAAGATCGCGCGGCTTTTCGGGCCGTCAACATATGACGTAGTGAATGGGTTGCAATTACTAAATTGGTTATTTACTACCGAGAACTAAGCTGTGAAACAGGGCGCGCGCACGTTGCCTTATCGATGGGCGCCCAATGCTAGTTGTGATACTACTGACTCGGATATGCCACGGACCAGTTCGATTTCTGCCTGCATGATCCACTCTGTATCCAGATAACAGTGCAGGCATCACCTTCGTATCGAATCATAGCTAACATCCAATAAGGTAACTAAGGCAACTCAGAATGGCCCAAGTTCAGGAGAGGTACAGTCCAGTGTATCCAGCATCGTATCTAACCCGTAGAGGCCCCCATCGCCACCACATTGAATGAGGCAACCCTGTCATCCAATAACTCCAACCGAAATCCTTGTAGGAAAGCATCAAGGCTTGAAATATTGATGGACAACCATGTGGCCATGGCGCAGCGACTGAGTCCCACTGTGCTCAGACACTGTAATAGGAGAAATCGCCGTCAATGGGTCTTTGCCCCTTAGTTTAAGATGCAATTTTTCATGAGGCACAACAGAAGGATAGTTTGGCTTGGTTGCTTACCCACTTCTCTTGTAAACCCCCACTTCTATTACCGCCCAGCCGCCTTCTAACCTCATCATAACGGTTTGGATGGCTTGAAGAAGAATGGCTCAGTCAAAATTGAGGTCGAACCGGCAAGGCACGAACATGCCTGGGCAGGCGGAACAAAGTATGCATTAGCGTCGTTATTGGAAGTGTTTGTACCATTAGAATCAGTTGTTCGGTACTCCTACTGCACCCATTCCATTGTATGGCCCACCTATTTTGCCTCGCTGCAGCGTGGCACAAGTACACTTTGTTTTTGTTGAAAAAAATATTGGGGCAGGGAGAGGGGTGGTCAAGTTCTAAATGAATGCACCCCAATACAAGAGTTAAATTTCAGAGAGGTGTCCAGATCACTGTATCATAGTCCACTCGTACGAATACACTAAGTCGTTAACGTAGTGCCGGTTGCTCTGCCTTGATAGCATTTTCTCGATTATCTCGCCACGGGAGAATGGTGGCACACTGCCAACCCTCAATGGTTTATATTGCCGAGAGGCTTGTATAGAGAGTGGGTTGACGTATTAAAATTACAAATCTAGTATACTACGGGGCCCGGACATATTGAAGATCTGCTCCATTGAAGCTAATAATTTGATCAAATTTTACTTGGCCCGTAATAATAGGGACCTGTAGAGCACATACTCTTATTCCTGAAATCATTTCTCGATCACCAAATAGAGGGTTCCTGCCAAGCAGCAGTTGCACCATCCCAACGAAATTAATAGGATTGTCATAAACAGCCAAAGCCAAGAGTAAAGGGCTTTCCAATCAACGAACAAACGGCAAAATAAAATAAAAACTTGATTCTCATAGACCCAAACTGTATTTTGTAATACATGAATGGGATGTTAAATGTAAACTCCTGCTAATATAATCTAAAATGAGTCTCCGATGTCCCGAACAGCCTTTCGATGCTTTATTAGCTATCCCAATGCACCACCGTCTAGATGGATAAAACTCCGGTTTTAATGCAGTTATTTCGCTTTTTATGTATAAAATGCAACGCCAGCTTGTTAAAGATTCTATTAAGAAGTATTCCCCCGTTACGAATCAGTCGTGGTGATGACATTGTTAGCTTCGGTAGCCGAGCATAACGTTGCACCGCTTTGCTGAATCTCAATCAGCCCAGCACCATCGGCAGTCGTGGAAGAGCCATCCGTAAAGATAGCCTCGTTGTTGGTAAAGGTGCTTTTGGGAAATGCGGCAAATGGCACGAGGCTGCCCGAAGTAATATCCTCGAGGATCCACTCTGCACTGGTGCCGCAGAGAGTCGCACCACCCGAAAGTGTACCGACGACGGACTTGCCCGTGGTCAAGTTATTTATGGCAACAGTGCCGCTCGTTGTAGATGTCATGGTGACATTTGTGGTGATCGAATCGCCGGTGTTAACAGTAAGGGTGATAGACTTTAGAGCAGCTGGGAGCATCTCAGTCCAGGCAATGTTCTTCTGGGTACCACTGCTCTCGATCTGAATTCGTCAGTTTTACGTTGTCAGAGCGTGCTGGGGAGAGAAGCATACCGTGCTCAAGGTCCCGCCTTGGATCAAAGCACCACTTGCACAACCGTCGCCATCAATGCCAACCCACTGCGCTACGGAGGGGTTATCCGAGTCTGTCTGGCCATCTCGTAATGTGAGCGTCGGAACGACCCACTGACCCGAGACTGACTGAAATGTTTTTGTCGTTGTTTGAGCGACCGAACCACACCAGTTAGACGATACAGATACGCTACTGCCGGTGCCTTTGGCTTTGGCGTTCTGGAGGCGCTGATTTAGACGGGTACCGAAATCGCCCATTATTATACCCTCGTCGACATACGGTATCTCGACGCCATTATCATAGGCTTTGACATTAAAGGATACTTCGGCGGAGGTGAGGGTGGCCCAGGCCAGGAGAAGAGTGGCGAGAATCATGATCGGAAAAAATACTTTGTTATGAGAGGATAAGAAAAATTACTGTAGAATCGTAACAGAAAAGTGCGGATCATATATACAAGCCAGTCCTGAACATGAACACCCATGGAAGATGCGGCTCTGCATTCAACAGTCCATCGCATGATGCCCACCCAGGCTATACGTACAGGGGGCCATTGGACGATGGTCCCATTCCCCCATACAAGGGTTTCGGCGTTTGAGACATCTTGGGAGAGGCTACGCCCATGGCAGCTCCCAAACAAGTGGTGGAGCTGACGCAACTGACAGCGCTAGAACTGGGGTCTGCCTGGTAGTTCACGGAGCCGCAGCAGCTGGCTACGTGGTGTGTCTACGTATTTGAAAGTTTTAGGTACCCTGGCGATGTTACAGCTGCGTCGTCGCGTCCTTTTTACCAAAAATACTTGAGGTGAAAATGGAGATCCACCAAAACCCCTGATGACCAGGCTCGAAACGTTCCATAAAACACCATTCAAAGGGACCACTTCCACTGCTTCTTTGTTCTGACCTTTCAGTAACGACAAAAAAAAGATCCTCCGATCGTGCACACTCGGAAACTGCATTGGTGAGCCTCGCATCCGAACGAGTTCGTCCAATCTGAATAATACCCGAGCTTTACATGGGTGGAATTAAGCCTATCGCTATTAGAGGGCATCTCTCACCCAGGCCCCACCTGCTCGCTTGCTCAGCTCCCTGAGCATGAGGCCATGCCCCCCAGCGAAATTGAAACCAGCAAGAGGAGCGTGGCCCGCAATACAATTGTAGTATTATTAACTAGTTGGTCCCTGACTGTGAACCATCTACCACCTGTAGTCAGGAGGCTTCAAGACTGCTTTTCTGTCTTGCCGCATTCGTGCACTTACGTAATCCGTAGTATGACTTGGCTGGACCTCGAACAATGTCGCCTTCGCTACGATGAATTCTCATCCTGTTCTCATCAATCAAAGATTGCTTCAATCGTATCAGCTACAACTTTACAGATATGATAATCATCTATTGGGCCTTGAAATCAACCCAAATTTGCAATAATGCAGTGCTAGAACGTCTATGATCATCTCTGCTTATGATGATGAGAAACCGCCCACTAGATTATGAAAGAGAACAAAACGTAGAACATACTGATCTGGACAACAATTCATACCATAGAATTTCCAACAACAAAGAATGCGACAAGATTCTGTTTGATCACCTATAATTTAACTTCACTAAATATCTTTCAGTCACGTGGAGTATTGTGCGGAACGCAGACCTGTCAGGCTCCTACCTACATAGGAGTTGGTACCGTTTTTGAAGACCGACTCCCTCTGCATTAGATCCATCCTAGGCCGCCCCAGTATACCCTCTTTTTTAGGTTATTTCTAACTCTTTTTTGATACTGGCCCGCAGTGTATCAATCTCAAACATTAGAGCCTTTATTAATGTCGGAATTGTCATATGGCATAAATTCTGGTTGCATTGTCCAGGCGGCGGGTGTCGTGAAGAGCACTCGTAAGCTTGTTGTATAAGACTTGGCCATGGACTGCCAAGCTGCGGCTCGTTAATTCCTTCTCATAGCGCCAATCGTGATAAAACAATGCCCGTCCCGCGAAAATTTGTCCAGCAATTGGAGCTTCCACTTTGTACTCCAATTGTTACTCATTGATTTTCCGAGGTATGTGGTTCTCGAGAGGTTTCATGTCGAAATATTTGTGCAAAATAATCCTATTTATTACAGTATATGCAACGTTGCACAAATATTGGCAAGGATCTAAATTGGTCTTGATTAAGATATTCTACACAGCTTGTTTTGCCAGCATAATAATGCCAACATGCTAGTCTTCTCATGAACGCGAATCAGCTCCAGCATACTATGAACCCTGCCGATTACCGACCATGACAGCATGTACCATACGATCGATATATTCGAGTATCTGCAGCTCACAGAGACTATTCTAAAGCACATGCATTAAGTGCTATATACAAGTACCAATACTAACTAACGTTAGTCCGGACTGCACAGCCTGGAGTAGGTGTGGGGTTGTGGTGTTGAGCGCGTCGTCGTTCTTCGGACCCCAAGCACCAACAGCAAGCAATTACATCATCGGTCGGGACCGAGCCCGCGACCTCCGTCCCCAGCCGGTGCCGTGCCGCTTCAGCTAGTGGGCATCGGGATGCAACGACGCCGATACACATCGCACATAGTAGGGACGCCGTAACCCATAGTGGCTTCTGCTTATTCTAGTAGAGATTTTGACATGACTGCTCTCCGTCCAGTTGTTGAGGTGTAAAAACTATGAATTGAATCCAGAATAGAGCGAGGCAGGTACTATCTGTCTACTTGGTTGCAAAACCAGCCAACAGTCTTCAAGCAACGTTCAATAATTCTTCACGCAGACGCATTATTGAGCTAAATGGTGTATGTATTATAAGAGCACAATTTGATCGGGTTTTGGCGGTCGCGGAGTCAGGGAAAAGCTATTTGACAAGCGTTCCCGGTTTGTAGCCATGCGGATCTACGACACTACCGGCGCCAAGAATCGCCCAGACGCGACTATAATGATTGGCGATGCTGCTGCGCCATGTTAGTTCTTTCAGTTAAAACAATAATACATACAATTTAGTCTTGCTGGAAAATATTTAAGAATCCAAATGCCCTCTTTCCCCGCATGCTCCAGTTCGTTGTCACCAAGAGCTCGCGACTATAGATTTCAGCTACGCCAGTTCTTGCCAAACCAAATACTCACTCTGACATTTACACGCTATCCTATCAATATTCTTAGTTCAACGAAACCACCATGAGTGCGGCGAATGGCTTAGGAAACAGTGGCTGGATGGCCTATGGCTACGCCCAGAAACATTCTCCGGAATTTTACGAACGGGCGCGCAGGCGGCGTGAGGACGCGATTGCTCGGGGTGAGGATCCTGACGCCGAGTTTAACGCAATGGCTGCTAAAGGGCCGCCTCCGTCGAGGTCGGAGAAGATTTGGAAAAAGTTGACCGGAAAAGACAAGAAGAGAAGGGCAGGAGAGTCTGCCAAGGGCACAGCTGCTAACGGAGATGTAATGGAATAATGGTTCATGATCTAGACGAAGGTTGCATATTTTCTGAGACTATGTTCATGACTTATTAACAATATATTCAGACCTGTTTGTCCCTTGTTTGCATTCACTGCTTGCATATTGCATGCAGGCACGAATGACAGACTTCACAATATTCCAAAGTAATTTACAAGTTCAACCCAACGGATGACCCGGTAGATACAAAAATATGACAGTAAACCAGTCTCGTATCATGCCAGACACGTCATGCTAACAAGCATGCTTTGGTCTGTGGGCAGTCGAACTGAGGAGCGGATATATCGAGTCACTCCGCCTCAGAGTCCTTTCATATGCATCCTCACGAGGGATGCTTCTTTGATGGCCCTATGGGAAATTACAGAACCGGAAAGGAGAAAGTATAATAGTGAATTCAAATCCTCAAGTCATTTCCAGCCTTTGGGAGATTTGCTTGAGGGGTATTCCGTAAGGGAAGGCACATGTGTATGGCTTAGAGGAAAGCGCAACAGTCAATCGAGGTTACCCCCCAAAAGAAATGTTCAATTTCCATTCTTCTTCTGATGGGTGAAGCTGTAAGTCAGCTTGCGCTTTTCCGGACTCTTTTCCCCCCGCTTCAACTTTCCAGGCTGATCTGAGGTCTATCACTACAGATCACATATGACTAATTGGCGTCTTCGCCTACGTCTCAACCACTACCCATCTGCCTACCCAAAACGAAAAGAAGGGACTTGTCCACTCGAAACCCCTGTTGTTAAGATGTATCGTTGGGGAATGCGTACGTAGTCAACAAACAAGCTATGGGCAATGAATTTAGCTGATGTTGATGGGCAGGTATGTTTGAAGGCAACCTAGACCTTAACTTTGTAGATGAAATCAGCCACCCCTTCGACTCCTACGAGCTGAAAGAATTACGCCTGGACGATATTCTCTACGGCTCACCTGACATGGTAGCCAAGTGTCGCCATCGCCTCGATGCTGGGGAGTGTGACAAGCTCTTTGACTTATACAACAGACAGGTCAACGAATGTCGACTGGGTTCCGATTTACACGCGGCAAAGTACAGACTGATTGTCCTAGCTGCATTGATGATGCAGGCAGGGGCGAATATCCGCGCGCAAGATCTAGAAAACGTCCGCAGTTTGGTCGATCAAGTCAAATGTCAAGCCTACGTTGGACAACCCATCTCTGATGAGGGTTTCCGCGGTCCTGGCAAAGTCCAGTTTCTCGCCACAGTTGATAACTACAAGGCAGGGGCCCCACGAGACTTTAACGCGCCGAGGTAATACAGTACTATTGCCGGTTCGTCGTTTACATTGCTGGCCCGAGCCTTACGCTGGTATCTAGTTGTTTCCATTGTGGGAAGATGAAGAGCGATGTAGGAATCACACCGGCTATTTGTTCTGGGTGTCGTGGGGCTTGGTATTGCAATCAAGTTGGTACACTGCCCAAGACGTATCAAAGTATAGTGCTGATATCTGTATTGCTTAGGAGTGCCAAAGAGCAAACCGAAAATTTCACAAGCACGTATGCTGTCCCAAGCGCCAAATGAAGCTCATGTTTGAGCGCGCCTTTTGAGTGTGAGAATCATAGTGGGAAGCGGTTATTTCAATGCGGAAAAGTTCTTAATACCAGAACAAGTAGCTTAGCTGGACTTGTAAATGATACTCCGGGGGCATCTTTCTACTACAATTGCGTTGTCTGGACTTTAGTTGGAGGATAATACTTTCATGCATGGTTTTGCTGTATATTTCTCGTTGCGGATGCAATAGAGAAAGAGGCTTGTACTTTTGTACAGTCTTGTCAGAAGAAAAGAAACATTTCATCCGTATGCACACACATTGTTGTTCTCATCGCTACCTGAGACTGGGAATGTTATATGAAAGTGCCGCCGATGTCTCGGGTGGAGCTTCCCGGCCGAAGGGATACCTCACTGCATTTTGATTGGCCAGATTGGGCGGTTGTGCCAGGAAGGGAAGCTCTGGAGAAAATTGTGGGATGGGATGGGATCAGAGCACCTGTTTAGGCGCCAAGTTGCGTTCCTGAAGCTGCGGTGAGCAAGCTAATCGGTCGCTGTGAAGGTGCTAGGAAATGCCATGCTGATGCCAGCAGCGCTTTGAGGAATTCGCATTCCCGGGAGAAGAAGAGAATCGGAAAGAGCCTGTGAATGCACCGAGTTGATACTTTGCAGAAATACAATAAGATCTTTTTTTTTTAGCTGCCTCTAGGAGGTTAATCGTTACGGCAGGTTGATAGTTTCAATGTTTTATGGATGGTGTCAATATTACGGGTTCTACGGATATGGGTGGTGCTTTATGCAGCCCTAGGGGCGGATTGCGCGGCACAGCCCCAAGGTGGAGGAGGATTTGCGCGCCGATCGCAGGGCAGTCAGCAAAAGCTGTTCTATTAGCACTCCCATACGTACACACACTCAAGAGCAAGGGAAGGCCCCCAATCCAGCCAGTTTTCATCTGTTGTCCCTCGCGATTTCTTCATCCTCCAAACACCAGAGGAGCATCAAACCGACTGTTCTACCAATCTCCTCCGCCAGCACGCCCGTCTACCGCCGCCGTTCATTTCAAGTTGGCGATTCGAGCACGTGCTTCGCAGCCTGTTAGTGCTATTACTACAGAAGACCCTCCAAAAGCGTTCCCGATAAGGCGCTAGATCTGTCCCGTATCGTAGCGCCCCGTTTGCTCGAGAGCCCTGTCGTCATAGATCCGGCAGCCGTTTGAGTTGGTGACGACAGGAAGTGTATCTGCCCATCATCGCTTATCAAATTTCAGCCACGGGCTGCACCCATTTTCTATTGCCTTCTGGGACCCCGTGTGGGAGCAAACACTCCTTATCTTTTCATCATGACTTGGGAACTTACTCGTCGCCGCTTTGCCCGCGCGGCTAATAGCAAATTCATCTACGACAAAGTGGTACGTCCATTCCAGCAATCCTCCACTGGCCCTCAGACAGCACGATCCCAAAACGCTACGTGGATTGATTGCTGACTTTTCCTTTCACCTGTAATTTAGCCGTTACTTCATGTCGTGATTTTCTTGATAGAGTTGGCCGTCATGGCAAGGCTGATGACCCGTTTCAATGCCTACTACGACGAGCGACCCGGTAAGGCAACCCCCCTCTCTACTGTCATGAATGCGCCTCGTGGAAAAATGGCCTAGCTAACTGGTGTGCGCACTTTTACAGTCCTCACCATGATGGTGACGAACGCCGTCCTAGGAGGCATTGCCGATACAGTCGCTCAGACCATCACTTCGATCCGCCAGCGCGCCCTCCGCAAGCCTGGTGGCGTCAGCAAGGATGACGATCCCATCGCCGTTGAGATCCACGAGCTCGACCGCAAGAACCCTATGCTCGACCGCGACCTGATCCCCGATTCCAAGGTCCTGCCGCCACCCTTCGACTTCGAGCGCCTCACCCGCTTCATGGCCTACGGTTTCGCCATGGCTCCCCTCCAGTACAAGTGGTTCGGCTTTCTATCCCGCATATTTCCCATCACCAAGACGAGCGCATTCGTACCCGCTATGAAGCGCGTGGCTTTTGATCAGCTTATCTTTGCGCCCTTTGGTATCGGATGCTTCTTCACTGTTATGACTGTTGCCGAAGGTGGTGGTAAGCGTGCTGTTGCGCACAAGCTTAGAGAGATGTATATCCCCACGCTCAAGGCCAATTTCGTGGTTTGGCCGGCGGTTCAGATCATCAACTTCAGATTGATGCCTGTCCAATTCCAACTTGTAAGTGGCCAGACAAAGCTGCAAGAGAATAATTCGAGGCCATGGGACATTGCTAATCAGAATGTTGCTCTAGCCCTTTGTGTCGACCATCGGTATTGCTTGGACCGCATACCTATCACTTACCAATGCTTCGGATGAGCCTCCTCAGGCCAACGAGATTCCACGATCGGGACACAATGTCCGACTCGCCTAAAAAAAGAAAATATAACTACGAATAGAGATACGAGATATGGCCATATCTCTCAGCCGGTTCCGTCAGGAAGTAGGAGCTTTTTTTTTTTTTGGGTTCATCTGTGCTCAGAACTGTTTGAGCTTTACGTTGCAAGCAGTACATCGATTTCTTGATTTAAGGGCACTTCAGACGCTTATCAGGCCCGGGGGAAGGTAAATGCATGGCGTTAGTGCTTGAGATTGGCATTCGCATGAAAGAAAACAAAGGGGCGCTGGCGTTGGGTGATTGTTTCTACAGTGTACACAGGATGTGCCTATTCCTAGACCCAACATTTTATGTTACTAGTCTTCATGCCAGTATTTTCTCGAGCGTGATATACGAAGATGCGTACAATTGACGAAAAACGACTAAAGTCGAGGTCGAGTTGTGTTTTGGTATGAAACGATTCTGCGTGCTATATGTGGCTGCAATGATTGGCCAATATGATACGTAGGAGGGGAGATGGCTGAGCGAAAGGGATATCGGCCCGACTTGGGCTTCATTGCAAACATCCCAGTGTCGGGTGACAGCAGGTGAGCATGGCAGTGCGATGTTCGTTGAGCGATCCCAAAAAAATCACCAGTTTGAAAAAAGAAGCAGGAAACAGCATTGCCGAAGTGAGCCGCGGCCACGGTCAAGACACGGGAACGCCGATTATATATACTACGGGTTGCGGGATGGACGACGAAAATCAATAGGAAAAGCGGGCGACTAAAACGCGGGACTTCACTGGCGGTACGTCACAGGGCTTAGGCTGCTCGGCCAGAGGGGCATGCTAAGTGAGCTAACTGCCACGCATTGAGTTGAAAGCAGCAACAATAAGAGGGTAGCAACAACAGTGTGTGATCCTCCCGTAGCAGCCATAGGTAGCAGGGGATGGATCAGTAGTAGCAGCAGTAGTAGTAGCAAGAGTAGCAGCCGCCGCCGAACAGGTTTCGAGGAGGAGCGCGGAAGGAGATGGTGGGCTGCGGGTGGGGAGCTCAACACATGTTGTGCAGTCATCAGTCAATGTCAAGCTTTCAATCCATCGCCCTTTTTTTTCATGCTACCCCACCATGATCTAGCAGCATATTATTGCCCCTCCTTCGTAAAACACGCCCATCCCACCATCTCCTCCAGCCAAGAAGGTCCAGCTCAAAGTCCATCACAAGTGCGTGGTTTTTTCCCTTGCTCTCACTCTAGACAGTTCCTCCTATTACCATCCCGTATAGCCCAATCCATTGTCTCTCTAACCCGCTGGGGAACATATTTGCACGTTCTCTATCCCTGCTAACCACAAGTCCTAGAGTTATCAAGATGTCTCTCTCCAGCAAGCTCTCCATCACCGACGTCGACTTGAAGGACAAGCGAGTCCTCATCCGAGTAAGTTGGACCCAAAGCAGTCCAAAGAGAGAAACATTCTCTTGTGGTCTAACAAGACATTTATTTTTGTTCTTTGTCTTTCCCCCACTCCTCCGGGGCTTCCTGATCAGTTGTAATGATTGGCCGCGCGACTAACACGATCCTTTCACTCCCTTGCTCAGGTCGACTTCAACGTCCCCCTCGACGCCGACAAGAATGTCACCAACAACCAGCGCATCGTTGGTGCCGTCCCTACTATCAAGTATGCCATCGACAATGGCGCCAAGGCCGTGATCCTCATGTCCCACCTGGGCCGCCCTAATGGCTCCGTCAACCCCAAGTACAGCCTCAAGCCCGTCATCCCCGAGCTCGAGAAGGTCCTGGGCAAGAGCGTCGAGTTCGCCCCTGACTGCGTCGGCCCCGAGGTCGAGGAGATTGTCAACAAGGCCACCGGCGGCCAGGTTGTCCTCCTTGAGAACCTGCGATTCCACATTGAGGAGGAGGGCTCCGCCAAGGATGCCGACGGCAACAAGGTCAAGGCCGACAAGGCCAAGGTTGAGGAGTTCCGCAAGGGTCTGACCGCCCTGGGCGACATCTACGTCAGTAAGTAACCGAATTGCTCCAGATTGGTGGTGCTGTCGTCACCATGATCTCGTCCACGTAGCTCTACCATACCGGTCTCTAATCTGCTTGACAGACGATGCTTTCGGCACTGCCCACCGCGCTCACTCTTCCATGGTCGGTGTCGACCTGCCCCAGAAGGCTGCCGGCTTCCTCATGAAGAAGGAGCTTGACTACTTTGCTCAGGCTCTCGAGTCCCCCAAGCGACCTTTCCTGGCCATCCTCGGTGGTGCCAAGGTCTCGGACAAGATCCAGCTCATTGACAACCTGCTGGACAAGGTCAACGCCCTGGTTATCTGCGGTGGCATGGCTTTCACCTTCAAGAAGACCCTCGAGAATGTCAAGATTGGCGACTCGCTCTTCGACGAGGCCGGCTCCAAGACCGTCGGCCAGCTGGTTGAGAAGGCCAAGAAGAACGGCGTCGAGCTGACACTCCCCGTCGACTACGTCACCGCCGACAAGTTCGACAAGGACGCCAACGTCGGCGCCGCCACTGACGCCAGCGGTATCCCCGACGGCTGGATGGGTTTGGACTGCGGTCCCGAGTCCATCAAGCTCTACGAGGCCGCCATCGAGAAGGCCCAGACCATCCTGTGGAACGGACCTGCCGGAGTCTTCGAGTTTGAAAAGTTCGCCACCGGCACCAAGGCCACCCTGGACGCCTTCACTGCCGCCGTCGGCAAGGGCAAGATCGGCATCATCGGTGGTGGTGACACGGCCACCGTTGCCGCCAAGTACGGCGTCGAGGACAAGTGCAGCCACGTTTCCACCGGTGGCGGCGCTTCCCTGGAGCTGCTCGAGGGTAAGGAGCTGCCTGGTGTCACCGCTTTGAGCAGCAAGTGAATATCGGCTGCATCGCGAGACGGCACCAAGCGCCCGGCCCCGATTCTCTAGTGCGGTAGCGGTGCAAATACTGCTGCTGCTGTTGCTGCAGCTACCGAGAACACGAGCGGCAGGAGGGAGAAGAAGCACAGCTTCGGAAACCTCTGGAATGCGTGGATCATGAACCTATAATGTCTTCCCATCATCTCGAGAAATGGTTTTTTTTACCCTTCCTTTTTGATCATTTTTTGGACTATTCGAGGCGGACCAGTGAACATTCTTAGCCTCTCCCCACAGCTAGTAGATAAAATGCATGGCTCAGGAGAAAGCCAGTACAGCCAGGCATGCAGGACCGTATTCTAGACTGCAAAATAAAGCATGATTTACGCCATCCGTACTGTGCAAAAAGTATTACTTGCCCAAATTGAAGGTGAATTGTTTTTATGGCCTCGTAAAAATTCAGGTTGGCTCTATGTCTATAATTTTCCAAGGTTGAAATGTGCCAACTACTGGAAAGAAACCCCCGAGCCTGACGCCTGTATACTTCGTCAACATGTTGAAGGTTCCAGAATCTAGCTGGATTGTGGTGCTTGGAATCATTTTCTTTTCTTGCTTCTTCTTCTGTGGGATATTGGAAACCCCCATGTTGCAATATTTCGTTGCCTTCCCTGACCAAAACTCAGGCTGCATAATTTACATGTCGTCTTGGATATGTTGTCTTGGCCACGGGGGTTCCTCAGACACTCTTCTCCCATATCTTGCCGCGCCTCCTTTGCTGTGTGCAGATTGGCAACATTCCCACTCTCCATCTGCAGTCTTGTAGCTAGGACACTTTCGCACGAGTACTTGGTCCGGAGTGTACCAAGGATTCGAACCTTCCCAAACCCTCCCTACTTTAACAGGCACACGCACGATAGATAGAGATCAAGCTTCCCTCTATCTCCTCTTGGAAGCCTCAACCTTCTTGAGCTCTTCACGCAGCTGGGCAGAGAAGTCGTCGCTGGTGTCGTCATCGTCCCAAGACTTCTCCCACAGGTGATTATCTGCAGCGGAAGGGCCTGCGTTCTCACTAATGGAGGACTCTTGCTGGGCGGCAGCTTCAGTCTCGGATGCGGGCCAATCTGTGTACAAAGACGTTGTTAGCCTGCTGCATTTCTTTTAAAAGAGGTGCAGGTGGAGCAGAAAATCTTGATGAGTAATTATGGGTGAGAGTTCGGGGTAGTCGAGAATCGATGGAAGCGATAGTCGAAAAATGAAGAAGTAACATGGCGCTCAGTTGATGTTTGGTTGAGAGAAATGGCATTCAGGTACAACCCAGGAAGATACATACCCTCGACAGGGAAGTCCTCAAACTCATCGTCCTCCTCCAGAGCTGCTGCCGATTTTTGCGCGGACTGTGCCTGCTCGGGCTTCTCTGCGTTGGCGGCGGGCGCCGTGGTAGGCTTGTCGGTGCTGGATGCCATGACGATGACTAGAGGGCTTTCGCTGGTGCAGGTGTTTGTAATATTTCTGCAGCTGCGGGCAGGGCTTCTCAGGGTATGGCTTGTTGAGCGGGTGCCTCGAGCGTGCGCTTGTGGTGTATGGCGTGTGGTGGTGGGAAGAGAGATGATGAATTGGGAGATTGATGAGGTGATGATATGTTGACAAATGGGACTGACCGAAGCACGAGGCTGCTGTGCAAGGCTAGTATGCTGGACTGGCCTGAGCTCTGGGTGCCACTTCTCAGCGGGAGGGGCCTTCTTAGCTAGGATGGATAGCTTCCTAAGGTTCCTCCTCCTCCTGCCACCTCTGTTCTCCAGGTCACCACTGGATTCCAGCGTCTCAGCGGAAGAACCCCGGTCAGAGAGCGGGGGAGCTTCGAAAAGCTTCTCGCTGACCCACCTAGTTCGCCCTGGTAACAATCTGGTCACAGCTACAGCCGCGTTACCCGTGCTGCCGATGTAACCCACTACAGCTCGCATATACGCTATAAGACTTTTGCTTGACTCGACCCCTAAAGTCGGCTTCGCTTATCATGCTGATTGGTGTTCGGGGTTTTTACTTAGCTTCCAGCCTCGGGAGGAGCTGGGAGCGGATCCGTTGAGGAAGCTTTTCGCTCTCGCAAGTCGGTGAGACATTTTCAATCTCTGCTAACCAGCCGTAGAGATACTCAGATGGCTCCTGAGGGTTATTTTGATTTTCAGTAGCATGCTTTATTTGACTCGAGCCGGAGTTTGGAGAAGTTGCCCTCTGTCGAAAGCATTGGTGATCACCAAAACGCAACAGGAACAGACTAGCTGGCCGAGACGTTTTAGCCCACCTGCACTCTGCCACTACCCAAAGACGTCATGCTTATCTGGGGGTGTTTCCAAGGTCCGATTGTTTGGTGATAAATCTGGTAATCGGGAGCAAAAGCTGACCTCCCCCACCGCCGCTGCTGTCTGCTATCTACCTAACTATATGTATGTACCACTACCCACACATGCGCATATACATTCATGTCTAGACTTTCTGTCTTAATTACTGCCTGAACCAACCACAAGCGGCGCGGTTTCCCTAGTGTACCCAGTGCCCCAGTGCAAAGCCCCAAAACCGCCCGGAGATACCGGGACCTTTGGGATCGCAGGGCTGTCCGTAGGCACCCATTGCCCCACCACACCATCCCCGTACCGTAAGCATTTGCATCACCTGCATTAGCTCCTGGGGAGTTGGGAGGACTTTTGTGGGCTTTATCGCTTTCTCAGCTTCAGGGACCGGTCGTGTGCCTCAGTCTTCTCTCTTCCTACTATCGTCTTTCTTCTTTCTGCTCTGATCGTCTGTGTTTTTATCATCATTACTTTGCCGCTCTTCCTGTTCGTCTTGTGGCAACCACCAGTATGAGCAGGCTGGCAAGTTGGTTCCGTGCCTCGACGGCAGACGCCAGCCCGGCGGAGTCGCAGGCGGACCTCCGGGCTGCCGAGATAGCCAATATCCAGAATGCCATGTTGAGTGCAGCCAAGATCATGAACGACGATATTGAGGGCGCCGAGGCCGAGCTCAAGACCGGGGCTTCTACCTTCCACCACCTGGGTTACAGCCTGACTACCTTCATGCGCAGCGTGCTGGGCTTCGAGAAGGAGGTCATGGCAGAGGCTAGCAACCGTCTGACCGAGTGTGAGAACAGGGCCTGGACCGAGCTCAAGAAGGCCCAGAAGGACGGCGTCAACAGCGCCAACGGAAAGAGCAAGATCTACCCGCCGGGCAGCGAGTTCGCCCTCGTCCACGCCGAGGCCCAGCTGATGTGTGCCATGGTGGCGGTGCTGCACGAGAGTCTAACTGAAGGCATAAGAGGCTTCATGAAGCTCAGGAAGGCATTCATTACGCTGGATGGGATCATGGCCGCCGAGGCCACTTTCTTGAAGGAGCACGATGTGCAACCTAGTGACAAGGTTGACGTCACTCCCACCTCAGAGACGCCCTCATCGACTAAGAAGGAGGCAGGAGATGACAAGGACCTTGAATTTACGGAGGCGCCCGAGTCATTATCCGGTGTCCCTACACCCGCACAATACGAAGGACACCTGACCAAGAGTAATGTGGACGGGTTAGAGAAAGAGCTGGCGAACTTGGCCGTCGATAGCAACGGGGCGCCTCTGGAGAAGCAGGCAACCTTGATGTCTGTCGCCTCGCGGCCACGTCTGGAACATGGTCCCGAATCGGATGTATTTGCCGATCCCATCGACACGTTCATCCACAGTGGTGCAAACATGTGCTTCGGTGTCCTACTGCTGATGATTTCCATGGTACCCCCCGCATTCTCCCGTCTCCTTTCTATCATTGGTTTCAGGGGAGACCGTGAGCGTGGCGTCAAGATGTTGTGGCAAAGCACACGATTCGACAACATTAACGGTTCTTTTGCCGGTCTCATACTTCTCGCCTACTACAATGGTGCCATGGGTTTTGCCGATATCCTGCCTTCCGAGGAGGATGTGGAGAGGGGTGCTGTAGTTGGCTATCCGCGACGGCGGTGTGCTGAGTTGTTGGCTACCATGCGCAGCCGGTACCCAGACTCTGGGCTCTGGCGCTTCGAGGAAGCCAGAGCCCTCTCGAACCAGAGAGATCTTACCGGTGCCATCAAGATCCTATCTACCAACACCATTTCCAAGATGCGCCAGGTTGCTGCACTGAACTGCTTCGAGTGGGCATTGGATTCCATGTACGTTGGCGACTACAATCAGACGCGTGACAGCTTCCTTCGCGCTATCGAGCTCAACGACTGGAGCCACGCGCTCTACTACTACATCGCTGGGTGCGCCGAGCTCGAGCTCTACCGCACGGAGTTTCACGCCGCCGAGAAGAACGAGACGCAAACTCAGCTCCACAAGAGGAAGGCAGAGGAGCTCCTGCGCAAAGCGCCAACCGTCGCGGGCAAGAAGCGTTTCATGTCGCGCCCGCTACCATTCGAGCAGTTCGTCCAGCGCAAGCTCCAGAAGTGGGAGGAGCGCTCCAAGGCACTCAAGCTCGACTTGGTCGACGCAGTGGGCGCTTCGCCCATTCAGGAAATGGTGTACCTGTGGAATGGTGGAAAAAAGATGCAAACAGCCGAGCTAGAGCAGGTCATGTCCGTACTCACCTTCGACAGATTGACGGCCCCAGCGGAGGCTAAAGCGAAGATCGAGAGCGAGGCAGATGAGAAGGCAGTCTTGGATCTTTGCAAAGCATCTATCTACAGAGAGCTCGGTCGTGTTGACGAGGCAAGGGCCTTGTTCCAAGGTATCTTGGCTGTAGACAAGTAAGTTCATCCCATGCCCAAAACCACGCTCTCCAAACCCAACTCAGTGCTAACAGAGGTAAAAAGGGCGTCTTTCAAAGGTCCGACAAAGGATGATTATGCCCAACCTGCTGCATCTTATGAGATGGCCGTGTTAGCATGGCTGGAAGTTCGTAAACCAGAACTGAGAACCAAGACTACCTCTCCAGAAGCCACGGCAGAGGAATCGACGGGTGAAGCTGCCAACAGCGAGACCCCCGATGAGGAGAAAGAGATAGAAGACTGGCAACGCAAGAAGACGGCTGAGTGTCAGGAATGGCTAGATAAAGCATCCAAGTGGGAGGCATTCGTCTTAGATGCCAGAGTCGGCATGAAGGTGTCTACGGGCAACGACACCCTCCGGTGGTTCAGGAAAGATCGGAAGTGGGGAACAGCATAAAGAGAGGAGAGCATAGACTCGCTACCTACCGGCTTCTCTTGAGAATTGGGCCTTCTATCACCTTGGAAGGCATAGGAGATTTCAACAATTTCTCTTCAGGAACGGGGTTCAGGGAAATCATAAATGAGGGTAACATCTGGTCTGGCTTAAAGCGCGCGGTTTAGACCTATGGGTGGCACGGCTGGCATCTGATATAGAAAACCGAGAGGTCTTTTGCTAGGAGTTTCGCAAGAATCTAAAAAAATAAACGAAGGGATATCAATTTTCTTAACCTAATGTGACCCTTTTTTTCCCTACTGCCTTAATTACAATCGGTGATAAGAGAACAAGACCGAGCGCCGTTTTCCTACAGCTTGTCTGCACAGCAGTTACTTTCGCCTGGCGCCAAACCATCTTCAAAACGGATCAATATATACATATTGTACACAAATTCAAGTGAATTGTTACTCGCTTTTCATCACACAAGTCGTGCATATCTTTGCTTGCATTATCTCCCATCTCACTTGAAAGTTTTCAAAGCTTGAGTTTAGGCTTTAAATCGCAGTGGTGTATCAGAAGGGTATAAGTCAAATATGGGAAAACGTAACTTCATCAGGACATCAATTTCGTAGGGAAGAAACAAAAAGATTTGGCCACAGATAAATATCTTCACAAGCTCAAAAAAACCTCCGCTAGAAAACCCTCCCCCAAGTGTTTTAATTCTTCTTCCTCCCATTCCTCCGCGACTTCTTGATGTTCTCGATCCCGTCCTGGAGCAGATTACTGGCGTCGCCAGCGGCCGCCTCGCCGCGCTCCTTGAGGCGGTGCTTGTCGGCCTCGTCGTGCAGGTCCTCGATGAGGTCTTTGCCGACGCTGGTGCCGCTGGCCCAGTCCAGCAGGCCCCAGGCGCCGTAGTTGCCGCGCCCGCCCGAGGCGTAGTGGGCGGCGGTGCGGCGCGCGATGCCGCCCAGCAGGATGCCCGGCACCACGCTGTACCCGGACATGGAGGCGGTCTCCTCCAGCGTCGTGAGGATGGTGAACAGGAAGTACGTCAGCAGGTGCGGGCGGACCACCAGGCACGGCAGGTACACGGGCAGCGTGCGCTGCAGCAGGAAGGGGAGGGGGTGGTCCGCGTAGAGCATCAGGGCGTAAGGCGCGCCCCCGCGGTCCTGCGCCCCGTGGCCGTAGGTCCCGTGCAGCCTGGTCAGCAGGCCGACGACGCCGCCACCGCGGCGGCGGTCGCTGAGCCCGCGCTGCTTCTGCTGGTGCTGTCCTGAGTGCAGCACGAAGCGGTGGATGTAGTACGTCAGGACCTCGCGCGACGTGTAGAGCCAGGCGATGTTCTTGATCATCTGCCACGGCAGGGGTAAGGTGGTGGAGGTTTTGAACAGAGTGGCGCCGCGGAAGAAGAAGCGGCTGGCGGCGAGCGAGAGACCGGCCTGGACTGCGGTAACCAGAACTAGGTTGGCTGCGGCGAGGAGGAGGCGTCGAAGCTGGGCGGCGGCGTTGCGGCGCGGCAGGGACCGCGCGCCCTCGATCTTGATCTGCTCGGAGAGGCTGGGCACGGCGGCGTCGAAGAGCAGGAACAGCAGCGAGGGGAGCAGCCAGAAGACCACGCGCACGGCAAGGGTGCCCACCAGCTCGATCTTCAGCGGCGAGTGCGATAGCACTAGCGTCGACCAGGTCATGTAGAAGAAGAGCAGGTTCAGCGACGTGGACCACGACGAGAGGGCGGGCGCCGCGAAGTAAGATAATATGGGTAGCGAGAGGAGCACGTCCATCTTTGTTATCTATATGGGTCCTTTTCGTTTTAATATACTATGACTTTATGAAGTAGTAGAGCAATGAAGCTTCTACCTCTCACAAAGCAAGTCGCGTAAGGATGAGAGAGGATTTTGAGATGAACGGCGCGTGTAAGACACCGTTGAATAGCACAGCGAAAGCGGTGGAGCGCAAACGTAAGTCGCGATATGAAGAAGAAGAAAAAAAGTTAAACTAATGGCCAAGAGGATGAGGTTCAAGAAGTTTCCCCTCTATCTTACATCAAATCAATCTCTCTCTGTCTTCACCTTGATCACCTTACCTTGATTTTCTGGCCATACTCGGTGGATTGGGAGCTGGAGATGGTGGGTATGACGTAGTTGTGAACTGTATGTGGGCATGGCCTAAATTCGCGAATCAGGAAGCTCGGATACCTGCTCGCGCCGGGGGGGCGAGGCTGTCAGTCAGAAACCCGCCATATCCCAACTCAAGTGATGCTATTGGTTCTGCACAAAGCAGAAAGGGCAGCGTAGTTACGCGATGCTTCATCAATCGAGCAATTTCACAGCATGTGGAACCAGCCCCGACATTGACGAATTACTCCTGCGGCATCGTGGAAGTCATTTAGAGATGCCGCTCTGTCGTATATCACAAAAAGGAGATCAGCGGACAAAATATGGCCGTCTCCTGCGCCGTCTAAATTTGCGAGCGGCACATCCTCCCGAAACTCGCACAGCGCTTTTCACTCTAGTTGCCGGCGCCGTGTCTCATCACCACGCCAACATCGAGAAATCAATACGCGCGGCAGATGGGCGGTGTCCCGGTCCGGCACGGTAGCGATAGCGCCAACGGCAGGGCGATTGCGTGGATATATCCTCTGTGTCTAGTACACAGTAGTAAGTAGGCATGGGTGATGGAGGTTTCCACTCTCGATCTCTCAACAAATGCACCGTGGAACTGCGCGCTACTGCGCGCTGGTGATGGTGGCCCGCTCGCTCTGTTCGTACGTGGACCATGGAACGCCCATCCGTAGGTCAGCTTAGGGGGGGGAAGATGGTCGGAAAAGCAATGCGGGGAGGTCTTGGTGGTTCACCAATAGTTGTGTGGACATACCCCCTGCCCACATCGGAGTTTATGTCTAAATAGCCTTCACTAGAGCGGGCTGCAGAAGATGGGATGGAATGGTTTGGGATCCCATCGATCCCATGAGAAAACCCATCTCGTGAAACGTTTGGGTGCCTTAGTGGCCAATGCACCCAGCCGGAGCAATCCAGCCAGCTGGTAATTCCTGGATGTGCCCTGTGCGCCGTGTGTGTGTGTGTGTGTGTGTGTATGTATGTGTGTCAGTTCGGGGGTGTGACTACCCCTGTCCTGGTTTCTTGGTATGGGTTCCAGAGGCTGGCTGCATATGTAGGGACTCGAGCTGGGTCGTCACAGCTCCAACAAGTTATTACTGTAGGTAGTCCTCGACCGCCTGAGCAACCATACATACGGTACATACCAACTTCCAACGTTCAATCGCATGAACGAGGGATTCGTGCTTCACAACGCAGCCTACATTAGGATGGGTCATTGGCAAACCAGCCTAAGGTCTGATGCTACGAAAGAGCGTGTACTGTGTACGTAACTAACCTGCGTGCTTCCGCTTCGAAGCGACGCATCTTTTTCTCATCATCTGCCCCCGTCTTGTCGCTTGTCGTAACGTTAGGGGTGGTATTCGCGTGGAAGTGGATCGAGCCCTGTGCCCAATCCCAGTACGAAAGTGGATCTGGAGATTGGTTAATAAATTGAACAATAGTTGGAGGACCCACGGCTTGGGTCGGTAGTCATTGATGAGCCTCCCGGAAGCCAATCCCAGCTTCAGCGCGACTGCGCGAAATTATCAGGTCCGATTTGTACACTGGTACCTGAACTGATGCGCCGCAGAGGTACGAGTCACAGTCACCAGGGCGATCTCCAATAAGAGCGGACGATCAGGTGGACGAATGGCCACCCTAGTCCCTCAAAGATCTCAACTGTTACAGTTTGTGGCGCTCAGAGTTTGAAGAGTGACAGAGGCATTGTACATACATCACAAAGCTACGACTGGGGGGGTTCATATCCGTGTCAGCCAAAGCCTAGTACATAGTCATGCTAGCTCTATGCAGGTCGGGCGGTAGCTCATGGGATGTTCAGTTCGACTCGGCCGCTCCAATCAAACTCAATCCACCGCATCCAGGGGTTTTCTCAGCCCCGAGGACTCCGAAGAAAGCTCGTCTACTTCCCCATGGTTACTAGCACGGGTTAGTATCAGAGGGAACAAAACTGACCACGATCGATTTGATGATGAACTGGGCTAATTGGATGTGCCCCAGCAATGGCACTTTGAGGTCACATTTCCGTCACATCGCTTCAGGGACAGGAATAAGCAAATCAGGCTCCCCCCTAAACTTCCTCCAGCTGGATTTGGCCCCCCCTAAACCTAATTGAGGGACACCCTTTTCGAATCTATGCTGTGGAAAAGCAAGCTTGTGATGGATACTGGCCTATCCTGAGCAGGCGCAATAGTGTGTTGGTAGCGACAGTGACAATGAATGTAACTAGACTAGGTGTGCAACATTGAATTATGTACAGCATGCAGTCCAGGGGCTCCGCGGCAGGCAGACATCACGGTTTGAATCGCATGCAGCAGCGGAGTATGTAAACCGTGTTGGATAGTGTGAGTTACATGAGACGTTCGCACACCCCTTTCACTATACGTGCGTATACTGTCCCAGCTCAGGGCAGGGCCCGGATGTTCTGGAATGACTCTCGAAGCATTCCCTGTGGCCTGTGTTCCCCTTCGAAACGCTGTGAATACCACGTTTCTTGACTCTTTTCAGGATGTTAGATTGGAATGAGAGGCCAGAAAAAAACCCACATCGGGGCAAAGCTTGGACGATGATCTACGGGGTTCCGCCCGTCGCGCTACGCTATATATCCACAAGGTCAGTGTCACGCTGGGTTGGCTTGGTCTCCCATGGCTGCAGATGGGCTGCAAGCGCAAGTAAAAGTAACGCCAACGGTCACGCCGCAAACTCCCCTTTTTTTCTTTGTTCTCACACTTCGCATCCCTCTCTCTTGCACACCCATATAATTATATAATTATTACTGGTTTCTTTTGAAACACATCAAGCCGCACGTCAATGTTTTAGGGGGGAGCGCTTGTGTTTTCTTCTTCCTCGTCGGCTCAGTTTGGCACTCTGCGACACTCGGCAGATCGACCTGCCCCAATTGAGCTGGATCCCGGACCTCCTAAGTCGCCTATGCTACCAAGAACGGGACTGGTCCCTTACTGCGCATCACCATCGTTCTGATTCTGCCCCCCGTGCGCAGCGTGCTGGAGGAGGGTCGAGACCCCCCCAAAGTAGACGGCAGAAACGCAGCTCTAGCGATCGGACCGCCGCCGGCCGCGCCCTGTGCTGTGCGAACGAGCGGGCGTTTGTCTCGATTGATTGATTGCCCGGCCACGACCCGCGTGGTGAGGTCGACCCCCAGCCATGGATTACTCTGCGTCCTCTGCCGCACCGCCAGTCATCCCTCCTATTGCCCGCCACCACACTTCGCGAAAGCCGCTTTCTACGGATTCCCGCCGATATGACGAGAGCGACCGCATCCACGTCCCGCCCGCTTCCCCAGAAGTGATCTCCTCCTTAATTACCAGCTTGTCCATAATCTCGAAACCGGCGAACTCGCTCTTCGACAACCAGGCCCTTTCCCTGCCCTCATCGCCCCCATCTGGCAGCTTCGGTGTCGACTACGGCGCCTACTCGTCACCTTCCACCCGCATCAGGCTGACAGAACAAGTTTCCCTCGATGAACTAGCTGCCAGCCCTCCCGTGATCCGAACAGCACCTCCCCCTTCCGGGCTCTCGTCGCTGACTGCCCCAAAGTCGCCCAAGTCTCCCAAAACACCGAAGCGGGAGTCGTCCTCTGGCGGCCTCCGATCTTTCCTGCGATCCTCACGGCCGTCCTCTAGGGGTTCCGCCTCGTCGCATGATGACACTCGGAGCATAGGGAACCTGTCAGTCGAACGCGGTCTAGCGCCTACTCCTGAGCTGCACAGGCGTCGATCGCACGACAGCTGGGGGAAGAAGTCTGGAGGTGGGCGTTCCCAGAAGGGTCTGATGTACATGAGCTCCAAGGAGAGATTGCGTGCTTCGGAGGTTGAGCGCAAGCGCTCCAGTACTGGTGCTGCAGGCAGCAGTCTCGACCCCTCCTTCGCGGAGATGTCTATAAGCGAAGAACCTTTACACGCGGATCCACCTACAATAGAGAAGCAGCGTAGCCACTCTTTCGAGATGAGCGGCTCGATACCCGTGCGCGATTCGTCTCTGCGCAAGACGGGGATGAATTCGACGAAGAGATCTTCCCACAGGTCGTCGAGGACGAGAAGAGAGGGCGATAAGGATTTCACAGACAGTATCCCAGAGAAGGAGGAGCGCGATCATCTCTCCGAATTAGGCGTCTCCAAGCGGCGGCATTATAGCCAGTACGATAGCGAGACCGAGGCCACGAAGAGAAAGGAGGAGGCACGTAGAAGTGACCCGACCTTGTCGAGGACGACTGGATCTCAGCGACGCGATGATGGCTCTAAATCCGAAAGTGGCGAAGCGGTGCCCGACGAAGGAGCACCTTTTCCCTCGATCTACTCTAGCCGGCGGAGAAGCGCCCGCAGCACGGAGAGGCGGAAATCAGGGCGGACGACACCCGAGCCCAACGAAGCATTCAAGACGAAACGCAGCAGCTCGAGGCTGAACCGCCTGTCCGTGGGCCCCAAGAATTCGGACACGGAAAATGGGCGGGCGACGTCTCCAGAACCACATGTCACGTACGAGAGGCCGCGAAGCGCGGACTCGGTCGATGATGCTGTTGAGTCGTACCTGTGCTCTCCGCGGCTCTCCCAAAAGATCAAGCACCCCCAAACCGGCCGCGTTATATCCTTCTCGGAGGTGGGTGACGCAGACGGTTCCGCCGTGTTCTGCTGCGTGGGTATGGGTCTGACGAGATATATCATGGCGTTCTACGACGAGCTTGCGTTGACGCTGAAGCTGCGGTTGATTACACCCGATCGTCCTGGCGTTGGTGACAGTGAGCCGTACTCAGATGGTACGGCCACGCCGCTTAGTTGGCCTGGTAAGTAACCATTATTTTTTTTAATTTTTTTTTTGAATCGACGGCCTGTCAAGGTTTCGAGCACGCAGAAGTGCTAATGTTCAACAGACGATGTTTACGCAATATGTCAAGCGCTCAAGATCACCAAGTTCTCGATATTAGCACATTCGGCTGGAGCGATCTACGCACTGGCTACGGCGCTGCGTATGCCCCAGCACATCCGAGGCAGGATTCACCTGTTGGCTCCCTGGATACCCCCGTCACAGATGAACGTGTTCGGCGGATCGCAAGTATCACCACCCACGAACGCGATTCCTACCTCCCAGCGCATCCTCCGTGCCCTCCCAACACCTTTCCTCAAAGCTGCCAATAGCTCCTTCATGACAGCCACAAGCAGCTCTATCACTAGTTCGCTTCCTAAGACACCTCGGCGCTCAAAGAAGAAGTCCTCCACGCCGACATCCGGACGTCGTGATGCAACCCCCGGCCTGGACAAAGAGAACGTTTCCCAGGACATGCCCGACCCTAGCTCCAAGCCGGCACCCATCGCCACGGAGAACATGGATCAGATCCGACCCCTGGATGACGAGTTCAACCCCCGTCAACATGCCATCCTAGACGCCGCCACGGCGTCCGCAGTGGACAAGGAGCGCCAGGTCACTTACGACACGCGCTTGACGCACGCTATCTGGGCGCTGGCTACCACCGGCGCCAACCCGGCTGTCGACCTCCTCGTGTGTCTCGAGCGCCGGCACACCATCGGGTTCCGGTATGTGGACATCACGCGGCCCGTCATTATCCACCACGGCAGCCGGGACAACCGCGTGCCGGTGGAGAACGTGCGGTGGCTGGGCAAGACGATGCGCCGTTGCGAGGTGCGTGTGCTCGAGGGCGAGGGTCACGGCCTCATGGCCAGCGCCAGCGTCATGGGCTCCGTCCTCATGGAGATCTCCAAGGAGTGGGAGGACTGGAACCGCGTCACCGGCACCACGAACACTGCGCGGGAGGGGCGGCGCTCCAGGGCGGGAGCACGATGAGCACCCTCTTCTTACACATAATCGATATTATTTTTTTCCGGGGGTTTTTTCTCCGCCCTTTTTACCACCTTCTTTCTGAATAATACGGTTGAAAATCCTTGCTCCGTTTGATATCACTATTTGTTTTGTATTTCGGACGACAACTATAAGCTAGATTCCCCTTGCTTTGCTGCTTGACACGGTTGGATGGGATGATCCTGGAAGCATTTTTAAGGGGGGAGTTTGCAACGGAGTTGTTACTATTTTGATTCACCACACAGTCATGGCGTCTCTTTTTCTTCGTTATGTTGCCAAGGGGAAATGGATGCCAATGGACGAGGTAGACTCATCATGAAGAGGAAGGGATGGTGAGAGGGATTGGAACGCACCATGAGAAAAAAAGGTTGGACTTCTTATATACATGCATATGTCCGCTGGGCTTTTTTTTTCAAAGCCCAGGAGGCCAGCAGCACACCACCGAGGTGCCAGTACTTTGCGTCTGGCAATGATTTAATTCTTATACGAAATATATACATGAAAATTAATTGACGTTAGCGCGTCCGCGGATACCATTCAAGTTGTATGGTTTTCAATAAGTCTTTTATCAGTGGTCGATGTTCATGCTCCAGAGCCGTGAATGGTATATCCGAGTTCTTACCTTCCGGAAAGCTGTGGCATTCCTGACAAGACACTTATTAGAGTCGCGGGTTACTGTCAAGTCCTCCACAGCAAGTATGGTCAGGTTGACAGCCCTGGGACAAACGCAGCGTGGGGGCGGAGGCGATGATTGTGTCGCAGGAGTGAAAGCGCCTCGGTGGCCTGCATATGGGAGAGCGTGGGTGGATGCCCCCCCGCGTGCATTTCATTGGATACATTGCTCAGCCCCGTTGACAACCTTCCAGATAGACGCCAGGCAGTTTTTGAAATCGCTCGATGAAGTCAGCTCGAGCAGAACTTTATCCTTCCCACTGCTGTCTACGAGTGCATTCAACGACAAGTCAAAAGGGTATGGCAACATGGAGGCCGTCGGGGCGGTGGCAAGCTTCATCGCCATAGGCCAAGCATTCGCCGCTATTCCCAGCGTCATCCAGACCATCAGATCGGTTTGCAACGCACGGGAGGAGCTGCTTGAGCTCGTATTCGAGGTGGTGCTTTCGATTAAACCCCCCCTCCCCCCTGTGTTGCATGCGAAGACTGCTCACTAACAAAGCCAGCTTGAAATGTTGACGGAGCTATATTCAGATGTTCAGCTTTGCTTGGAAATGTTGGCGTCGGAGACGTCCCCTTTGCTCGCGCAGGCTGAGCGGCCGTACATCCGGATCCTCAGAACAGAGCTTGACAGGCTCATGGACCAGTTCAAGACGCTCGCAAAGGACTGTCAAGTAGCTACGGATGAGAAGCACGTACCGAAAGATATCCGGGCCAAGTGGCTCTGGCAGAAATCTAAGATAGCCGCCCTGTGCGACAGGGTTTGTCGCATAAAAGGAAACTTGGAATCCGCGATGAATGCTCTGGCGTTCCGCCAATCCCTGTACGTGGCTGGCCGTCCGATGCCCAGTGTGAAGTTCGAGCAGCTCTTTGCTAACCGGCGCTTAGCTCCCAAAACAAGCTACTTCTCGAGATACACACGTTCACACGACACACAAGTTCATTACCACGGCAGCAGTTGAAGAGTGAACAACTTGACCAACTTGAAGTCGGCTCGAGCCCTACGGCTCATTCTCCAGACAGTACCTCAGACAAGGAGTTGGGTTTACCGAGATACATGTCTCAGGACGTTGTGCCGGCTTAACGCGGCCGCTCACCTTGCACCTGCAACTGCCATTTGAAAAAAAATAGCGGGTGTTTCTTTTGGAGTTCGAGTTCATATCCTTTCGGGTGTGCAGCGTGCCGCTGTGCTGCCTCGTGGCGGCTCCACGTCTTAGGTAGTTTACCACAATGGATCGCCAAACGACCCATACTGTTCACTGCGTCTTTCACTCAGCATAGCGGGTTGGGCATCACTTTGCGATTGCCTTTGAATTTAACCAAACCACCCGTTTTGGGTCTACTACAATATGGAAGCGAGGATGCCACTGTCAAATGGATATCCAAGAAACAGTTCACACCTGTTGATTTCGTCTCCACTAACGTTTGTCTACTCCAGGTAAAGTACCTGCTTACATTGTCTGTTTCTCAGGGAGGTAAACATTCCTAATATATCGTTACAAGGGTGCTGTCCAAGAAGGACAGCTTAAAACAGCGGAATACCTCCTAGACAACTTTAGTTATATGCTACCTGGTACTGATGCTCTAAGGTAAAGCTTCTAATTAATATCGCTTATCATCTCAAAGTCAAGCTAATATTGTGTTTATAGGCGTACTAGCATGTATTGCAGTTATGGCTTAGATTCCCAACGGAACATGTCGGATCGCGAAAGATATGTATTCACACGAGTGGTTCGCCTTTTCGATGAGGTGACCAGAAGCACTGGCTCCAAAGTACACGTGACGATCAGGAATCACGGCAATGCGCAGGGCTCTAGACGAATTTCCTTCCACGATCAATGATCTCGACGACACGGGATCCTCCCCACTGCATATTGCTTGCGCGTACAGCAACTACAGCGCCTTGACTATGCTCATAAATATGGGAGCAGATGTGAACATAAGAGACTTTGACAGGAACATGCCACTGCATTTTGCGATCCAAACAGGAGAGGTGAAATATGTCCGCGCCCTGATTGAGGCGGTGCCGATGTCAACGCCAGCGGTTGGAATGGCAAACCTCCCCTCTTTAATGTTACCTTTAATAATGAAGTGGGTCCCTCGGATGAAGTTTTGCCTTGCTTATTGGAACATGGCGCGTCGGTGTTCGCCGCGACGACGGCGGCTGGTCCGTTTTACACATACTAGCCTTGTGTCAAGGGAGACCGGCCGACTTGAAACTATGCTTCCGGCGCCTTGTTGAGGCTGGAGCAAAGTCATTGATTGACAGTATAAATAAGACCGGCGATGCTCCACTCCACATTGCACTCATTCACCAATCTGCTACTTTGATACGTTGTTTGCTGAAAGCTGGTGCGCGAGTGGACTTGGAGACGCACGAAGGCAGTAACATACTCCACCTTGCAGCACGCTTTTCTGACCCTTGTGTTATCCAATTACTACATGAATCACACATCAAGGGTCCGGATGTGCGAACCGCCTCGCTCGACTGTAATGGACTAACACCCCTGGGGGAATTTCGAGGCTGCATGTATGAGGCCAACATTGATCTCGCGGATGTCAGACCCGACGCGGCCACGGTCCCGCATTTCGAGGCGCTGCTGTGGGATATCCAGGACCGCGCCATACTCGACGAGTGCGCCACGCTCGAGGCCGTCATCGTCGATATCCGATCGGGCCAGGGCGCGCAGCAGGAGGCGGCGCGCGAAAGGCTGAGCGAGCTGGCGCGGGCCAAGGACCGCGCCAGGATACGATGGGAGGCCGAGACGTTCCGGGCCATCGAGATGGACGTCCGAAAGGGGGATTGCGAGCTGGCGGTCGAGAGTATCGAGGACTTCGTGGCTCAGAGCCGGGAAAGGATGCTCGTTTCTCCCTTCAACGAGGAGCAGGTCGATCCGGAGTGGTATGCGTACACACACCCCGGCGAGGTGAGCAGTAGTGGTGGAAGTGAATCTAGCGGTGCTGAAGAGGATTCAGGGGATGAATTCAGTGAAGATCAAGAGAATCAAGCAAAAGGTGCTAGGTTTTGCAAAACGGGTATACAAGCATGTGATGAAGATAGTCGATCGAAGGGGTTGCTAGCCATGACAGTATCTAGTCCATGGAAGTAAGGACGTTGTTATGTTCACCCCAATACTTGGATTTCAGAACATGTGACTTCTTGCCGCTTTTATTGAACTAGATTTACAATGTTAATTGTCTCTACACTTTTAGACCTAGGCCGGAGTAATCTCATTGTGCCTCAGCTTTGTATAGGAGAATTCATACTCGCAATAACCAATCTATGTATCCACGGAAGCTTTCATGACATGAATACAAATTAGAAGCCCAGACAATGGGTATAAAACACCCACAGCCGTACTTATTTCCTGAATTGAAGCTTTAGAGAGCAACATTTTGTAAATATATCTGTGTGCTGGATAATAGTTTGCAGATCCCCATAGTATCGATGTACGACCAACCTCGTAGCACCACAACCCTCGGTATAGAAATGGATGAGCTTCACGTATAAAACCGCGCAATGTTGAGTATATCGTTTCTTTAATCTATATTCATACACTGACGAAGGCATTCCTAGATAGCATAACTGCGCTTGAAAACTGAATTAGTACATACTGTGGTGCCTTTTATCCCATCCTACATCTTAAGCACAAAAGCATTGATGCTATTTACGTCTGCAAGAAATTATGCATACATGAAATACTGGTCTACTCCCGCTTTAGATTCGTGTAACACATTCTCGGAACACAAACCAAGGCTCATCACTGCCCCCATGAGCTGAAGCGGCCTCAGAGCGACCCCTTAAGCCCCCATCTCACCTGTAAGCGGCCCCAAAGTTTTCAACCCCTGCAACCGGAGGCTCTGAAAAGTTGCCAACTTATCAGCAGGCCAATAAAAAGACCCCTCGCCCGGTGGGATACATTCGGCAGTGGTGCTTAACACTATTATAAACCGATGGGATCAGGCTTTCTTTTACTGGCCCCCCCGGGGCATTTCGACCCATGAAATTAGAGTTATAAGCGACCAAGGCTGCATCGCCCAGTTACCTAGTGATTTGACGGACATTCCGTGGCCATTGTTACACATGCCCAGTTCAATGGAGCTCATATCCACAGATGCAGTCCTGCCCGGCACAGTCTTCACGTCTAGTTTTCAAAAAAACCAAGTGGCTCTGTGCAATGCACACCACAATGCGAGCATGGCGGGATACGTGCGGCGCTTGTCAATTTATCATATTTTTCTTGTTTATTTGATGCTGATTGTTCGGAGTACTCTTGTACTCAACTCGACCAAATACTTCTACATCCGATCTAACACACAAAGTGATGGATGCATGGTCTCAGTCTCTGCCCCTTATTGAAATCAGGGTCATCATGAGGTTTTACTCGGTCATTGCAGTACGGCAGGTGACAATGCGTTGTGGCAATTCATTTCGACCGGGAACAGCACCTCATTCATATACAGCAAAGCGCTTGGGGTAGATGTGCGACTGACTTCTTCGATCCAGAAAGATGGGAATATCACTGTCGTAATGAGCTACCCGACAAATCAGAATCCCAGGGAATATTGGAACATTGAAGTCAGTCTAAACTATGGTGAAATCGATAATTCAAACCAAGCTGTAATTTCTTACAATAACTTGTTAGGGCTTCACGCTGGATCTTGTTCAACTATACGCCGATTCTTGGCCCGGCAGTTTCGCTGCATGGACAAATTTTGATGTAGAGATACAGTTTGTCCAGAACACAACAAGCAATTTCTCTGCATCCTGGAATATATCCGCTGAAGATACAAGTACAACTACAGCAACAACTACCGTATCAACCACCATTTCGATTGCGAGCGCGCCATCGACCTCGACCCCATCATCAGCACCTTCGAAGGGTATAGAGAGTTCCGATGACGGAACAAAGGAACAGTCTGGATCGAATAAAGTGCCAGCCATAATAGGATCAACTGTTGGTGGAATTGCTTTTGTGTCAATACTCATCTTTGTCTACCTCTGGTGTTCTCGTCGACGTTACCGTGGCCGAAGTTCGCTCCACTCGAACCCATCAATGGAAATGAGCTCGGAAATTCACCAACCGCCTTATCCCACCCATACTCTTGCACACATCAAGCAGCTCCTCCAAAAAGCGAAATTCTACAGAGACCTTCCAAAGACACAAGAGTCTATTGAATTTGAGAGACAGCACCTTGCCTCTGCGCTTGAAGCTCTTCAAAAGCTTGATGAGACTCCGGAAATCCAGCGACGCATGTTCCTATGCTTGCAAGGGTTGCAAGAGAACTGGCAAGATGGGCTTGCACTTTCAATAGACAATGACTTCTGTGACCGTGCGTCAGACGAGTCCAAAAGGTTGATGGAACTCTCTGGGAGAATATTCGACCATAAACTTGCTGTTCTCTATGCGCATTTTTACACAGGTCAAGTCTTCTTTGTTCGCGCGCGGATACAGGAGTTGCAGCTTCTACCGAACCGAACCGAAATTTTCCGGCTATATCATAATGCCTGGGAGGAATTTTCCAACGCTAAGCGCATTGTAAACTTGGCAACGCACAGAACAGATAACTCGGATGATAAATTATATGGCATTCGGTCCATGTATGCTTGTGCATTTATTAGTTCGAGGGTTTCAGACGGAACGGTGACGGAGTCGGAATGGCTAGACGAACCGCACTACAGTAAAGCGAAACAGGAGTTTACGATTCATGGTTTCTCAGCTAGGTCGCTGAAACAACTGGACGATGATTTGATCTCTAGATGGCCACATGCATATTAAGTGGATGCCAACTGCATGGCGTTGGATAAATGGTTTAGGACAGGCAAAGAGTGGCGGCGAGACTTGTACAAAAGAAAAGAAATAGGACACCTGAGAATCTAAGTATGCGAGGCACTCACTACTAACCGAACTGAGAAACCCAGAGTATCATAGAAAACAGCTGCTGGGCAAAGGTCGGAGCTTGGAGGGGATTATGGGGTGACTTTGAATACAGTGAAACAATGTACATCGTGTATCAATAATCTCAATCTAAGCAATATCGATTTGATATTTTACTTTCGGCAGCTGCGAATGATGCTCATGCTTTATGTTTGGGCAAATAAATATGTCGTTTGCAAGAACAACTAGGTGGCGAAATGGCTGATATTGAAAGAGGGAGAAAGCCACCGTGCCTGAGCCAATAGCTCAGCGCCATCACTTCCACTGGTTTTTGAATTTATTGCGTAGGATTTTCAAAAATGTCAATGCCTTGAATATTGATACATGCTGCTCTGTTACACTTGAGAAAATCTACCTTGATGACACCCTATAGCCACACTATTTATAGTATACAACGACAGCTCTGATCCCTATAATGAGGGTACATATTAAACACCAAGTACAAGATATGTAATGACGTATACAGCCACTAGATTGGTAGGCGATGATGGTATCATAGTATAAGCGGCGTTTTTTGTCGAAGTTTGACTGCTAGTCGATGTCGGCAGCGCGGTGGCAAGTATCGATGCACTGGCTGCGCTGGAGGCTAAGAGTGCAATGTCACTGGCGGCGCCGCTATTGATCTTTACGGCGCACGGGTTACCCGTCAGGCCCGTGTTCTCGTCCACCACTGCCGGGCAGGACGTCGCGTTGGTGCTGTTGAGTGAAATCTCCACCATGGTCCCGAAGATGGGACACTCCGGCACCTGGGTCACATCAGGTACGATGCCCGCATCCTCACCTAGTACGGTCTCCTCATAGTCTGTTTCTATGGAGAACATCAGGCCCGAGCCAAAAGCGCTCGGCGCGTCGCCGCCGCAAGCGTCGTCATAATCGGTCCAGAAAACCACCCACTGCAGCATAAACCTATCCTGGGGATAGGTATCTTTGAGGTGGATCCATGACGAGACATTTGAATTGCCTACCAGAATCCACGGCTCATTGTCATCGGCTGTTCCATCCGGGAGGGTGAAAATGCCCTGGTCCCAGAGAACACCTCCGGGCACATTGCCGTAGTCGTAGGGCATGATGTCCCACTCCACGACGACCTTGCCCAAAGAGCGCAGCACGGTGGTGTTCTGTATGGCCAGAGCAATGGGGAATATATCAGACGTCTTGTAGGTCTCGTTGCGCGGGAAGATGACATCGATCTCAAAATATGGGGTTGCCTGTGCGGTCGCCGTCGAGCTGGTGTTGCTAGCGGCCGCAGCGACGATGCTAGAGGCGCCGAGGGCGGCCAACGCCCCGACTGATGCTCGCCACAGGAACTGGGCCATGTTCTATACTCCTGGCGCTTTTGCGGTATGCGTGTGTGTCTTGGCTACCCAATAGCGAACCCGCGGCTGCAGCCCACAAATTAACCTTCAAAGCCGCCCGTCCTTGCTAGCGTGGTTCTGTACAGCAGGCAAGCCGACCGTTGTGTTTAGATATAATCGACTGCGGTTCTGATACGAGCGAAAGAACGCCTTTATGTGTAGTTTTGCTCAGTCAGCTGGTGATGTCAAGTATGTCGAAAGACTGGTTCTTTGGACAAGACCATGACACGTAGAATGGGAAAGTATTTTTGTCTACAAAATTGTGCCGCACGCTCGTTGAGTTGCTCGTAAATGGACAGGGGTGCCTGTCGGTTAGTCATCTACGGTCAGTCTATTGGCCACCCAACCCACGTGTGCTGGCAAGGCATCTTTGATGCATGTGGTTGGCACAGGCCATTGCATAGTTCTCGTATCTTCCCATCACGACTCTGCCTCGCGATCGACAGCCAACCATCGCGGATTGTTACGCGGATATGGCAATCCCGTGTACTATTTTTATGATGTGTTTTCAAATAGAGTATGTCTTGTCGAGTTGGAGAGAATGCCATTAAGACTTACGAGCTATGATTACTTGGTTAGCCATGTACAACAGGATAACTTTTACCAGTTTCAGTATTATTTAACGTAATATACTTCATTTTAGGTTCAACAAGTTCTAGCGTTTAATCAAGACGATTAGGTATGGCATTGATTTGCATGTCATTGAGAAGTGGGGCCTGGACAACAGCTTTTGACTTCATGCCTGATACTTATAGTCGTGTACATACTAAGCAACCTACCAACCACGGAAGAGTATAGAGATTTGAAATATTACGCAAAAGGTAATACATTTTGACGCCAAAAACCAGGACCTGCAAAGTTAGTGCACGGCGGTTTTTTGACCAGTCTTTCCTTGGTTACTGAAGAGCTTCCGCCACAAGAAACCGCAGCCTCAACGCCACAATCACGTAACAAAAGTCTAGGTCACGTGCCACACACCAAACGAGCTACGTTGGCCAGGCTCTGGTTTGTCAGCCTCAAATCGGTCAATCCCAGCCACTGAGCGCTCAAGCTTTGTCGCGCCGTTGGCCCCAGAGGAATTTTACAGGCCCAAGACGCGACGCCGCGGGACGAATTGAACAGCTCTCAGACTGGAATTCCTTCACAGGTTCGGTTTGCCTTTGCAGTCGCCTGCTTTCGCATGCCCAAACAATTTGCCCAGCACCTGAATGCCGTTCCCGAAGGTCTCATCTTCCCCTTGATCGCGCACCTGCATCTGAAACTGCACCGCGTCTCTCGTCATCCACGACCGAACCGATCTCCAATCGCATAAACTCCTAGCCTCGTTCTTCTCAAGGTTCTACGCGCAGCAAGGAGGACCTGAGGTACTGGCGCAATCAGCATCAGCAGAGTTGAATCCCCGCCAACCAAGTCTTACTTCCCCCTTTACCTCTCTACTCTTCATTGAGTTTGGTCATTCATCTTTGGGGATAGCATTTCGGCGCTCATCAACCCGGAAAAGCGCCGCATGCTTGAGGTCCCAGTTGCGATTCTCGCTAGCATCGTCGACACTTGAATCAACCTCGAACCGTTAGAGTCGAACTCGCACTCATGGAGGCCCGAGGAGGGATCGCCCCCCAGGCTTTCCTGTCCAGCTACGCACCGCGGTTGCGCACCTACAACAATTCACTCCTCTCACCTGCCACCGCCCCAACCGGACCCCAGGCCCGAACCACCAAGCGTGGCACGACCGTCATCAACTATGCTGAAGATGGCTACGACTACGAGGATGACGACGACGACGATCGCAGGCGGCCCACTGGCCTGCGAAGCCTACGACGCGAAGATAGCAATGCCCGTTTTGAAGCGAGCGACAAGGTCGGCAAGGAGACCTATACTCCGGTCGAAGTTCAGGGCATCTGGAGAGACTGGATGCTCAAGGGCAGACAGCGATCAGATCTAAACAACCAGGCTCAGGCTGCCATGCCGGTCACCCTTATTCCCATCAGGATCGATGTGGACATTCCAGCCTTCATACCAGCCCCTGCCTTTCCCCTGCCTCGGGGAATCAACCAGGCTAACCCTCAGATGGACCCGGCTCTGTACAGGCCCGGCGAGCTGACTGTGCCTTACAAGCTCAGGGATATATTTCTTTGGAATCTTCACGAAACACTCATCACCACCGATCAATTCGCATTAACCTTGGTCCAGGACCTCGATCTACCTAACCCGCCCGCCATCGCGGCTGAGATCAGCAAACAGATCCGGACGCAGCTGGAGGAGTACGCGGGTGTCGCATTGCATCCTCTCTTCCACTCCGAGGAGAACACCCGAGCCCCCAGCGGGATTGCCTTGCCTGCTGCGCCCACCGTACCAGCAGTTGTTGCCGCCCCTGGGCTGCAGTCATCATTCCGTGGCAGTCCGGCTACCCCTGCCACTCCGGTCCACCCTTCAGTCGCCGCACCTAGCACACCTCAGCGGAATGGAGCCGAAACTCCCATCAAGGCGGCCCCTTCCCAAGCTCCGGACGTCACAGCTACGGCATCGCCGGCTCACGTGGACAACACCGATGAGTTCAGCCCGGATGACACATACCGATGTATTGTGACCCTCAACGTAAACCTTGGATCAAGTCTCTACACCGACAAGTTTGAGTGGTCTTTGTTGCACCCGCCCGGTACTGCTGAGGCTTTTGCCAAAGTCACTTGCTCTGATCTAGGCCTATCCGGCGAGTGGGTTCCCGCATTGACACACGCAATCTACGAGGCGGTCCTGAGGCTGAAGAAGGAAGCGTGCGAATCTGGCGGCCTGGTTGCTGGCTGGGGTGGAATTGGCTCGGAGTTTCCTAACGATGCAGCACATGGTGCTGATGCTGGATGGCGTTACGACCCGGAGCACCTGGCCGACGAGTGGGAGCCCAAGATCGAGCTTCTATCCAAGGAAGAGATGGAGAAGCGAGAAGGTGATCGTGAGAGACAGATCCGTCGTCTGCGCCGCGAGACTGCCCGATTTAGTAGTAACGCTGGCATGATCGGCGGCACGCCATTAGGTAGTGGATTTGGCGTCTTCGAAGTCGAGGAGGAGCGCATGGGTCGTGGCGAGCGATCCAAGAAGAAGCGCAGATTTAGGAGTCTAAGTCCCCTGAACCGCTCCGGAACGCCTGGTGGCCGCGGAACCCCTGATGCTGGCTACGGGGGCGGCGGTATCGGATCCCTCACAGATCAGGAGAGGCTCAACTGGCGGTGCACGCACTGCCGTATCTGGGGCACTAGCGTCTGGGCGGTTCGCGATGGCCCATACGGTCCAAGAGTAAGTTATATCTTCATCCATCTAACTGCCATCAGGCAAGGTAATCACCATTGCTAACCCAACCCGAACAGTCTCTTTGCGCAAACTGTGGCCGTCTTTACGAGCAAGATAAGAAGCTGCCTCGCCTGACGCAGAATCTGCACTACATGGATCTTCGCCCTCTCTGATGGGGAGAGAAGACGAACTGAACGATGATCTCGTTTTATCTTAGGTGAAATTTTAATGACAGTGGTCTACTCGCAACGGCAGACCGATATGGGGCTTTGTAAGATTTCAGGCGTTCGTGGGCTGGGGAGTATACCATACAGTTTGCCGGCAGGTTATGTTTGTTTCGTTGGCTTTGACGGGAGAGGATAGCGAGGTTCACTAGTGCCGTGTCCACAGTTGATAGAAGCCACAAAAAGCCAGTGCTTTAAAGTACTGGCTGTTGACGGGCTGATGAAGCTCCTGGTGACTGGCAGTTCCTGGTCCGATCCTGATGTATATGGTGGCCGTTGTATATCATATAGAAGCTAGATCTTGGCTTGATTTGACGTGCCATTCCGCCACCTTGTCGGCGAAATGATTTACCACAGGAGACACTACTTTAGTATTGGCATGTGATCCTCACGTCATTGTTCCTGGATTGTGCCGATGACCGTTGTATACCCTTGGGAACACGCTGAGCACCGAAGGTTTTAAGCTAGGTAAATCACTTGAGGCTGCCCCTTAACACTAGGAAAACCTTCAGCGAGCTGATTAAAGTTGCCGACATAATGAACCTACCTTTGTGTACTGGAGCCACACCTAATAGAGCAAAGACATGCGGAGCACATGAGAATTCTAATTCGGCTGGAAAAGACGGAAATAAAGGGGCTAAGACTGAATCGTGCGCAACGTAGATGACAGCGCCTATATACCCACAGCAGATCGAGCTATTTCATTTGATCGGTGGACAAGTCAGTTGTGACAATAGTTACTATCATCCTCACAGCATCGTCGAAGTCCCTATCCAGCAACTAGAAGCCGAAAATGGAGGGAGGGCAACCTCTAAAGGTGCAGGCTAGGTGGAGTATAGGGGTCCGAGCCCGGTTACATGTGGACTACTTACTCCCTATGTTATGTGGGCATACTATTTAGTAGACAAAAACTTCCAAACCAAACCGGCCTACCCTTGATTCGTACAATCGTGATCCTATTTGTGTGGCCATTCCAAGTAAACCGCTAATCCCCTCTTTTTGACCAAGATACACTCGATATATTAAAGCTTATACACCAACCCTTCGTTGGGCTTGACCTCGCCACCGCAGATCCTCCGCCAGCCCTCATAGAAGTCGTCCATGGACGAGCCCCAGCTGAAATTCAGGCCCTTGATGCCCTTGGCGCGGAAGTCCTCCCACGCGGCCGCCAGGCCGTCGAAGTACTCCTTCTCGCCGACCTTGGCCATGGCCTCGTCGCGCATGTTGCTCGCGTTGAACGTCAGCGTGCCGGTGCCCGCGCGCGCGCCGAGCTGCTGCAGCACTTCCTGCTTGGAAGCCTCGGTCACCTCGGTGCCGATGCCCAGGGACAGCAGCTTGCCGGCGGCCCGCTCGGGCTTCTGCTGCTGCAGCTCGGACACCCAGCGGCCCGCGACGCCCCCGCGCCCGCCAAAGTCGACCACCACGACCTTGTCGGCCTCGGTCACGCCGCGCCGCGCCAGGACCTCGGTGATGGAGTCGCTCGTGGAGATGACCTCGTCGTAGAGCCCGGTGCCCTCGACGAAGGCGCGCGAGAACTCGCTCGACGCGCCGATCACGGCGGCCGGGTTGGCGCCGCTGGGGTTCCGGCCGTGGCGCAGGAGGTACGCGAAGGTCGAGGCGGTCTTGGAGCCCGGGGCGAGGATGACCACGGTGGCGCCGCTGAGGTCCGCCTGCTCGGGCCCCCAGGGCGCGTTGGGGTCCATGGTCGGGCGGGGGATGGTCCGCGCCGGGTCGTCGGTCAGGGTGAAGTTGTTCATCAGGTACCCGGTCTCGAACAGGACGCGGAGCAGCGCGTCGTAGGCCACGCTGTCGGTGCGGCGCTCGATCTCCGCGGCCACCGGCGACCCGGGCGCGTGCACCAGGTACCGGTTGTACACGGGCATGATGCCCGCGCGGTGCGGGCTCGTCACCAGCACCTGGCTGGCCCCCAGACCGGGGCCCGCGCTCGAGACCTCGAGGTCCTGCGCCAGAGTGCCGAAGGGCAGGTAGCCGAACAGGTGCGAGCCCGCGGGGACATCGGGGTAGGTGGACTCGAGCACCTCCAGAAAGCCCCAGGCGCTGATGCGTCCGTACTTGTCCGGGTCGCTGTACTCGGCCGGAACACCCGGCGGCAGGGGGTGGGCGGCCCACCAGTTACCCAGAAAGCCGAGCTTGGCGTAGGTGGTCGAGTTGACGGTCAGCCCGAACACCTTGGTGCGCAGGCGCAGCGACGATGGCGCCGTGAGCGGCTTGTAAGGCACCGCTTCAGGCAGCCGCACGAGGTGCTGCGTGAAATAGCGGTCCTTCTCGAGGATCTGGATGACTGGGACCTCGTCTGCCATGCTGAGCGAAACTATACCCCTTCGGAGTTAAACAGTTGTAAAAGCTGCGGGCTGTATGTATATTTGAATTATTATTATGGTTAGCAGGGCTTAGTTATTTCTTTGCCTTCGGGTTCGTGGTAACTAGTGGGTAATTTGGGGGGAAGTTTAACTACGAGGAAGTAAAGGTTTTCGGCCTTTTAACGTGAAAGAAAGGAAGGATTAAAGCCCGTCGGAGTGAAGTCAAAACCGACGGGGTCTTTACTCTCCATGCGAATGCGATGCAGACATCAGATCGGTCTTACGAACTAAACTACCCCTCAGGTACGAATTGCCCGACTTGTAGGATCATCCGGGGTCCCGCCTGTTCCGACAGGGCCGTGAAGGGGCAACTTTCGACATGGATCCGCGGCTTACGTCGAATCCTTCCACTTGGCGGCCAGACTCCTCACATCTCCACCGTTAGCAAGCCATTTGGTGTGTTGTACGGCGCTCTACCTGATATGGGCGTTCAAGATTGCGCAAACAATTACAAACGTTACAAAAAGTCACCTTTATCAGTTATGATGTAGTGAGCGAGAATTTCAACTTTCGGTCTACCAAACCTGTTAAAAAAAATAATGATGGATCCGATAGGACTTTTGCACCCTATTTTATTTTATCTTTTATCACAGCCAGAACTGCCATCACAGTGGTGCAAGCGGAAGCCATGCAACTCATGCAGTACCTAGGTAGTTGTATACGAGCAGTGCAGCGTGAGAATAACCAATAGCGTTACCAAGAAAAAGCCCCCTTTTAAGCCAAGCCATATTGACTATGTACTTACCAGTCCTATATTTAGCTTGTCTTCCCTCTTCACCTGTAGAATACTCGCAAATAGATTGTTTCCTGTTCAATCAATAGGACGGCTTGGATGTAGCAGTGTTGCTTTGATGTTCACACGTAGTTACCTATAAACTACCTAAAACAGATCGTTGTATGATATGTTGAAAAAAAAAACAAGAGAGAAAACAAGTGAAATCGATAATGCAAAATGTAAACGTATTATACAGAAGTCAACAATAACTAACGATTACCAAACTAATGATTATGAAAACTGGAAAACACAAACCTTCAACGTACAAATATTGTAAATCATAAGTCTGTATTCTTTGTAGTTCATTTTCTTTCTCTCTCCTGCAAACCCTATCTGTCAATGACTGTAAGGTTGCCGAATAGCTTTAAGCTGGCCATTGCCCCGAATGGGAAAACATTTGCCGGCAGCGACGGTAGCGGTGCGATCAAGGTTTACAACTTCGAAACGCTGCAGTTCCTCCACAGGATTCCGATACAGCATGACCCAGCTACCGCGATGACATTTACGAGCGACAGTTTGAGGATACTCGACGTGCGGACGACCCAATCCAACGTGTGGGAGCCGGCTGTTCTCGTCAGCCAGGATACCGACTCTCACTCCAGCAAGCCCAGCCAATCTGCCCACCAAGCTGTCGATGACTTGGCAGTAGCTTCCGTGGATCAGTCATCCATCACCACTTCTCTATACTGCTGCGAGGAGAATGGCATCGCTTTCTGCGGCCGTAGTAATGGCCGCGTCGACACTTGCAAAGTTAGACGACCCCGGAGAAAACGATGCGCACCCTGTATAGACACCGAGGCGGGTTCACCAGCGTCACAAACATAAGTTGGTGCCACAAGTAGAGGGTTGCAGCGAGCACCGACTCGTCGGGGGCCTCCTCAATCATGCAGATCAAGAACGGAACCTGGAGGGAATGGAGCGTCGAGCTTATACTAGAGGCGAGGGTGGGCCAAGACTCGACAGCGAGCCAAGTGCTTGTTCACCGCGACGGCACTTTCGTCCTGGTATCGTGCCCAAACTCCAATACTGTCTGGTGTTGTGTCTGCTAAGAAGATCGTTGCATCGATAAAATGTGCAAAAGCGGAGCGCCTGGAAGTGGTTCGTCCGCCTCCCCTCGACGTCACAGCTTCTCTTATTCGAAGATAGAGTTCTTGAAACTTCACAACTGGGCCGACTTGAAAGCAGATTGCTGTCGCCGAAGATACTGGATCCCCAGCCCTTGTGAACAGGCAAGAAGCAGATAGATATACTGGTGGACTTAGATGATATATCAATCTCCAGCGACGGTGATGACCTGGTGTTCATGCAGAAGATGCAGTGCAGCCAAAGCATGGAGGGGGTTGATGCCACTTTTGCCACTCCCGCGAAGATCCGCATCTTCGACTTGTCTTTGTTGTTGGGCGAGTTCCTGGAAACACCAACCATCCACACCGACGCATCTGAATTACCACGTACTATTTACCCACCCCCATTTTCTCATGCATTGGCTCCCAAATCCGGCTCTGCAATGAAGGTTTCTCCGGTGAGAAACGTCGCAGATTTACCAATGGTAAACAGCATTATTGGTACAGTAAAGAGGTTCAACTCATGGTTCCTCGTCTTCATCTCCAAGCAGGGTTGGACATGCTCGGTCGAACTTTGTACCGGTGCACTCGACACATTCCAGAAACATTTCTTCACACCTTCAGTATGGCGGACTGGAAATAAGTCTCTCATTTCCAGAGTTCGACGCAACCAGGAGGTCGCATTCGTGCATCAAGATGGAATCATCGTCGTAAAGAACGGGCTCGACAACGGGGAACATGTTTCGTTCTTCTAGAAAGGCCCTGATTGGGCGATCATCTTACATTGTTAACTGAATTCACAGCATCGGCGGAAGCAGTATTTTTTTCATCGAGAATGAGCATGGCATGGTAGAGGCGTTATGAACATCAGAGTGCATGGCACTTAAATTACTTGAATATCACATGCTTTCAAAAAGAAGTAGTGGCTATACATATGCGCCGTTTCTTTTTCCTATGAGATCATATGTTGCATTCTATAGGCTGCTTATTATTGTCATAAAGGGGGTTGCAAATTTCTGGGCTTCTCTGGCGAAGCAGGCTGCTCTCATCACGTCTAGGCTTTTCGATAAGTCTATGAGAAGAGAAATAAAGCCAGGGGAGAATGCGTCTAAAGTATCATGGAATATAACTAGAGCTTTCAGACTTTTACATATCGCCGCTACGGCAAGGAACTCCCAAAAAAGCAAAATGCAAGTAAAGCAAACCGTTATGGGCTCTACATCTTTGGTCAGGAGGAAGCACCAAAAATACCATTCCTCCATATGCCATGTTGCCGGCTGCGCCCAGTGTCCCGAGGCTGGGCTAGTTACATTGGTAGTAGTTAGCTGGTCACCGCTTACTTGGAGCCCGGCTGAGAGTGGTGTCGGATCAATCGGGGCGAGGTTGCGCGAGCTTTAGGAACTTAAGTTGACACTGGTCACCTCGGTTGTCTTGTTGGCCAGGGGAGCAGAGGAGTTTGCGTATCTTGCAAAAGACGGCGGACTGCTAGGCGGGAGTCATTGTATATTTCCGATTAACTCCCTAACTGCCCTTGTAGCCAACAGACATGGTGGCGCTGATACTCACCACTCTCTTAAAGGCACCATCCGCCAATGGTGTTTTCCAGACTCAAAACAGGCTTGGGTTCTTGAGAAAGGTGAACTCCATATTCACAGGTCCTATCGGTGCTACTTGACTGTTGGGCTTGCCGATATACACCATAAGCAGTGTGAGAGGACGTCGACACAATGAGCAGTATTAGAGATATATAGATTTAAGACTAGAAATGGCATCCTATAGATGTCCTCAAATTTCTAGTCAGTCGGATATAATCATAACTGCAAGTGGCAGCGAAAAATGAAAGCTCAGTTGACAGCCACCTTCCCTTGGATATTGGAACGCTGTGTGTGATATCTATCTCCCAACCAAACCTAATTCGTACTCCGAGCCCAAGAAACCCCAAAACAAGTATCCAGTGAAAAATCGCTGTCTCAGCGCTGCAGGACGCCGCTCATCCAATAGACCAAAGAAAGAAGGAACCAGAACATTTAGATTCGGTCATGCGTTGCCGGCCCAGTGGAAGTTTGATCCAGGCCTGCCCATACCATCGTTTCCTCCAAAATTCATCCCTAAATTCAAATACGTGTCGATATCTGTCATACCCTCGTTCTCTAGCACGCCGAGGAGTTCGGCCTGCTGGGTCTGACTTAAGCTGCCTTGGCGTTGCGGCGACAACCCATTGAACTGATTGTGGCCCACTCCAAGAGCACCCATACCATGACCAGCTGTAGGGTCGGACCAGAACGGATTGCCCATACCGCCTCCGAAGGCGTACGGTGAAATGAACGGGGGAGGAGGGTTGAACCAGTCAGTGACTGTAGTGGCTGATGGCAGAGGCCTTTGGACGGCATGCGTTTGGTGCTGGGCAGGCAACGGAGGGATCGTAAAGGTAGAGGGTGACGTTCGGGGTTGCTGGTGAGGCAAACCTGTCGGAGGCATAGGAGATTGCGGGGGTTGCTTCATGCTCTGTGCTGTTATTGATGTGGATGTAAGTATGGGTGTGGTCAGCAACGGTGTTGCAGCCCCGGGAGGAAGCGATTCGGGAGGCGTCGGGATGTGGTTCGATGGAGATAGCAGAGGAGGCGATACACCAGCCTCCGTGCCTGAGGGGGTCGTTTGCTCCATTACGATGTTTTCTGATGATTGGGTGAAGTCGGGTGGGAAGTAACTAAACCTTCGACCATTACCGTTGGTCATCTCCGAAGAAGCTGGGTTTAAGAATATCGAATTCGAGCGGAACGTGGGTTGCCCCTGGAAGGGGTCATCAAAGGTGACAGGCTCCGGAGCCTGGTCGAAGACGTATCCGAACTGTGGCGGGTTGAAGACCGGTCCCATACCATTGGGCCTGTTTGCCGAGGTTGCGATGGATACCTCCGAGGCGGATGGCGAGTTGGTCTCAGGCTGTGATGGAGGCGTGCCAAAGTTACTTGAAGTCGACAGCATGGGCGTGTCTCTGGATTCGTAACTCTGGAGACAAGCCTTGGAGAAGATGGAGTAAAGTTGCGAGGCTGCCGCTGTTCCTGGCCATCGTTCGGTGCACTGGTCTATGATATCCAGAGAAATGTTGATGAGCTCCTCCACCTCGTCCCGCGCGTGAGCAGCGCGAACTTCTGAGTAGGAAGCAACACTCCACAAGATTGTGTTGATGGCCATGTACAAGGTAAGTAAGAACACCCAAGTGATATCAATCGCTGACGCCATGACTTGCTTGCTGGATATGTTAATGACAAAGGCAGCCGAATTGAAACATTTGAGGGCAGAATTGGTGGTTGGTTTGGGAACCTGTGGTGAAGGGCGGTGCAGAGCCACAATCATGGTGTGATAACGGCCAGTGAACCTGTGATGCAAAGCTTTAGCTAACATTATCCGCGAGCGCGATGATGCACATGGGGATGCTCATCAAAAGAGTTTTGCCTGTACATACCACGGCTTACACCAGGCAGGGTTTTCTGGTGAGGAATTCAACCACTGGTCCATCTTTGCCTCCATGGCCGCGAACCACGGGTGCTTATCGCTACGAGGCTCAGCCTGCTTTTTCTCGTACAAAACGCGTCGAATCTCGGCCTGCAGCATGCGCATCTTGCAGAAGTGTATTGCCACAAGCTTGTTCTCGTCGGGGGGTCCGGGTACTATGCCGTTCTCAGAGATATTCTCGTCCCTTGCCGCGTCAAAGAATTGCAGATCGACTACATCATCAGTCTTTGCGAAACCACTTGGGCGTCCCATGCTGTACGCCAGCCCAAACTCGTTAGTCAGCACAATCCAACTCATCCTGCGCCGCATGTCCAAGGAGAGCGGGTCCGGGGAGCCGAGGGTTATGGTCTTCTCGTCAACTAAGCGTAATTCCTGGCATATCCGGGTGGCCAGGCCAACGGTATAATACACAGCGGTGCGTGTGGGTGTGAGGAGGGAGTACTGCCCTATCAATATGAGGCACTGGAGAGTTTTGATATCCTTGGGTCTGACGATGCTCTCGAAGTATTGTAATGCCGCTAGGTAATAGCTGTCTGCGAGTCCCGCGTATGTCGTATCGAGCTTCTGCATGCTGATCGCCATGACCATGCGCACGACAAAGTGCTGGTAAGGGTCGTTGCTGCCATTGTAGACATCTTGGAGGGCTTCGCCGAGCTTCCGCTCATGCAGAACTGGTGTGAATACTTGCGCTAATGAGAGGTGATGGTGTCAGTAATCTGTACGGGGACTTGGGCCACTCGGTTATGAGGCCAGATCAGGTCTCCCTCCAGACATGTATACACAAAATATGCGTGAGAGGATCCACGTACCACGCTGGTGATAAACCTCTACTAATCTATCAGCGATACCCCTGCTTGGTAAACTCTGCGCCGCAACCGCACTGATCATTGGGTAACTCTTTTTCCTAGAAGATGCCGGAGGAGGCATGCTGAAAGACTGCGACCTCATTCCGTTAGTGTTGGTCGCAGGGCCAGCTGCTTTTCTCCTTCCACGGACCTCTGGGATGAGCTCCGAAATACGCTTGGAGTCGGTATATCGCTTGGCTTCTTCCATGACCATGCGTGTCATGGCAATGCCGCTAGAAGGGCCTAAGTAGCGAGGAGTCTCATCGGACTCGTTGAGGCGGACCAATCCGCCGGGTCGTATCATGTCTTCATTGTTCTTGGGGAGGTCTTCCTCGTTGGTGTACTGGCTCAGCTCGGCCTCGAGGGCTCGAACTCGTTCCTGGAGTTTGACAACATAGTATCGACTTATCTTTTTACCTTTGGTTGTGTCGAAGTACTCGCATGTCGATCCGGACCGTTCACAGGGCAGGCAGCGGGGTAAAGTCGGATCGCATCTCGTTTTCCTCTGGAGACAGGACATGGATATCAGCGCCACGGCCACCACCACATTGCAGGTGGGCAAACAGAGGCTTGTGCTCGATGCAACTACCCCCCCGGCCCAGGGTGGATCATGGTAGAGATGCTTACCTGTCTGCACCGGCAGCATGCCGTCAGCGTGTGGGCGATGCGATGCGAACCATCGCCATCGTCGTCAGCATCGCCGTTCGGTTCCTGTGCCAGATTCAAAGGCGCCCTCGAATGCGACGACTCCGGGAGCCTGGGTGGATATGTGCCAAAGGCTTGGACGTGCCGAAAGACATCGGAGATATCCATCGGCAGCGAATTCGTGTGGTTTTCCCCCCTCCTTCTTGGGATCTGTGATGTGTATTCTGTTCTTGGGGGGTTCTATCTTGTCGGCTTCTTTTCTGCGGCTCCAAGGCCGAGGAGGTATCCTTCGGTACTGGCTCTCTCCAACCTATCGCTTGGCGGCACGCACGGCTTCAACAGGTAAAATAAGGGTAATATTAAAACCAAAAGCCCCACAGTTCAATCTAGCAGCAATGGCAGGATTCGAGGCTCGCTTGGCCGGCAATCATTGTGTTCTCACGGGGGGCAGATAGGTAGAGAGATACGCGTCTGGAGGCAGACGAAAGCGACCAAATGCACGTCGACTCAGAGCTTGGCCTGTTGCAATTCTAGATTTTGGGCCCCTGTACGCAAGCGACGACAGGCATGGGAAAGCGCAAAGTACTTCCGGGAGGCGGAGAAGTAGGTGGCGTCCCCAGTACCTAGGAACACACTCCCTGACTTCTAATACAGTGCAAGCCCTCTCTGCTAGTGCCTTTCCAAACGTGGTAAGTGTCTGGTACCATGACCGCTACTTTAGCAGGAAGAGGGCAACCCGATGAGGAGCACGAGGGGTGAGAGAAAAGTAATGCTTTTTTTCTTCTTCTTCTTTTCTTCTTCCTATTCATCTTGTTGGGCTCTCGCGCAGTTCCGGATTTACCGCCGGGTCCTGTTTGTCTGCACGCTATGAGAAATTGCCCATGGGATTTAGTATGGACAAGATGAGCTTCTGGCGTTGCACTAGAAAACGAAGGTTACTCCATTCGCCCGCATCTAAGGTGGACCGGCTCTGCAGCATGTCGGTTCCCGGTTGATTCAGCGTGAAACCGAGGCGAGTACCTGCCTGCTTTTCCTGGACTTGCACAGATCATCTGTTACCTACTGTACATAAACTAGGTAACGGTGGGTATTATTTACATATGGGCTCTGTGTCTGTACATTTAAACGTCCGTCAGGTCGCAACGCATCGCACGTTGTGCGTCCCGCCATGGCAAAACGTTTAAGTCCGTCAAAGTAGGGTCCTGAGCGCCGCGTAGAGCCTGTCTATCGTGCCAGATGATGCGCGCAGATACTGTAGATCCCTGACCCGCTTGGTGGCGCCCACGGCTGACGTGACAAGGGCTAACCGACCTTGATAATCCATAGGCTCGCACAATGTAGGGAGGCATCACGAATGTGTGGTAAAACATGCGGTTGATGACCCAGCAGAGTGAATGTCAAAATGAGTCCGAAAAAGCTACCGTCTGTCAAGCGACAGCTGCTGTGGATCGACCGAGCAATTTCAGACCCGCTGGCCCTGACATATAAGAGACACCTCAGGTTGCCCGCGTGGTCACTAACTTGATGAGCAAATCTCCCTCTTATGGAGACTGGCTTTTTTTTTTCCACCCTCCCTTTGGGCATGTTACCGAGAGAAATAGTTTGGCTACCACAAGTGCATCATGCACACCACATGTACCGGTTCCATAATGGAGCAATCAAACGAAGGAGTGAAGAAAAAAAGCACTCCGCTGCAGAGCTAGTCACAAGACTCCTCGAAATGCGTCTGCCCAAAAAGGGTTGCGCAATGCTGGGCCAATATTGCTCTGGGTGCATGGAATGCGGCTTCGATCCGCAGGAATGACTTGGATACCAGGCAGGTGGCTTGGCAGGCAGAGGTAAACCACTCAAGTCTGGGACGTGGCTTTACTGACTGCTGGCCGGAAATTTCATGAATCCATGCATGTGCAGTAGTAATTGGCGCGCAATCGCCTGGGGGAGTTGAAGTACTGTACCGAGAAAGATAACCGGCTATTGTTTACCAGCAGCCCATCATGCCGCTTGACAATGAATCCCTTGCGGTATTGTGCGCCATTGTCTGTGTAGCATTGTGCTCAAACTGTGTCTTTCCACCTAGAGGGAGATTGAGAAGCTAATAAGCGCCTCATTTAACGCTGGGTGAGCAGGAAACGGCGCTACCAGTCGACTAGATCTGCAATCAAATCCCTGTTGAGGGGCCTGTCATGAATAGCTCTGCCAGGGGGCAAGGGGGAGGGGGGGAGGGGGAGGGGGAGGTTCTCCCACGTACTGCTATCGCTATCGCTCTCGGTGGGGTCTCGTGCCACGAAGCCAGACAGTAGCTCGCCTATGGAGGGGGATTGTTTCTTTTTCTTTACCTCTGGATTTTTCCATGGGCTTTTTGTCTGATGAGACGCTGGCTTTGCGGCCGTGATCCACAGAGCTGCTGATACCTTGCCTCTCCCCCGTTTCCAGAGCCCAGATTTCACGTGCATTATCTCGACGTCAAACAGCAGCCAAACCAACACGGACGACGCTCGGGGATCGATAAGCAGGCGGCATCTCGTTCCACCGCGGCCAATTGAGCTTGGGGGGCCCCTAGACAGGCGCAATTCGAGCATCTTACCCCACCTTTTCCGTTTCCAGTTGGTCCGACGAGCATCCCTAGGAAAATCCGCTGGAAACATTAACCCAGCCCTGCATGGGTACAGTGCCCCGGACGCTAAGTCGACTAGCCGCCACTTTCGCCGCATGAGGCTCTTCCGGCTCGCTCGTCCTGGACACGTCGTTTGCTTGCCTTTGCGCGGAGAGTTTTCTGCACGACCCGGGCGCGCCAAAGGGGCCTCCGAACTATCTCAAGCTTCACATCGCGACACGCCTGGTCGTATAAGCTGCGCCGGCCTGCGTCACCCTCGCGAGGAGCCCGCGTTCATTCCCATTCCACCATCGTCACACAGTCGCCCTTCATTGCCCGTGAAGGTGGGCAGTAAAGTGATTCCCCTCGCACATCGCAACACGCCTGGGCGCCGAAGGATATCCAGCTGTATCCTGGGCGCCATCTCTTTGCAAATCTGCAAGGCTAGCTTAATTCTTCCGCCAGCTGTAGTTCTCGTAACGTGACGTACCATGTCTCGCTCGAGCTTCTCCCACAACCCACTACTTCGCGTGTCACGCCCCGTGTCAGCGTGCTCCCGGTGTGAGTGCCTGCGTCTCTCGAGAGGCCTCTCCGATCATATTTGTAGCTAGGGGGCTTTTTTATGCTAACTTACATTCTAGGTCGGGCTGCCAAAGTGAAGGTGAGCACACGCAGTGACGGTGACGTTTTTCATGATTCTTGGGAACGAGAACTGACGGTTGCAGTGCGATGGGAAATTGCCTGCATGCACGGCGTGTGAGAAGGCAGGTCGTGAAAGCGAGTGCTCCAGCGCCAATGATCAGTTTGCGAGAGGCAAGGAACGAAGGTACGGATCATATCAGCATATCCTTCGCACCCTAGTGGATTTGTGTTGACACATATTGCAGCTATGTTGCCGCCCTGGAGCTTCGGATCGAGAAGCTAGAGAGGCGGTTGGCTTATGCCAAGTCCAGAAAGGCATCAGTAGCTCAGCATGAATTAGAGATGCCGCCGCTCAGGGAGCCAGATCGCAAGGACTCCCTGGCTACCATTCGCGCGGCCATCCACCGGAAAGCTGAGCGGAAACGTGAAAACTCGGACGTGAACACGTTGATGTCAGATTTCGGATATCTGTACGTCGAACTCCCCCCGTCGTTTACCAAGGCCCTCTTAGGACGTGGGCTAATTTGACTAAATCTGTAACTTAGGTCCATTAATGCTACAACACGAGATTTCGAGCCGTCTATGAGTAATATGACGTTTGCGAGACTCGTTCTAGCAGCATCTATCAATAATCCCTTGCCAAATACCCAGAGTTGGAACATGCCCTCAAGGCAAGATGCTATTGCAACTGCTCAATACTACATGAATAACATCTATTCTCTGTACCCATCTTTTAGCGAGACAACACTTTACACTTTACTTGATCAGGTATACATGCAACAAGACAGGCAACTCAAGGAAACTGACTACTGGCTTGTCTTCATGGTTCTTGCCATCGGATCAACCGCACAAAGTCAGATCACCAATGATGCGCATTATACGAACGGGCTTTACTTCGTATCGCGTGCTCTAAAATACGCAGACAAAGCCCTGATGCCGGGATATGTCACACAGATAAGATCATTGATACTCTTCACTCAATACGCCATGATAGACCCAGCGCATTTTGACAGCTGGCACCTCATCGGCTTTACATCCAGAGCAGTGATCGACCTTGGATATCATCAAGATCCACCACCTGAGCAGATGCCTGACAAGGAGCAGTTGGATATGCGGCGGAAACTATTCTATTGTGTCTACTCGCTAGACAGGTAAAGTTTCCCCAAAAAAGAGGACGGACGACTCGAGCAGCCAAACTAACTATGATTTTTCTTTTGTTATCAGGTCTATCGGAATGGTTCAGGCGCGAGCATTCTCCTTTACAGATGCCTCAACAAGTGTTGCTTGGCCGCGACCGCAGTCCTTTAGTCGCCGCCCATCGATTACAGGACAAATATTACCAGGTCTGGAATCGGCTTTCCTTCTCTTCCAGCTACGCCGCGCCCAGTCACACTGGTATCAAGCGTTGTTCCAGTCAGATCCCACCCCTCTACCCGATTCCGATTCCTTCATTTGGCAGATGTGTCAGGAGATGCGACAATGGGGAGATACTTTACCGGCAAACCTCCCCGTCAGCATGAGAGAGTTGTTCGATCTCGAATTGCGTTACAGCTACGTGTATTGCCTTGCACCGTCCGCAAGAGCACCGCATATGTCTGACTATCGTCGACAACTGATTTTTGAGCACGCTCTCGCATATCTGAATCGCATACATGACATTGCTCAGGCAGGCGTGGCCACTGCTTTCTACACGAGTCACGACGCTCTGCGCGTTTTCTTCATCGCGAACCAGCTAGTCTCTGTTCTCAGAGATGCCGAAAATCTGCTGCTGGCTGGAGTTACGGCTGCACCGCCCCCTACGCAGCCTGGCAAGGCCATGCCGCCTCCGCTGCCCTCACGACCCGGTGGGCCTGCAGTGAACAATGTTGACAGGAGCTTGGAGTGTCTGGAGAATGTGAAGCAGACACTAGCCAAATACGGTCAGCGCTGGGAGGATTCCCTTTCTCTTCAACAAACCTTCGAGCTTCTCACTCAGGAGACAATTGATAGGCTGAGGATCAGGCAACAGGTGCGCCAGCACGCCTCACCCCCCCAAAACACTTCACCCGTGCCGAGAGAAATGAGATGGGTTGGCATGGACGTCGAAGCCATGAGGAGAGCCAATGCTGTTGGCCCCAAGATCAAATACGAGCCTTGAGCGATGGTTGGGTGTGTTGTCAGTAACAATATCTACTTGGAATTTGTGGTCTTTGGAGTTCACCGAGATACGACATGGATAGGCTGAGTTAGAGGGGACAACGGGACACCTTTTTTTTTTTTTTTGTGATACCATGAGGCGATATGACCAATATAAAAATAGTAATGCTCATCTGTCCAACCATCATGAATCTAATCAGTAACCGCCTCTTGATGTCCCCGGACGTAATTTCCTTTTTGCCCCAACGTTGGAAAACAGGCACGAGTAAATAGAGCTCGTTGTTCTGAGTGTATGATGCAAGTTCAGCCTCCTTCCCATTTCTTACGGCACCACTTGTCACAGAAACCCAGGAGTTTGCTGTGCCTTTAAGCAGGCTGTTTCCCAGCGATTAGCCTGCTCCGTCGATGATCGATTGTCCTGGCGTGGTTCTCGCCTTGTTAAAGGCGAGATTAATTCACGAGTTCTTCCTAACACCGTTCATGTACATAAGCTACTGGGTGCTCTGGAACTGCTTGAAGTTGCTCATTCCGGCTTATAGTTGATCTCTCAAGGTTTAGGAGGGAGGGGAAAATCAAATGCACCAGCAGTAGAGAGAGACGGAGAGAGAGAGATCGATTGCGGCTGATTTGATAAGCGTGAACCAGGGGGGTCTTGGCAGCGAATTAAGCATGCAATCCCTGCCACCTGAGGATAGTTAATTCATCACTTCGTGAGCCAGGGCTATCGGGATATGTGGTCCCCTCCCCCCTCCACCACCCCCACATCACCCGGAGGAGGGGTGAGGCTGAATTCCCATCCTATTGCTGGGGAAGAAATCAACCCCACTAAGATTGGAAGTCAGGCCAGTAACCAAAGCGCCCCCTCCCCCTGTGGCGGAAGACCCGAGGGACTGGGCCCGCTGTAATAAAGGAGGGGGGGGGAATGAGAATAAGGGAGATCATCCCCCATCCCGTGTGCCCTCTTTCGGCGAACCGAAGCTGAGAAGAAATCGACTTAAAAGTTAGCTAGCGGGTTGGGAAACGCCCTCTGCAATTCGTGGAAAGCAAGCTTCAATGGAGTAACGGATGTAACAGCAGCGAGCCGCCCTATGCTGTACGGTGGGGCGAGATAGCTCGCGCCGTATGTGGGTCTGCCACGCCTCTCCTGGCCACCGACCACCACGGCCTCGGCGGCGAGAAGAACGACCTCGAGATCTCGCACGCCGAGCAGCGGTGCGAGATTGGCGTGTAGATTGGGAAATTACGCTATTCGCTCTTCTTGACAAGGCGTATTGCAATGTTCGCCTGTGTGATGGAAGCCTTTTTTCCTTTTAAGTTGGATTTGGAAACTACTACCCTTGAATAATAATAATCTATCAACGAGTTGTATTATTGCCCATACTCACTTGCCTCTTAATGTAACTTCTGCGTTCGTTGATGATGATAGTTGCATACTCTCGAGTAATCCAACAGTCTACACCACTACGAAACGGATTCCACGATGGCAATACATCTACATACATGACCATTGAGTGAAACCAATATGGGAATTCATCCCATCAGAGTTCCAAAAAGAACTATGCAAAGTGACCACGGCGACCAGTCTCCTTATCGAATAATGTGTTGAGTAAAATAATACCGCCACTAACAGATTATTACACGTATTGTAACTTTGGCCTATTTAGTTGTAAGAAGCTGACAAGCATTTTCATGTCAAGCTGGTCCTAATTTACCGGCTGCACTCGAAGCACCCCATATTTAATTTTGTATTGAGATAGGGTAATTCGAATAACAGTCGTCAAAAATAGATGTATCTATTGGAAAATATTGATACCGTGGACTTGAACCCAATACTGTATTTGCTGCAGGACTCGAAGGATCACCTGCTGCCTGCGAACGAGATCCAGAATCTGCCAATAAGAACTCGAAAACCTACCCAACAGATGCATCATAGCTATGAGATTTTGCGATGTGCTCAGCCTGGCTGTCGTTTTTTGAATGGCGTGTCGGCCCCAAACGTATTGAGCTTAGGTACACTATCGCCGGAACCATGAGGTTATGTTTGCAGCATCATGAACTTCCAACGGGCACACCTGTATCGCAAATACCAGGTTCCAGTCCTCGAGGATGGTCATCAAGGTGCGCAACCTCGCATGATGAAGGCTAGCCAGTGTTGAGGCTTGGCGCGCCTTCACATGTTCGTATATCTCTGCAAGCACTGTCCGTGACTGCTCCAGTGCATCTAGGTGCTCTCGAATCTCAGACGGCGCATTGTGCACAGCCTTCAAAAGAAAAATTGTACAACTTAGTGAGCAGAGCGCTGCCTGTATGGACTGCCTCCAGTACAGAGCACGGTTCGATCATATTGCTTCCGATATGAATGTGAAATAGTAGCGAGTTGTGAGCTGCAGCGAAAGGTCTTTCTATTTTAATTGCAAGTACTGTGTGACACTAACTGTGAGGGCGAGGGCCTCAACAGGGCGAGCCATCAGCATTAAGGCGGCCATAGGGCTGGCTCCCAAACAAGGCAACAGTTGCCTTGATAAAACCCTTTGCAGCGAAAAAGAGGACGTGGGCCAAGAGTTACCCAAACTTGGGTGAAAATGCCTTGTGTGGGCGGTAGTGTGAGGGAGTGACCAATACGATACACAAAGCTATTAGATCGAAGACAGCGAGTAGCCTATAATATACTCCCCCATTGTGCTTCTGCTATGCGCCAAGGCATAATAGTTCATTGTGTAGTAGAGCGCTACAGACTTTTCACTGGCTTCTGAGCGGCCGGCTTGATAGCAACATATACCTAGCTTGCGCAAAGGCGAGGCAAGAGTCATTGGCAAGCAGCCTTGCTTTGACGCTAGCCCCGTCTGCACATTTGCCCAAGTTGCAAAATCCTCAAAGCAATTTGATACATAACAAGGTCATCAGATACAAGAGGATAATTTATTATTCGTTACCCCTTAAAATTCCCCTATCGTAAACATTATGTTGAAGTTGTGTACTGATTTCTGCTTTTTGGGTTCATTTCATCTATGCCCATGCTGAGATATTCAAACTAGACGACCCGGCCGTCTACCCTTTTATTTTCCCGCAGCTCATGCAATATATTCAGTGGATATCTTTGGGATACTGGTGTTCCATACCACCGTGAGGTTGACTCTTTTACCGCTCTATGCAACCCAACGACAAACTCAATTTGTGTTGAAAAAAAAAAGAAAAGAAAAAAGGGGAAAAGAAATGTTGAACGCAAAACCGCTGTTGGATGATGCCATGTTTCCCGTGTTGAACCATTTATATCCATTTCCAGTAACTCCTTATCCCATGTTGACGTTGAAAGAAAAAAGAACTGGCAACCTCATTATAGATAGTGCGTTCTGGTTGCCGCATCTATCCTTGCCGATAACCGCAGTAGACGTACGAATGGTGTATTCCCCTTCCCATCACTGGCGTCTTGATTATGTACGAAGCCACCATGTCACATTCTTCCCTGACTGGTTTTGTTGAAATTAAACCAACCTCACTTCCCCCACACTTCTCGTTATTCAAATAATACCGCCCTCACGAACCGCGGTACATGGTCCCGCAGCTGGCGGCGGACCCAAGCGTTGCCACGGTCAAAGCCGCTGGCACCGAGGTCAAAGTCCGGATCCTCGTCCAGAGTGGGCCTGTCGAGGTTGTGGCGCGCCCAAAGGAACTCGTCCTGCAAGAATTCAACATAGGCATCCCACTCTTGGTCCGCGAGTGGCGTCCAGCCGTTGGTGGCATCACCCTGCTCCTCCTCATCGCCGGGGTCGGAGCTGCTGCCCCAGAGCAGGCCGCGGTACTCGCTAACGGCTAGGGTCCAGTCGTTGTCGTTGCTGTGGCTTTCATTATCTTCATAATCGTCATAACTGGTGGCGAGGCCAGTGATAGGATCTTCGCTATCCCGTGCTGCTGGTTCAGCTGCTGATTGTCTCTCCTCCTGCAGACCAGTCGCCTCGAACAGCGCGGTCACCTCGGCAACTGCTCCATCTTCATCGTCCACATCCACGGCAAACGGTAAGTATACCTCGCCGCGGGCGTGCACGGTCTCCCGAGAGCGCAGGTCGAGTCGACGGGTCGCGAGGACAAGGCTGAGCAGGCTCAAACCATCGAGTCGCATCAGGGACTCCAGGACCCGGCTGCCGGGAGAGTGCAGGCTCTCGCGGTACAAAACGATGTGGCGCAACTTCTTCCCCAGGAGTTGCTCCAGCGCCAGCAGGCCATCCTCGCTAGGGCCGCCACCGCCGATGTGCACGTCCGGTGAGAACATGATACTGTCCCGCGCGGCATCAAACCACTGCCATACAGCCGGGTCCCAGCACTCAGGATCGCGAGCTATTGGGGCCACAGCAGAAGAAACAGCGGTGATGGTGGCGTGATCTCCCTCAGCAGTCCCTAACAACCAAGGCTTGCCGTGCTGCGATTCCGATAGCCAGACATCATCGGTGGTTGCGGTAGTGGCAGTATGGGGATTACTCTTGTGCTGCGTCAGGGGAAGCGCTGGACGCAAGAGACTGCGCGATTCGCGGCACACCTGCGCCACCGCTGGCGGTGGATACCGGACCACAAACGTACCGCCAGTGCCGTCTTTGGCCTTCCGACGGCGGTTGGTGACGCAGAATATCTTTCGGGTAGTCGCGGGCGCGGCCAGCTCCCAGATAGCGGTCCTGAGCTCCGGCGGAAGGTGGCTGAATTGAGTCCGGATAGCAGCGCTGGAGGTGGATTCCGGAGTCGGAGATGGGCCGGTGGCAGTGAGCTGCTCGGTTTCTCCAGGATCCCGTAGCCCGGCTTTATCACTAGCGGTTCCTTCCCGGCAACTGCATGGAGATCCGATGCTGTCACATGGCGCTTGGCTATCCTCAGCGTCATTAGTGCCATCGTCGGAGGTTGCACTGTCGCTGAGGCACTTATCCTGGCTGTAGCTGCGACCGCCACTGCTGCCGATGCTGCTGCTGATAGCACTGGTATCCTCACTGCTGCTGCTGCTCCGGCTCAATTCCACCGGCAAGAAGGATGGAATTGCAGCAGAGTCAACTTCCGCCGCGGCCATCCCACTCTCTAAGGTGGCCGGGGACATATCTGCACCCGGAGGGCGAAGGGGTTGCTGACTGGCGGCAATTGACCGGAGGGACGCGGAGTATTGGCCGAGCACGCCTTCGGGGAGCGGAAATACACTGATCAAGGACAGCAAGAAGCAGGGGAAGGGGGACAAGGAGGGCGGTTAAAAAGTGAACAAAAAATATAAAACAAGATCGTTAGTAAGAGGACCAGTATCCCTCACAGTCGATGCGCTTTTTTCCCTCTCGTCTCTCTTCCCATTCCTTTCACAACAGGAACAAGTGCCGGTGCTGGGATGGCAGAGGTCAAGCTTCGCACAAGCCGGAAACGGGAAGGGTTCGAAGGTGTGTGTTTGCGATCGGCGCCGTGATTGGCTAGCGACTCATGGCGGGGTGTTCCAAGGTTGTTTATCGATTTACCTCCGTTAAAGGAAGTGCAACCCTGTGGCTCGCTCTCAACAGTACTAGGGACTTTATTCTTATGTTCAACGCCTCCTCCAGTCAGATGATTTAGAAGATCCATTTTTGGCTGGGGTTTGCCTGTTGACAAGTCTGGCCGGACAAACCCCCCATGCACCTAGAGTATCTGACGTCTGAAGGCTCTGTTTTCTTCAAACTCAAGGTTTCTTGTTTCGTTTGTTCCCTTACTCGCCCCCCCCCCACTGTCCAGGTCCAGTTACGGTTCTAAGCTTGGGAAAGGTTAACTAACCCACATTTGATCACCACATGGAGTATGACCTGTCAAGTGGGGGCAGGAAAGCGGAGCAACCTAAAAATGGGCATTGGAGAACTGCGGAAGGAGCCACCTCCGTGTGATGTGTGTTGTAATTGATGGGCTGTCGCCAAACTGTGTAATTGACATTTGTAGTTACGGACATTTGCACTTTTTGTTCTGTGGTCACTTAAGCAAGGGCAGATCTGCACTTCTTGAGTATGCAGAGTTTATGTAACTTAGTGCAGAGAGAATATAGTATGAGATAAATAAGAGTTATGGAATAAAAAATATGTACGTCGAAGAGTAAGTATCTTCACCGAGGAAATGCAAAGAGAACGGGGTAGGATATCGACCACCAAGAAGGGTCCTCTTCCGCTCCAAAGGATCCGCGGTTGTATATACAAACTGGATGTGGGTTTTTTTTTGGACCTGCCTCTTCTTCTCTCCCCTTTATTTTATCAATCCGACGTGGGAAGAATTGACCAAAGCAAAGAAAAGAAAAAGAATAGACCAAGTCCATCCTGCCGATACCGCCTTTTCCCCCGCCGTCCGCTTCCTGCTGTATTGTGTGCGTGCGTGTGTGTGTTTACCTATGCAAGCGTCTAAATAAAAGATTCAAGCAACTTCATCCCCCCGCTTCGATGCACAAAATAGCTAATCAACCTCCCGATCCGAGTGCTTACAAGCACTGGCTGTAGTAGGCGTTCAGAACGGTGCAGGTGTAGGGGCTGACACAGGTCGTGGCGCCGGTCCAGCCGATACCGCCGCACTGGGCGTAGTGGGCGGCACCAGTGGAAGAGGAGCCAGTCGAGGTTGAAGTGGTGGTGCTTCCGCCGGTGCCTGTCGTGGTTCCCGTGTAGGTCGAGTTGATGGGGCCGAACCGGATGTTGGAGTAGATGACCTGCGCGTTGGCATTGGCGGACTCGACGGTGGCGGGGATGCCGGAAGAAGTCGAGCAGGGGCCGCGGACAGCACCCTCGCCTGTGGAGCCGACGGGGTAGGTAGAGTCGAGCCAGAGCATGTCGGCGTAGTGCTGCGTGGGGAGAAAGTAGGGCGTCAGTCCAAAACTCACAAAGAGGAAAGAAAAGCCAGAATATAGTGCTATTAGAAAATGTAGAACTTACATCATCCCACAGGGACATGACCAGCACCATGGGGTCAGCCAAAGCCTTGCTCATCTGAGACATACCACCCTGAGCGTCGAAGGAGTCGGTGTCGCCAAAGGCAGTCTTCTGGGCCTCGCAGTAGGCCTCGGTGATTGAGTTGTAGCCAGTAACGCCAGACTTCTCGCTGACAGAGTTGGCGAACAGCTTTCCGTTCTGAACGTAGTAGCGTCTGATCTCACTGAGGCTGCCGCCGCTCTCGATGAACTGGGTAACGACGGTCACCTTCTTGGTGCTGTCGATGGTGTAGGAGGAGCCGGGTCCGAAGAAGGTGGTGTTGCCCTGGCGGTAGGAGTTGAAGTCGCAGCCGTCGGGATCGCAGTCGCCGGCGTAGCGGTCGGTGGAGTAAGTGCCACCGCAGTCGTCGTCCTCACAGACGTGATATCCGATGGTCTCGCAAGGGTGCGGCGTGTAGGCAGTGTCATACTCGTTGGCCTCCCAGATGTCCATCTCAGAGCAGCAAGCACCCTTGCCGCCAACACCAGAGTTGGCATCGTTGGTGGACGGAGTCCAGTCCTCATTGTTGGCCTAAAAGTGATGTCTCGTCAGCTCGGGTCCAAACAGTGATCGAAGGCGGATTATCGAGTGGAGCGAGTGATATGGGAAATGGAGAGATACTTACAACACCACCAATGAACTTCAGGTCACGCGGACACTGAGAGTCGCAGTAACCGGTTCCGTACGCGGGACCAGCAGTGTCGGAGGAGTACTCGCTCGTGCCGCCATCAGCGTCCATGGAGACGAAGTACAGAGCACCGTTCAGACCACACCTGCACGTATATTTCCAGGTTAGTAAGGAGCAAGCCTTGTCATGTTAAGGCGCAGAATCAAGCACCCATTCTGCACGCCAATGGTGGATTGGGTAACCTACGGCAGTTGGGAAACATCGACATCAAAAGTGAACTCATTGCCCAGCAGGTCGAAGGTCTCGTATGCACTGTTTGATGCCAGGAGGTAGAGGCGGCTGCCGACATTGGTACCGGTCGAAGTGGTAGTGACGAACTTGAGGGTCAAGGCGTCGCCGCTGCTGGTGACACCGTAGGTGGACGAGTAGTCGGCACCGTCAATGCAGCAGTTCGCAGTGCAGGTGGCGCTGTCGGGGCAGATGGAGGCGTCCCACTCGTTGCCAGTGTAGCAGTTCGTGGTGCCATTCTTCTCGTGTGTCCATCGCCAGTTGGCGTCGATCACGACGGAACCCGATTGGGCAGTGCAGGTACCGCCCGACGCACACTTGTACCAGGTCAGGGACGGGTGAGTCTCTGTGGTGAGGGAGCAGGCCGCCTGTGCGCGGACCGTGGCCACAAAGGCCGAGATGGCTGCGATCTTGGAGTGCACTTGCATGTTGGAAATCGGTTCTCCCTTCTGGAAGGTGGGTTTGATCTTCGAGAGCCAACGAGGTATTGGGTTGGAGAGGAGAGACAAGAGAAGATATTCCTCGTGAAACAGCGGGTGGGCGGGTTATATAGACGTCGTCTTGCTCCCCTTTCTTCCGATGCTCGACGCGAATAGCACCACCTCAAGAGTGCCACCAGTCCCACGGATGCCGCGCCATCTTTCTTGGCCGATCAAGCCGAGAGTTACGAGTAGAACGTCAAGGGGACTGTTTGGTTCTCCGGGACCAATTTGGGAGAGGCCATTTAGCCGGATGACGGCCCGTCAAGAGCTCCTCGACGTCGTGGTCAGGCTCGCGGCTGCGCACGCTGAGGAGAGCGAACAGAGCTAAGCCGAGTTTGGGGGAGAGGTAGAGCGGGCTCGCATCTGCTTTCCGCCATCCGGGGTATTGAGCCCTTCTTCTCGTGGGCCATCCAGGATTTTGGCCCGTGACCAGTGACCAGTGGGCGCCTAGTACCAGAAATCAGTAACGGATGGAAAAATAGCAAAAGCGGTGGTCGACCAAGATAGATTAGGTACGTCCAAACATGGACAAGGGCTTCGATGCTCCCTCGCTGTGGCTCTATTCCTAGATGGGGTAACGCAGGAACGGAGGCCATCTACCGAATCCTGCTCCCCTCCTCCACATTTTGCTTGGGGAACAACTCGCCACGCGCTCAGGTCAAAAGCCTTGCTGGAGATCGGAACTCGGTCCACGAGAGGTCAAATTTCCCTGAAACGCTTCCCCCCTGGATGCTATACTATTGGGAGGCCATGCTACTGGCTGAAGGGAGAAGAGACATGGAACGATATTTCTGCACCATACGTATAGTACACACCATTTCATCCCCCAACTGATCTTTATCGCTCCCCTTGTTCTTGGCACAGGCGTGTAAATCTGGGTGCGGACCGTCAGATCCTTCCCAAGGCGGTTGCAGGGATACTCCGCAAAAGTCCAGCTGGTACTCCCCCACATAGCCTAAAATAAAGCCATCGATCCCGGTAGATCTGCTTCCTTTCGCTTGTTTGCCCGCCCTGGGTTCGACTCAAAATTCTACTCCATGCCTTGTCTGCCTTCCTTATTTCTTTGTTTCATTATGCTTCGTGCGATTGAGGATGCGAAGATGTTTGGTCGTTTCTGTACAAGTGAAACCGTGAAGAACGGCTGCCCAATTATGTGTATAATATTAGTATAAAGTATATTCTACCTCTCTACTATTCCAATGTCAATAAATAGCGAATAAGTACTTTGTTCAATTTAACATGTCCCTTTAAATAAAGACAAATAAGTATTGTTTTTTTTTCCCCTGCGTGGCTGTCCGTTTCCCTCCAAGAAGCAGTAACCGTCATGCATGCACAAGCCAGGCACGGCGAGAAGCAGTATAGGCGCCGCGTATTCACGGCACGCCTAAGATCGTAGTTATGGCAGCAGTCATTTCGGCAATACACCTGTCATTAAAATGAATCCATCACTTTGTTGATTACTTCGGTTAACCGAGAGCTGAACGATGCAGGCATGCTTAATGCTCAAAATTATGTTTTACCCCTTCAATTTTTTTTTTCAACCTTCGTCTTCCTCCTCCTCTTACATCACGTTCCACTCTGCATGCGGGTGACCGTGCCGAAAAAGCTCGTTGCGACAGCTTTGCCGCATTCAGACCATGGACGCAGCATTTCCGAAAGTGGAGTTTCCAGTTGATCAGATGCTACCTTCCCGTCCTCCGGCTCGGCCATGTGGCTCACTGCATCTCACCCTCTCACCCGGTATGCCCCGTGACGTATTGGCTGACCTCGTTAAGGAACGCCTCAATGCCAGCCCTGCTCGAGGCTCGAACACTTTGATTTGGGCGGCAAACCCGGGCCCCGATGCTCCAGCTGTTGCCCCTCCAGAACTGTGCGGGATACTTCGTTGGTTTCGACGTTTACTATTGAGATCTACGCAGAGTACCACGGTACGGCTTCAACGGATAAATACGGGAATATATGAGTGAAGCAGGACGCAGAATTCACACGACCAATGTGGCTAGTGTATCAAAATTTTACGTGTAATCAAGCTTTTTTCCCCCTTTTTTTTTTTTTTTTTTTAATTTGTTCTTCTTGGGAGTATTATAATGTAAAGATACACGCCTTATACGATTTACCCCCCAACCATAGTCGGTTTATTCAGATAAGGGCGGAAACTTCGGGATATGCAAGGCATAGCTAGCTTCTGCGTCCAGGCCTGTGTCAGGCTGGATGAGATCGATCCTGTTGAGATGCCTACCTGAATAAATAAATATGGTTCGCACCAAAGGGAAGCATGCCGATTCGTCTGTTACAGTTTCGGCCAGGCACGAGATTCGCAAATCTCATCCGAGCTCGGTGGAAATGCCTCCTATCGCCGCATGATGTAATGCTCTCTGATAGTAACTGCATCATGGTGCTGTCATATATGGACCTATCCACCACCCCACACGGTAATTTCCAGACCGTCTTTCCGAAGCTTGGCTCTGTGTATCAGCCGTGGCTAGCCCTGCTGCTGCGCGGCTGTGCCCAAGTCTTCAGAGCTGTGGGACGCTGCTGCAGGTAAAGCGGGTTTCTTGGAGGCGCCCGGCTTCTTCTTCCGTTTGCTGGTCCCTACCCCAGATCCAGCGGGCGCCTCGCGCACCCACCGCGCCACCGCCTCAGCTCGCTCTGTCAAGATCGGATATTCGCGCCCGTCATCAACTGCCCATCGCTTCTGTGTGGGGATGGATGGCGAGCTGACGCCGCTATTCGCAGCACTCCCTCCCACTCTGGGGCTTTGAGAGAGATCCGCCTCGGCTCTGCTCTGCCGTGCTAAGATGGCGGCCTTAAAACTTGCTTCATCGTTAACACGCTCGTCTTCGAGGGCTTCAAGAATAGCCTGATGCTTGAGTCGATCCTTTCTTTGCTCTTCAGTCTCTGTGGGACTTGCACCCCCCGTGATGGCTAGAGCATTCGCAGTAGCATGTGCTGGGGAAAGTGCGTCATAAGGACCCATGGCCGTAGGGAGGGGTGCGGGTGCACAAAGCGACTCCCATGATGAGGACAGCTCGATCCAATTCTCGGCACGTCGCAGGACCTCTATCCAGTCTGCGCGGGCTGGGGAACGGCTAGCCTGGAATATCGGATATCCGTCTGCCAATCTTGCTAGACGGGACACCATGTGGGCATGGCGTTGAAGCTCCTTCGCCGATGTTTGAATGAGCGCGTGGCACAATAGCAATGAATGCAAGGCATCGGTGAGGAGGGGGTGATAGGTCACAGATTCCATCGTGGTCTCTGTGGGTTCAGATGCATTCGCGGCCACGATTGCATTGCTGGGATAAGCTGGGAGGTCGGCTGGTGGAGTTGCGGAGAATAGCTCATTGAGAGAGTGGACTGTATGGCTATTACCACCTGCCACGGGGCTTGAGGGATCTTGATTACTGCCACTACGCCCTTGATATCTTCGGCTCCTTTGACTGGCCTGATTGACCTGTCTTGTAAAGTCGTCTGAGATGTCGATGGGTAGGTTAGGTGAGTAGTGCAACGGCTTGAGGTATTCCATGTAGTCTCGTAGAGCACGTTTAGCATACAGCCTGACAGCCTTGCGGTTCTCTAATTCCTTCTTGGTTGGTCCGTTTTCCTCCAGGGAAGTGCCAGCCAATACAGCCTCCAAGCTACTTATTGTACCACTAGCAGCAGTAGTTTCAGCTGATTTGCTGTTACCATTAACTGCAGCACCGGATGTGGCGCCGTTTTTGTGGTGACTTGGACGCTTCGGAAGGGATGCGGCGACGTGATCGCAAGCCAGCGTGAGATAGCAGCCAGCTCGTTGAAACAGCAATTGAACTTCTGTGCTGCTAGGCTGATCCCTTTCATCCAATGTAGGCATATCCCGCCGCCTTGCGGACCTCCTCTCTAACTGCATGCTTTCGTACGATGGCGGATGTGCCATCTGATTATGAAGTCGATAGACGGCCAGTGCCTGCGTCAAGTCCTGAGCTGCACCCTCAAAGTCTTCCTTGAACATGCGCACAATAGCCCTAGTGCGCAGAGGCTCGCAGTCGGCATGCCTCTGGCCGATGATAAGATCCAATGCGCGGAAGTCGGTGCACTCGGCAAGCTGCCGGCTCGGTATCTTCTCGTGGAAGAAGTGGACGTAGTTGGCATCTGGGTCGCTAGCAGATCTCTGGAGCACCAAGCCGGCTACGTTCTCTAGCGTTGATGTGGATTGCATGGTGGCCACGCTTGATGCGATCTCGTCTATATGATATGCGCGCGACAGCTTCTGCGTTGCTTGCTCCCTCAGCCGGAACCTGCGCTCTGGGCTCAACTTCATGCCTCCTCCGCCCCCGAAGCCCAAGCCCAGGGCCTGCATCTGCTGGGCTGTCCCCCCAACCAGGGAGTTAGACATGGCCGACGACGTGACGCCATTGGCGGCGCGGACAGCGAGGTCGGTAGCGCCATCGACGAGGTTGCGGATCTTTACGAGATCGTAAAACACAGCGGGATCTACCGGGCGGGGCAAGGGCATGTAATAATTGGCATTGGCGAGGGTCTCCAGGACCTCGAGAGGCAGCTGAAGCCAGGGACCGTGGAACGAAGAGATATATCGCCAGTGTCTGCGCCGCACAGTGGGTAGTTAGCAGCGTTCTGCTTGCAGGGTCAAGAGGGTTCAGTTCCAGGGTGGGGGAGGTCCGGAGAGCTAAGAGCTGGGGCGGGCAGAGCGATGCCACCTACTTATTTCTGCAAATAACCAGAGGCGAGGACGGTGACGGCGAGGTCTGGGACGGTGCAGACGAGCTGCCTGCCTTTTTGGCACCTGAATTGGGGGGCGCGGTGATTTGCGCGCCGGAATTCGAAGCTGGTGCTGCGGTAGTGGTCGAGCCTGTCGCATCCGGGCCCTCGCCCAAAGACGCGGCGGGCTGTCGATTTTTCTTGGCCATTGCACCCTAGTTGAGGGACTTCGAGTCGCCAGATCGCCAATGCATTGCTGGATCAGTAGCGCGACAGGACCGTCAAGACGTCACGATGCGGGCATCATGGGGGGAAAGGGCGCAGAGAATTGCTTTTCCCTTCGAAATTCCAGACTCGCAGTTTCAAGTCGATCGTCGCAATGCCACTGGAATTTGCTGCAAGCAAACGCGATCGGCGTCGGCACTAGTCTTATCGGCCTGATAACTTTTTCGAGCTACTGTACAGGGCTCGTCGGGGACCATCTATCACCACGTGATAGCTGCTATCCCAGTGACATGGAGTTGCGCCCAGGTGGGACTCACTAATAACGTTAGGTCTACCATAATACACGGAACTAGTTATACACACACTCCTTGTAGACTTCGCTCATGGGCCTCCCAACTGTGAAGGAGCCAGCAATAGTTACCTTTGGATTTTTTCTACGGCAAGGTCTCCGATTTAAGGTTGCATATGCACATATAAAAGTACTTTTACTTGGTTTAGCCACACTGACAGCAGGGTGAAATGTACACCCCCAGTTTTCTTAGCCCATATTTTTCGTTTAAAGAAGGCAAGTATATACAATGAACTATATAATCTCTCTTGGACCACAATGCAAGTATAGTTCCCTCATGAGTTCGACGTAATAATTTATCAAAATCAACGATATATGATGATAACAAAAACTCTAGGAAGGTATGTTTCGGCGTGAAATATGTACTCGTGAAGTGAAACGATTCACAATTATTAGTGCCTTCAGTACACTAGTCTTTCAGGTAGAGGCATAATGAGCGACGTAAGCAACCTCCATCATGCTTCCATAGCCATCCACGGTGGCAGAATTGGGGGATCCGGGCTAGAAGAGGTTAGCGCGGCACTTCGCTGATGAACGAGCGTGGCATAACACCATGATGGAAGAAACAGAAGGGGGTTTGGGGGTGGGTTCATTCAACTTACCCAGCTGCCGCCAACGGCAACGTTTAAAATAAAGAAAACGGGGTCGTGAGCCAAGGCGTTCCAGGTAGCCTGATCAGCGATCTGGGCACCGGAGATCTGCTGGAAGGCCTTGCCGTCCATGTACCACGTGATGGTCTCGCTGGTCCAGGAGCTAGGAGTGCGGTTCCAGACGATGCGCCAGGTGTGCCAGCTGTTATCGGGGATGGCGATGGAGCCCTGGAGGCCGGTCGGCTCGTTGCAGACACCGCCGGGGTAAACCTGGCAATGGGCGGTGCCGTAGCCCGTCAGGTAGCCGTTGATGGTCTCGAGGATGTCGAGCTCGCCGCAGGCGGGCCAGCTGGTGCCCTCGCGGATGGACTCGCCCAGCATCCAGAAGGCGGGCCAGATTCCCTGCTTCTGGCTGGTAGGATTGGTACCGAAGCGGATCTGGGCTTCGGCGATGGTCGTACCTCCGGCCTTCGGAGTGAGAGTGTACTTACTCTCGACACGTCCAGAGCTCCAGCCATAGGTTTTGGACGAGTCTCTCCAGGGTACGAGCTGCAGAGTCTGCCCACCGCTGTTTTGCACGTTTGCGCTCGAAGAGGTGTAAACCTCTAGCTCGTTATTGACACCGAGGTAGCCCGTGATTATGTTCCAGTTGGCAGCATCTGGAGAAGTTCCCGCATTTCCAGTAAAGGGTGAATACCAAATCAGATTATAGCCGGAGTAAGAAGGAGGGGTGGTTGCAGAGATCAGGCCAGGGGTCAATGCCAAAACGGCGGACAGTAGAGTGGCCTTGGCGTACATGGTGAAAGGAGAGGATCGTACAAATGCGTGCGTGGACTGAACTAATCAAGAAAGGAGTGACTCGAATAGTTGTATGAGAAGCTTGAGGCGAGAAAGCTCTAGACAATTACATCTATAGATTCGCCGATCTCAGGAGGGGATCGACTGTGGTCTTTATATTAGCGTGTGGATGGCGAACGACATCCTGGAAGCTTGCCGCATATATTATGTTGTAATCTTGTGTTCAATTTAGCTCCCGGGAGGGGCGAAGTCAGTTCCCCATCGTGACATGGACCAGAGCCGCGAATCATTACCCCCAGTTATTGTCCGTGACAAGGTCTCCTGGAGGCGGGTCGGTCACATCTACTAGGTACTTAGGTAGAATGAGTGCAGACAGCGAGGGACTCGTGCCGAGCAAGGTGGTATCGCGAGTGGCAGCTTGACAGGAAGAAGCAAACGTGGTAGAACCGGCCAGCAGGGGCAACCTCCTTTGGTACGTAATCAAAAGCAAAGAGCGTAAAAGTACCGCCCAGCGTCTATCCCTGGGTGACACCGGAGCGGATCCACTCATATCCTGTGGACGGAGAGCACTCACCAGACACAGCAGTCGTGACATTGTCATGGCCACCCGGCGGAGGACGAGGTTGCGCGCGGCCATTGGCCTGAGTATGGAATTGCAGGCAGGGTGTTGAGGGTGGCAAGGTGTACCTGCAGTAGCGCTACGCCGTGACATGTCCACGCCGAACGCAGCACACCCTCGAGAACAATAAACGTACCACCCCGCCATCCATGGAGTGTGTGTCCTATGCGTATACGCAGTGTTCATATGGGATGTCAGTCGGGAATGGTGAAAATTATTCTATCACAGCACATCGAACCATGTCTGTGAATAGTTCTATCCATTTGGTTATTGGTAGAATTATCCTTTACCATCTAACGTCAAGAGTATAGTTCCACCATTTCAGCAAGCCGTGCGGAAGAAGCAGCCATTTCCGTTGGTTGCAACCCGATGCCATAGAGCCAAGGATTTCTAGGCTAATGAATGTTAAAAAAGAAAAACCGACAATGCGGTCGTGTCGCTTTGCTCTGGCGTGGGTCACCGAACCCTGAGGTAGGTCATCCCGAGTAGCATGGGATCGCTGCACGCGAGCATGGGTTACATTGAGCCAAGAACCAGCACCATGGTGTCTCATTGGCGGAGCAGGGTTGACTCGGCTTTCTCAACCCATCCCATTTCGGGGTATTTGCGAGAAGCGAGCGGCGCCAACCCGCACACCCGCCCATCAAGGTGGTCACTACCACCATCGATCATTTCACGCATGTCTCCAATACAAAAAGGTCATCACATTGTGTGAGCTCCGCTTAGGTTCTTCTTCAAACCCTTTTTCGGAACTCCTCTTTCTCGGGATATTATCCCGAGTTGGCTACCCCAACCCATATGGTGTTATTAGGACTCTACTATAATCACCAATCGCCCTTTCACCTAAAGTTGGTCTCGTGAAAATGAATCTGAATTAGGGTAGGTACATGGATACATACGAATATGTATGTTCAGAACCAAACAAATAGACATAGGGAGAGTACATATAGCGTTTACGTTGAAAGGATGCGTATTTAACCTGCCATGCTAATTTACACATTGGATGTATCAAGGGTACGCTAGATGTATCCCATTCCGTCCGGTTGAAACCCACCCCCTATTGATTTTCGGTTCTAGAACCCAAATAAATTGATAGTGGGTAGACCATTCGGATTGCAGGTTTGCTGAATTTCAACAAAAGCGAAATAGTGTGAGTATTTTAGGTGCAGTGGCGTGGCAATAGGAGACATGGGCCACATATGGCCCTTTGCCGAGGGCGGGCCAATCAGGCCCTGAATCAGCCTCCCAACTGGGAGTTCTGCAACAGGGGCTGAAAAAGGCACCTTATTTAATCTGCCGACATCCATGCAGCCAGGGTCAACTAGCACACACTTCGATATGATACTTCTACTGTACTTCTTATTGCTCCTTTTCAGTTACACTCTTGGAGGCGGGGGAAAAGAATTTCCCCTTGGGAAACGGAAGTTGATGGAACTGTCATCCATATCACATGCAGCTACTGAATGATAATGGTTTTTACTGTATTATATTTTTGGGGAGCGAGGGATCCTCCCAAAATCCCGCCAAATCAAACACGAGGTTCCCCGCTTAGAACAGAAAATCCGGGGTGAATCCCGAACACGGCGAATTATCAACGCCCCCGTGCTGTTTCTAGCGACCCCAATCGGTCCAAGTGATTATATCACCTTCTAGATACCTGCCACGGTGCGTTACGTGCCTTCGGCTGATAATGGCCTCGTAAAATTCGAGTTTTCCCATTTGAACTCTTGATCTTGACCAGATGAAGATATACTAAGAAAGATCCATGAGCTTCCCCCCAAAAGCAGGATCTCTGATGATGGTATCATGGCGATTTCTTGGATAGCTTGTGTGGCCTTGTAGCAGTGCTCATCAGGGCATCTCTGCCCGACCGTAAATCGCACAAACAAGACTGTTTTTCGCGCGGGGGGGCGTGCCCCGGCTGCATGTCATATGTCCCCATACAGATGGGATGGTAGCGGGAGGGACAACCTACCAAGGAAACTGCTAGTCTACTGACGATCACTGACGCCGCAGGATTCCCGGCACTGGAGAATATTAAGTATACCTTGTGCAGAGTATAGCCCCCTGGCAACAAATTTTATTACGTACGGTATTTGATGGAGGTCGACCCACTCAGCGCCGGAATACTTTTTATTTTCATAGCCGCAGTTTAAAAATATTCTTTCTCTCTTTTCCCTAACGTGCTTTTTATATGCTTTATTCGTAGGCTAATATGTGATGATACAAGAGTTTGGACCAAAGACTGGTTGCGAAAAGATCTAAAGCATCGTTGTAACCAACCGCCGTACCAACAGCCGGCCAAGCATTCCATCCTTTTTTGCTCAAGGGGTGTAGATGATCGTGCTCTTTGCCTTGATCACACGCCTCCACTCCTCCTTGATCTCCGCCACGAGGCCCGGCGTCGTGAGCACATCCAGCGCTGTCCCGGCCAACGCCTTACCCACCCTCATGGCCCTCGCGAACGCAAGCTTGGTGCCCGCGGCGTCAGCGAAATCCGGGCTGTGTGGACCGTTGCCTTGGGGTCCGGGAGGGATGCCGAAACCGGGGCTGAGGCTGGGCATGGCGTAGCTGATGTCTCCCTGGTCGGTGCTGGCCATCGAGCGGCCATCGATCTCGTCGACGTCGTCATTATCCGGGATCTTGGTCGGCGGCGACAGCTCGTTGTAGTACCTCTTGTAGCAGCGGCCGAGGACGCGGTTGGGCACGTGGTCGGCGTAGGACTGGATGGGCGTGATCTTGAGCGTGGCGCCAGTGGCCCCCGCGCCCGCCTCGAAGCACGATATGACCTTCTTCTTGAGCACCTGCAGCCGCGCCTGCGTGTTGGCGCGCACCACCCAGCGCCCCGCCGTGTAGGCGTGGATGATGTTGGGCCGGACGCCGCCGTCACTGATGTGGCCCTGTATCACGTCGCCGGGCATCGTCTGCTGCCGCAGGACGGAGACCGCCGTGTAAGCCGTCACCATGGCATCCAGCGCGTTGATACCTAGCCACGGGCTCGCTGCCGCGTGGGCTTCGCGCCCAAAGTACTCGACCTTGAATTCGGTGTAGGCAGAGGTACGCACGAGAGCGTTGTTTCCAAACTCGTCCGTGCCGGGGTGCGAGATGAGGTTAATGTCGACATCATAGTCCTTGTACGCTCCAGCTTCGAGAAGCTTGATCTTGCCGCCGCCACCTGAGCAATTTTCCCTGTAAGTCTGCAAATCTATCGCTTACGGAGATTTTTTACGAAGAAGATAGGGAAGCATACCTTCCTCTGCGGGTGTGCCGAAAATCACGACCTTTCCGCCGATGTCGCGTCGGGACATAAGCTCAGTTGTGGCCAAGCCGCCAGCCATAGATGCCATGGCGATCAAGTTGTGGCCACAGGCATGGCCAATCCCTTCAAGCGCATCTAAAACAATTGCCACCGTTAGCATCGAGGGCTGTTCTTATTGGTCTGGGCGCCAATTGACATCGGGGAATTTCAAGGTGTGTATTTACCCATTTCCACATTGTAAGAGATGACCGGTCCCTTCTTGCCGCTATCCCAGACGGCAACCCAAGCCGTGGCCATGCCGTAGGCCGAGGGCATGACTTTCCATCCGGGACGGCCCTTGAGGAATCCAGTCAATGCGTCGTGGGCAATGAACTCCTTGAAGCCCAGCTCCGGGTTGTCGTGGATCCTCTTGTTGACGGGCCACAGATCATCGGCGATACTGTCCACATAGCTGCTGATCTGACCAAGGTACTGCGGGGTCTGCGCCCTGGTTTTCTGAGCATTGTCGCCATCCTCCTCGAGGGACACCATCACAAAGTCATCCACAAGACGATACATTTTTGCCTGGACCCGATGTTTCGCGACCTCTATGCTCGCCTGTTCCGTTATCGGGGTGTAGAATCAGTTGATTGGCGAGAGACAAAAAAACGAAGGAAGGAAAAAGTTAAACTCGGTACTATTGGGCCCCAGACCTCACCAACCCACTACACCTCGCATTGAATAGAAAACCGAACAGGGCAAGGTTGCTCGGACAATTGCTATGCGTCTCACCCTGGTCTGCCGTCGGCCCATTAGCAAAATAATCCTTGAGCTGTCGTTATCTTAAGAGGCGAGCTGGATGGACCGGTGTGATTCCGAACCCATAACACTAACAAGATGCTGGCCTAGCTTGAGCAATCTAGTGTCCAGAGGATTGGGGAACGGGGTCCGCCCTTCGCTTACGTCCCGGGCTGGGAACCAATCACGGTGGCGCTGCACAGAGCGGAGCTCGCCGGTTATCAAAGCCAGCACCAAGCTGTCGGGTGCTGCACGTCCGATAGTCAACCGGGGCAGGCATCGACCACCCGGGATTCTCTCGTCAAAGGAGGGTGGGAGGACCCGCTCAACCATATCGAGGGTCTGGACTAGGTGCAAATGGCTCAGGGAGTCATCCCATGTTATGAGATGCCGGCCGTCGGGGAGACGCGTGCTCTGGGCTCCCACAGCGGAGTGGGTATGAAATAAAAGGCCCTGCAGCGGCCATGTGCATTTCCGATCATCCTGCAGGTGCGGCTGCGATCCTTCTCCCTCACGTCCATCTGCACTTGGCATTTCCCAATCCGTAATTCTGTCTTTGCACAAGAACCCTGAGGTAGGGTCTAAAGCCGCTATGGATACTGAAAAGCAAGCCTTGCCTGCGGATAACATCCAGCCAGTCGCCGAGACCCATGGCGATGATGTCGCCAAGCTGAACATTCAAGATGAGGCTGGTGAGCTCGCTGCCCGGGCTCTCATGAGCGGCGAGGTGGACCCCGAGGCATCTCGCCGTGTGCGCCAGAAGATCGACAGGTACATCCTGCCTTTCCTCTGCATCACCTATGGTCTCCAGTTCATCGACAAGAGCTCGCTGGGTTACAGCTCCGTCTATGGAATCCTCACCGACACCCACCTGGAGGGCCAGGACTACTCCTGGGTCAGCTCCATCTTCTACTTTGGTTACCTCATTGCCGAGTACCCTGGTGTTGCCATCCTGCAGCGATTCCCGGTTGCCAAGTTCCTCGGCGCCAACATCCTCATCTGGGGTGTCGTGCTCATGACTTCGGCCGCCTGCTCTTCTTTCGGTGGTCTCGCCACGGCCCGTTTCATCCTTGGTATGACTGAGGCCACCATCTCCCCAGGCTTTGTCGCCGTTACTGGCATCTGGTGGACTCGCGGCGAGCAGGCCGGCCGCTCGGCTCTGTGGATTTCCTTCCTCGGAGTGGGTAGCTTCATTGGTGTGCTGCTGGCCTACGGTATCGGTCACATCACTGGGCACCTCAACCCCTGGCGATACATTTACATTATCCTAGGCGCCGTTACTATCGTGTGGGGCGTTCTGTTCATGATCTTTGTTCCTGACAGCCCCAAGAACGTCAAGTGGCTGACCGAAGAGGAGAAGGTCATCGCCGTGCAGAGAGTCATTGAGAACAAGACCGGTACTAAGAGCCGTCACTTTGTCAAGAGCCAAATTATTGAGGCTATTGTGGACCCCAAGATTATCCTGCTCGGACTGATTTCCTTCTGCAACGCTGTGGCTTCCGGCGGTCTGTCATTCGGCTCTTTGATTATTGCTGGATTCGGATTCACCGCCATCCAGACTACCCTGATGAACCTGCCACTGTCCACCGTACAGCTCGTATCCCAACTCGGAAGCGGTTGGCTGTCCACCGTGTTCCCTAACTCTCGCCTGCACATTGCGACCTTGGCCATGATTCCTCCTGTAAGTCACCACCAGCATCCCTTGCTTAATACCAAATAGAAAGGTTCGAAGGCTGACACAACTCCCTTCCCTAGATCATCGGCACCTGCCTTATCAACCAGCTGGCAACTACCAACAAGTGGGGAAGACTGGTGGGCGTGTGGCTGCTTGGCACCTACCCGGTCGGCTTCATGGTGCTCCTCGGCCTGCTGTCCAGCAACATCGCCGGCAGCACCAAGCGCTCCGTCGCCTCGGGTTGGGTATTCGTGTGCTACTGCGTGGGCCAGATCTCGGGCCCGCAGTTCTTCAAGAGCACCCAGGCCCCGGCCTACCACAGCGGCATCGAGGCCATGCTCTGCGGCTTCGCGCTCAACCTCGTGCTGAACCAGATCCTCCGCTTCCTGTACGTGCGCGAGAACAAGAAGCGCGACCGCGAGCTCGAGGGCAAGTCCGAGGAGGAGCTTGCCGATCTCAAGAGGGAGAGTGAGGTTCAGGGTTTCGAGGACGTCACCGACAAGGCAAATGTGAGTATACAATCATTACAATCTTTTTTCATGTTTTGCCCCTCCCAACCCAGACGACGTTGACGGCTAATAAATTCGATTTAGGTCATGTTCCGCTATGTCCTATAATGCCATGAACCAGAAAGTGAACATACGTCACTAGATCATGATCTAACGTGAGAGATTAAGTTAAATATCCTACTAGATAGTGATATATTGCCGGTGTGGACTTTTTTAATGGCAGATACCAATTGCTCACAGAATGTCGATGCGAGGAATTCCAATGGTGGTCCTTTTAATGATGAAAATAAAGTTACTTCACTAGCACATTATACTAATATTAAACGCTATCCGAGCGTTTATTAATTTCCCTTCAGTATACAACTACAAATTTGGCGGCACGCTAGTCAAATGTGATTCCAAACGATTCCGCCACTTTAATCATAATACCTGGGTTGAATTCTTATATCTGAGAATTTGTCTCTGTTTTGCTCCCTTCCTCCAGTAGATTCAGTAATCAGCATCGCCATTACTATCGTCCTATATCCCGGATAAACAGACCTTTATGAGGTAAGCTATTTTTACGGGCGTTCCACTAAACAACCTTCGCAAAACTGGCTTCCGGTGAACGAATTGGCCGTTGCCCCGGCCCCGGCAGTGGCGTCCTCTTCTTTGCTGGCCGAGCTAGACATCCAGCGTCCGGCGGCGACAATAGTGATGCCACGGTGATCCGCTTGAACTCCGCTCCATTGTCACCGCGTACCTTCTCCTGTTGATAGCGTCGCTTGAGGTTCTGGGGAGGATGGCGCCCCCCGTCTCTCATGGCGCTCTCCATTACCCTGGGCCTGGCGCAGTGGTGCATCAGCACCGCCTCCGCCAGCTTCGAGAGATCGACCCACCAGCGCCTGTCTTCGTCCATCTTGCGCTGCTCGAACCAGAGGGCGCAGCTATTCTTGATCTTGGCGGTTGGATTATCGGCCCCGTCGCTCGGGGCGGCGCGCCACCGGCCGCGCTTGAGCTCGTCCGGATCGTACAGCACGGTCAGCGCGTAGTCCTGCAGTGCGCGCCTGTAGGCACCGATGGCAATGGTTCTGCTCTTGTTCGAGACGGGGGCCACAACCCCGCGCAAGGCCTCCAGTACTCGTCCCCGACCCGTCTCGAATTCTGAGAGGGCTAAGGTCTCTTCTCTCGTTGGACGGTTTGTGGATGGCGCGGAGCGAGCGTAGCCAGCGCTTGACAAAAAGAACGAAGGCGTCGGTGAGTAGAATCGTGTACCTCCCCAGTTCTCTCCACACACGCCGAATATTCCGCCTGGTATGATACGTCTCGCAGCTTCACAAACTATGGGGATAGGGATTTGAAGCGGGCTGAAAGGTATTTCGCAACGAGGGCAACGTAACATTGTATATTGAGTGTGGCACATGATGTATGGTCGGGATGACACTGAGTATAATGACGAGCGCCTTGGCTGACTAAACCTTACGGAATAGGTAATTTCTTCGCTTTTATGACAAAACCAGTATTGGTTATCCGTGGTGGTCGTTCTGCGGTAGACTTGGAACCAGACTGTTAGGTACACGAGTGGAATTGCCGTTGACTGTTGCTCAACGACGCATAACCATCTCTTAATACATGATCTGGAACAGTCTATTTGCAGTTCAGTCAATGACTCCATTTTGAGCAGATATTGCCCTTTGACCTTATGTTTGCGTCAGTGATCCCAGTCTACACGCTTTGGACAGCTTGAAGACTGTAACATATGATCTGCAGTTCATTGTCAATTCACCATGGGTTGCTTCAAGAACTGAGCCTACAATATTTCAAAGAAAAATGCCCAAATTCTTTTTATTTTATTTTTCTTTTTCTTTTTACCAAACTAACCGTATCCCTCTCTTTGTTCGAGGGGCGTCATCACAATGGAATTCGCTATGCACAATGTAGGCGCAAGTCATCTGAATACTTGCGAAATAGTATATTACGGGGTATATCAGGCTAAATCATCAAATGGTCGCCATGCTGAAGGCGATATATCCACTGTGTTCCTTGTCGTGAGTTGACAACAGAATCAATGCTAAACCGTGCTCCACTAATGCATAAAATGTAGTCTTCCGCTTCATGCTGCTACCAATTCCCTCACGAGCTCAATGCCAAACACGCATCCACGGCAAGCCCGACCCTGTCGAAGCGAAATGTTAGCATCAAGTGTCACGTATGTGGTAGCGGTAAAGATCTACGGGATCGGATGCTTACCTTCCCTCTTTCTGATACACAACGTCGCTGATGATGTCTCTATCCAAGTCTGGAAACATGCCTGCCAGCGTCTCCACGACATTATTATGCTCAGCCCGGTGTAGGCGCTGGGCTTCAGCGGCTTCGGCGCTTGCCTGTCTGGCGGCGGCTTCTTCGGCTGACAGCTGCCCTCTGAGATTTTCCTTCGAGGGCTGTCTGTCCATGCTAGGCCGTGGACTCACACTCAGAGCTCTCGATGCAGGTGGTGCGCGGGAAGGAGTGCTGGCACCTGCAGGTGCTGTCTCGTCAGAAAACATGCGACCAATAGTCGACAGGGGTCTCTGGATAGAGCGCAACAGTCCTGCGATGGGGGCTCCGTCGTCGCCCTGATCTGAAGACATGGATCGACGAGGCGTGCCAGTAGCATCCATGTCGGTGGAAGGGCGTGAAGATGATTCGGCAGAGCGACGAAGACTAGCTTTTTCGGAAATATACTGTTCTTGCTGTGGAGAAGTCTCTGAGGTGCGGTGCTTCTCTGCAATTGCAGACACAGCGTTTTCAACATTCTTCTCGAATTCTTCATCGGTGATTGTGAGGGTGGTGCGGTCCATGTTCTCAATGAATTGGATGGCGCCCATCTGTGGAAGTGTAAGTGATCTGTAAGAGAGAAATTTTGGGAGAAGAAGAAAAACCGCGGAGAGGTTGCAGGCAAGGAACGTACAAGTGATGAAAGGTAATAACCGGCCTCTCCACCTAATTTCTCTTGGTTTCTGAAGCGTAGAATGTATTGCACATTGGACACTAGGTGCTCTGGGTTCGATTGTAGGACAACGTATATTAGTAAGGGCATGAAGGAGTCCGCAGATGTATCCGACTTCGCGTTCTTGAGAAGGCCTGTTTTTATTAGAGTTTAATTTTATGTTGTGATGAGACAGTGATCTCTTACCGAAAATGACCTTGCAGCAGTTAAGAACGCAGATGATTTTGTCTCTCGGGGCTCTATAAGACCTTATTTTTAAAAGCTCTAACGCTGCTGTCAGTTCAAATTCCTGGAATAGAGCAGTGCAGGCTTAGGTGACCAACCTTGCTGTGCGAGAGTCAGGAATCGTTTTCCACTCTCGCTAACTGGGGCGATATCCAAGTGCTCTTCTCGCACCCAACCGTAGATGTTGATCTTCTGGGTTAGGATTTCATCACGCTCGACATCTTCTTGGTGCTGGCCGCGACGACCTGGGCCCATAGGGCGGTCGCCACCCCTCTTCTTTGGTTTGGCACCGGGGATTGGTTGAGGCGGCGGAATAGCCGGGGAGAAGGTTTGCGTGTAGAGTCGGTTCATGACCAACTTCTCCATACCCTCCCTTGCATTATCGAACTCTGCGTCCGATACGTCTCTCCAGACCTCGCACTGAGCCATCTTGTTGGCGATGAAAGCCAAGAAGTCGCTGATGATCTTGACTTGCTCGTGCACCATCCATTGCCTTTTGGCAAACTCGAGTAGGAAAGACTTAAGATACCGCGCTACAGGGTCAGCCTTTTTGTTCTTGAGCTGCTCTAGAAAGCGATGGAAATCGAAAGGCAAGGCAGGTTCTGGCTCGGGTTCGGGCGGGGGAGGACGGTGTATTGTCGCATTGGGCGATGATTGGGAAGCTGCGAGCATCTTGTCATCCAATGGGGCATCTTTAGGCGGCACAGGAGGACCTTGATCATCCAAATCCCTCGCCGCCGTAGATGCAGGAGAAAGTCCCAACCCCTGCAGTTCTTGAATCTGCTGCGCAATACGGGGAGCCAAGGGTTCGAGGCTAGACTTCCGTGGAGGGTGCGTCGGTGTCGGGTTTCCCAGGAACGGCGAGGCAATCTCTAGACGGGGGCTCATGACTTCCTCCACGTCCGGACCGCCTCCGCCCTCTGGAAACTGTTCCATGATGCTCTGTATCTCCGATCTTGAATTCGCACCATCCTGCTCGTCCTCGCTTGTGACGTCGTAACCAACATCAGATCGAGTGGGTGATGGTTCAGCGCCATGCCCTCTAGACCTCGATGAGCTCGCTCTCGAGGGTGGCTGTGAGCCGAAGGGTGTGGGCGGTGTTGGGTCGACGTAAGGTGTAGTCTCGATGGTGAGGAACTGGGGTTTCCTTGGCTTGAGCGTAGAGATGGAAGACTCCATGGGGTCGTGGCCTGCCTCATCGGTGACATGCTTGCCTTTCCCCTTGTTTACGGTTCCGCCCACGGAGGTAACGTCGGACGTTGGTCCGCCGGTGCTCGCAGGTTCGCTTCTGAGGTCAATCAAGGTATCCGGATCAGGCTGTTTCTGGGATTCGGCTCCTTCGAACCCCAGGACCGAAACATCACCTTCTAGTCTCACTCCGTTGTGTGCTTCGGACTCTGGTTCTTTCGTAGCGGGGGTGGCGGCAGATTGCGTCTCTTCCTCGAGCCCTGCACCAATCGAGATGGCGATATCACCGACTTGTGCCGGGGCTGCAGCGCCAGGCTGCACGGCCGGTGTGACTTCAGTCATGGTGGGGAGCTCATGATCGAGTCGGTTCGCGGCCAGGGTTGGATGAGGAGAGCCGACAGACTCGAGTTGGGTTGTCAGCTCTTCAGCGGGAGGCATGCAGGAAGCGAGGACGACAGCTTTCCCGCTGCTCGAAGGTTCAGTCGATCGGAGGGGGGTTGTGGCCGCAAGAGAGAGCCAAAGAAGTCCCGAACCGTGGGTATTATTAGGTCGTTCGGGTTGTGGTGGTAGCTTATCGGTTGCCAAGTAGACAGTCCCAACGTGACGAATCTAAGTGTGGCGGCAGGGAAGTGACGCACGTGCCAAGAATCGGCCTCCTCTTGGCACCTTGTGCCCCAACACTACCTAAATGGGGGGCCTAAATTACATAAACATCAATTTCCATGTTATATATACGCGTGGTCCATTGGTAGCACTTGAGTCCTTTAATCTGGGCAGCACATTAACTAACTATGTGTTATGGTGGGTGGCAGCTGAGGCAGCAGTAGTACTGGAGTGTAGTCAAGGACTGCAAGGCATCGAAGGAGCGCCAACAAATCCCCGCAACACAACAAATCGATACAGGTCCAGGCGGAACATTTATTTTTTAGGGGTCGCTTTTAAGGGGTGTTACCAAGTGAGACAACGATTCGCTGCATCAAGAGATGGCCAGCAGTACCTAGGCAACTTGAACCTCCCCACGTGCATTCTTGCGCACACGACAGGCAGGGCCTGTTTAACTGTAGAGTACGAGCTACGATAATGCTGCTGTACCACCTTTGGGGCATTAGCTCCGTAGTACAGCACCGTAGTGCTTCCCGTAGAACCCTCGGGATAGTCACCCAGATATAGAGAATTTGGCATCAACCAGACAAGCAGATCGCTCTATGTATTAGACACTACACGAGTGCAAATCGGCTCTTCAAAATCAGGAACTTGTTGATTCTCATTCTCTGCCACATCCGCGATCACATCTGTTTCCCAATACCGGCGCACCTTTTTCTTTCATTTTTTTTCTTGCGCCGCCAATTGTTTCACGACTCAACGCAAACAGCGAGTTCAAAACAGGTCCCTGACGCTAGCAGCCTGGGAAATTGGAAACGGGTCTGCTTAGCGCACCCGAGTGGTTTGTGTGTTCATCTTTTAGCACGACGTTGGCGATAAGTGGACCGTGGACCTCCCACCTATTCTACATTTTCAGCAAACATCCACACCAACGGCTACCCCTGTCCATACCGACCTCTCAACTGCTGTGGTCACCACGGCCCGAAGTGTTGTCAGTACAGCGAGCCCGGCTAGCCCGGCTTTTACTTGGGTACCCATCCCTACGGGTGGCTATTCGGGCAGCAGTCGAATGAATGAATGTATGAAGGTAGGTCGTTGTGGACATGCTGAGTCAGTACGTAGTCGTCAGCTCTGGCTGCGTAGATAGCTTTAATATGCGCTACCCGTCCGCTTGGGCGAGCAAGAGCCATTGCTAGCGAAGATACGTGGCGTTCGTATCCTTAGTTTCTGCCTTCTATTCACAATGGCCACCTGTATGACACGCTATCCAACCATTAGCTAGCTAGCTATGGACGTATGTTCTTTTCTTCCGTCACGCACTATGCTTGTTTGTCCAACTAAGTTGTTGACAAGGTCCACCTCGACATATCAAGCCAGACATGCAGGGAAAGCAACGAACGTTGTCGAGACGAGGAGATCGTATATTGTTAAAAGAGCACAAAGCTGTATATTCAGCATTGCCCCATAATGTTATCTGGTTTATGATTGGGTAGACATATCTAGGCTCTTGATGAAGCCGTGTATGATCACACGCTATCAACTTAAAGAGAAAGAGCTGATCTGACGGCAAAGGAAAGCAAGGAAGACACTAGCGGGCAGGGGCCGTGTTTCGATCCAATAACTCGATGGGAGAGTTCGAGGTGTCTACAGCTCTGGTCGGCGTTTCTGGCGTTTCGGGCAGCACCCTTACCACCGGCACTCCGGGTGTCGATGGTGTGGCAATGGCGGGCGGCGCACCTGGCTTCCGAACGCTAAGCCAGTCGAACACAATCTTGCCCAACTTGACACAGCTCTCGTCCACCAGTCTCCAGTGGTAGTCGGCGAGGATAATCAAAATAACCAATGTGGTGGTAGAGCCGAGGAGTACCGTTGTGACGTACGAGATTCCCAGCTCGACAAGGTACAACTGTACCCGCTTTCCAATCCCATGGAACACCAACCAGTGGAGAAGATAGAAAGAGTAGCTGATCTCGCCCAGGTACAGCATGGGCTTCCTCTCGAACTGCCGCTGAATCCACGGGAGGCTTTCAATCGAGAGCAAGCACATGGATGCTCCGATAGAGCCCATCATGAAAGTTATGTACCTGATGCTCGATCTGCCCTCCGGTCGGAAGAGGAGGATCATGGTAGCCCACGGCTGGAGGTTTCCGTCGCCAAATTCCGGCCAGCAGAGGAAAAAGATCGAGACGATAAAGAGCAAGACGGCCGGCACGAAGCGGGTCGGTGGTGGCATCCTCAAGCTGCGGATTCGCTTCGGGAGGTAGGAGGCGAAGTGTGGTAATAACGGGTCGAAGCGAAGCGCTGCCAACACCATGCCAAAGGCGAAGAGGAACAGCTCCCATCGGCCCCAATACATGGCTAAGCTGCCCACAGCGCCGGTGATCGCAATGCGGACAAATGGACGGAATTGTGCCGTTGCCATGCATAAAATATATACCACCATCGACCCGCGAAACTCTAGTGCCAAAGTCCAGCAGTGGTCCAGGCCGGGCGGTTGAACGATTGTCCAGATAAAAGGGTCCATGAGATTAAAGAGCCCCTGAAGGAAGCGCCACACCAGAGCGAGGTATCCATCGCCGCCCCAGTCAAGGTTCTGAAACGAAGGATAGACAGAGATCGCGATCGGGGTCAGGATGACGAGGCTCACCATCGGAACAAATAGTCGTATAGCTCGGCGGAAGATAGAAGAGGACAGACTGGAAAACAGCTCGCCAGACAGAGCGCCTGGGTTTGCTGACATTTTGCGTTGCGGGGAGTAGGTGAGCACAAAGCCGGAAAGTACAAAGAATACGCAAACCATGGAACTACCGGCATATATCAAGCGCAGCGGCGGTAGCTGTATCAAGGCTCTGTTCTGGTCCGGCTCGCCAAAGCCGTAAGGATTCAGAAGTCCTACGTCGGCGTTCGTTGCGATGTGGTAGGTCAAGACGATAAACGACGCCACACCGCGGATGCCGTTGAGGTAGGAAGTCGAGGTCACCTTGGGCAGTTCGCGGTCTGTCTTGCCCAACGGTGCCGTCAGGAACCAAGGAAGAAGTTTCCACATCCACTCGATGCGCCTCGTTCGTTGGACCCATCTTGGTGTCGATCCTGATTCTATGTCCTCCGCCGCCGGCTTTGTTTCCCGAATCCCATCGGTCTCATCATGAAAGTCGAGCTCTAGATCTTCGTCCGGTACCTTGGTGTATTGAGGCTGTTCATCATTCCGAAGGTCTATCCCGCTCATGTAGCTGTGGTCACGAGACAGCAATTGATGTCGAAGCTTTCTGCTGGTAGGAGAACCTCGCATAGCTTTCGTGAAGGGCAACATAGCCAAGTAGGTTCTCACGATATTCGCGACAAAGTCAAACGAGGAAGATACTTATGCAGTTTGGTTGCGAAATCATCCGGGCAGCTTGCCTCCAGCTTGGCGGATTACATCCCTTAATATCATCCTTAGTAGACATGTTAACACATTTCAATAAAGCCACAAGGGACGGGCAGGCCAATCCGGTTCACCCTGTTGGCGATCTGGCATGGATGGAAGTCAACGTTACTCAGGTGCTACTTGCACAGAGTCACGGTGTGCTCTGCTAGTGCGTCTTGTCGCAATGTAAGCTAGATCCGCTGGGCCACGGCCGCCCTTCATCGGATGGCATTTTTTTTTTGCCACGCGCCCAAGACATCCCTCCATACCTTCATAAATACTTCAATCAATAGTTGGCTACTCACTGACTCTGGCCTCTGGGGACCCTTGCTAATGTGAACACACAAGGTCTCACTATCATTGGATAGTTTGATTGCCCGCAACATCTCGAGTAGCCAAGAATGGAAGGGCGGTAAAGCATGTGCAGAATTGGCAGAACAATCGACAGAAAGATAAATTGAGAAACATCAAAAGGGGGGCTGGCCGGGTTTGGCATCGTTGGTGTTGGCCTGCGTAGATGAACCCCACATCCATTACTTTAGAACACCCTTTTCGACATTTATTCTATATTATACACAAATAGTAAGCCCATGAGTAATTCCATTTGCGTTTGAGATCCGCTCTTCAACCCAAATGTAGCAATGGGTCATTTTCCATCGTTCTTTTGGAAGGATCATCGGAAAAGATGAAAGACAATAGGGAAACATGTGCCTCGGTCTTCTATACAGCATAGTTCTTCATGTACAGGTATTTTGGTGCATATACTACATTCGTTATTCGCCCGTATCATCAATATTCTGCCATGCAATCTTTATCCAGATTTTCATAAAAGAACACCTACTTACTAGTCGCTACGCCTATGGGAGTAAATGTTGCGAGCACTCGAACTAGGTAGGCATTTACTGGCATCGTGTATTGCTTTTTCGTTATCGAAACTCGGCTACCAGAAAAAGATTTGTTTGGCAAAACTCCCAGGCATCACGAAGTACAGATGGAAATGTGATTAACGAGGTGCTGCCGCGTACATTAGATACTATAACGCAGGGGTTATGACAAAGCAATGCTACTCAACGCAAGCATGACTGCATGTTCCATTCACATCAGGGGCAATTTTCATCCTACAACTCGCAGGATCTTGTACCCCGTTTCGATCTTTACTCATCAGGCAACAATTCCCTGTTTTTGTACGCGACGTTGTATGACATAGCTAAAGTGCAATTTTCTCTCTTTCCAATCTCCCGAGCATTCTATTGGCCATGAATAGCTTTCCAGTGGCAGCCGGGGGGTGGATATTGGGGACGGGGGGCCGGCTAGCGCAAGGTTACGGGGAAGTTGCCTATTTAGCCATGAGTATATAGCACATTTAGGCCGACGCGTTTGTAAGCACATTACATATCGATTCCAATCAGCATGCAATGTTGGTGGGGTTCTCAGATCACTCTGCAGCAGATGCGCCAAAATCGGCACTGGAGGAGGAAGCAGCTGTATCACAGGAACCACTTGGCAGCAAGACTTGGGAAGGTCTAGCAGCAATTCCGAAGCACTGACATAATGTGAGGTGTGAGGCCGCGAATATGAATACACAGTATGCACAGTCTACCTAGTTCGTTTTAAAATGCCTTGAGACGCTAGACACCTCACCACGCCTCGAGTTCCGGTCTTGCCGCTGCATTCGCTAAATGACATTCGGCAAATATACGGAACCGAGCATGAGGGCGCTTTACTGACCACGCTAATCAATCCACGATGTTCACATTGATTCGCTAGTATCTACCACTTGTCGAGGATCGTTGCGAAGGTGGGAGTTTATCAAGCTCCGGTACTACTCTACGCAGAGCGGGGCTTCCGTATAGAATACGCTGGGTGCATTAAGTTCGTTTCACAGCACCCGGGCGAAGCGAAAACCTCAAAAACTGCAGTTCAGAATTTGGCACACATATAAAGTGGCTAAGTCCATGGGGTTTTCCTCTGGCACATTACTCTTGGCGTCAGGTTCATTCTCTGTAAACTCTGTAAGCATATCCAACTTCGCACACAGTCATAAACGTCCCGGCCTAGTATACTATTTCCCAACAGCTCTAAAATGCCAGATATCTTCGTAGGAGAGTACCTCTTCCGCCGACTACGAGAGATTGAAATTAAATCCGTCTTTGGAGTTCCTGGAGGTACGTACTTTCCTGCCACTTTTTTCGTTGTACTCATTCAGCAACTCTGTCCCTATTGAGCTCATTCCGTCGTCGCTTTGTAAATGAGGCCGGAGCGGCGCCAGCGAAACTAATGCTCTTCTACTACTAGACTATGAGCTTGCGCTTCTGGATTTGATCGAGCCTGAAGGGCTGACCTGGATTGGCTCACCGAATGAGTTGGTGGCTTCATATGCTGTAGATGGATATGCTCGTATCAAGGGCGCTGGCGCTCTGGTCACCACTTTTGGCCCTGGTGAGCTCAGTGCTCTCTGCGGTGTAGGCGGTGCATCCTGCGAGTTCGTGCCCTTGGTTCACATCGTTGGGTACCCCAACGACATGTTGAAGAAGAGCGGCAAGATCTTCCACCACACTCTTGGTGATGGCGACTATGAGTAAGTATCTTCTGTCTACGTGACTTGAGGCCATTTTCTCGTGCGTATGAGGAGCTGACAAGAGCGTCGGGATAAAGCCATTATATCAAGATGTCTACCGAATTGAGCTGCGCAACGACCGTTCTGAAGGACGCTTCTATCGCTGCTGCCGAGATCGATCGAGTACTTAATGGTATGGAAATCCGATCGACTAGTCAGTAAGCGGAGATTTAGCTAATGGTGTCCAAAGCCATGCTCTACCACTCGCAACCTGTATAGTACGTTAGACTTCTACATCTCGTGCGCCATCGTGACACTAATGTCGTCGAATTGCAGCATCGGCATCCCTGAAGAGATTGCCTATTCCAAGATCTCCGACGCGGGCCTGTCCACGCCGCTCGTCCGAACCTTGGCACCCAATGCGGCCGACGTCGAAGCTTCGGTTATCTCTGCGATCCTTGCCAAGCTCGAAGCTGCCAAGAATCCAGTTATCCTCGTCGATGGAGGCGGCGCCGTCAATTCTTGGAACCACCTCGCCGACGGGCTGATCGAAGCTCTCCAGATCCCGTACTTTGCTACACCGCTGGGTAAAGGCATTGCCAATGAGAGCACTCCTCTCTTTGGTGGTTCTTACGTTGGTGCTGGATCTCAGAAAGACGTCGCCAAGATTGTCGAGTCGTCTGATTGTATACTCTGGTTAGGCAACTATCCGTCTGACTTCAACACGTAAGTGCATCGCCGAAGGTCCCTTTCCATCTTATCTACGATGGACGAGAAAAACCCTCCAACCATGTCGGCAATGGGTTAGTAGTGATCAGGATGAAGTGCTGACCACTTGTCATAAAATACAGCGGTATATTCACGGAGAAGGTCAACTTGGATGCTGTAGTTGACTTCCAACGATTCTACACTCTGATTGGAAAGGAGAGATACGAAGCGAAAATGGCCTATGTAAGCAACCAAAAGCTTACCTATTTCCAACTTACATTGCCGTGGCCTCTAGAGGAGACAAAAGAGGGACACAGTCTAGTTATCGAAGGAATCTGACGTTGCGCATTGAAACAAAAAAAAAACAGGTTCTTCAAAAGCTTCTCGAAACGCTCCAAGGCCACCCCACCCTGTACAAACGCGGCAGCTCCGTGCAGGTAGCCCGGCGTCGGCCGGTTCAACCTGCAGCCTCGGAAGTCATCACGCAGGACTGGTTTTGGCAGGTACATGCGACCCAACCCTACCCCTTTCGTGCTACCTGACTTTATATTGTTCTCGTTTGCTCTGCGGTGTTTTGGCAAATGAAGGAAAGAAAACATAATTGAGGAAGAACGTCATTTAAGAAAATGAATATTCCTTGCACAATAGTACTGACTCAAATCACACGTTGCAGCGCTTGACCCCGTATCTTCGCCCCGGCGATCTACTCGTAGCCGAGACTGGCACAGCGCAGTTCGGCATCTGCGAGACCTATCTGCCAGAGGGGGCCCACTACTGGACGCAGGCCATATACGGCAGTATCGGATACGCCATCGGTGCCGCGGTCGGCGGTTCGGTCGCCTCCAAGGAGACGGGCAAGCACAAGCGCATGATCGTGCTCACCGGCGAGGGCAGCCTGCAGCTGACCGTGCAGGCCTTCTCGCTGCTGAATCGCCACGGCATTACCCCCGTAGTGTAAGTTCATACTGCCACTACGGCTCTGTCTAGTTCCTTCCCGCGGCTCTTTTTCCACCTGGGCAATGAAATGAAAAAGCTAATACATGAGACTAACCCCTGTTTGCCCCCGTTATGCAGGTTCGTTATCAACAATAAAGGGTAAGTGACTATCCCGATTTTAGCTCAGGCTTGGCCTGCAGGGCAGATAGTAGTGGAGACTAACGCAACTCACACCCACCCTGTTGCAGGTACACTGTTGAGCGTCTCCTTCACGGTTGGAATGCCAGCTACAATGACGTTCCCCTCTGGGACTACAGCGCCATCTTCGAGGCGATGGCCCCGAATGCCGGCACCGTCAAGGGCTTCAAAGTCGAGACGTCCACCGAGCTTGATAGGTTGCTTTCTGACGAGGCCTTTGCCTTTGCTACTTATCCCCAGGTACGTTGAATCGGATGCTCTTCTTGCTAAAACGACACCCTCCCTGTTTTATCGAATATTAACTTGATTACACACGAACTAAATCGCTCGATAGTGTGTTGACGTCGCCATGGATCCTCATGACATCCCTCCGGCCCTGCAGGTTATGAAGAAATGATTTCTTTCTTGCTTGTTTGCCCTCCCGTTTCTGATTTCCGTAACGTGCTTTTATAGTGGTCTCTTTGTGGGGATAGCGAGTCTAGTCCAGTTTGGTTGCAATATACACACTATAACTATATAGATAAATGAAATATGTTATTGTTTGAGCCAAAGATCTCCCAAATGCTATATAACAGGATTGAAAGAGTGAACTACAGCAAATCCCTGATCTTTGACCATTGGCAGACGATAGCTGGGCGAAGCTTTACCATTCCATTAATTAAACCTCGTGAAAATCAACACCCCAACATATTGATACGGTTTTATTCTCTTTTTAATTCCCAACAAAAATCTAAAACAACATCTACATGGCCCGCTCCAAATTACATTGATCATTTCACATCGTTAAAAATGTTCGTCAGCAGGTGCCAAACGTCCGTTCCCATAGCGCCTCCAGTACCCGCTCCATCTCCGAGCCCTCCACCCAGGTGATCTTGCTCAGAGCGTCCTTGGCCCGCTGCCAGTCGCGCACGCTGCCCGACCGCGCGCTCCAGGCCTTGAGCTGCTCGCCGGCCCAGACCTCCCACCTGTTGTGACTGGCGAAAGAGCAGCTGCTGTCAGACGTGGTGGCGGTGGCGGCGAGCATCGTCAGGTCGTGGCGCATGGCGGCGTAGGCGGCGACGGCGACCTTCCAGAGCCACATCTCAGCGCACGTCGAGCCCACGGTCATGGCCTCGCGCGTGCGCCGGACGTCGCTGCGCACCTGCTCCAGTAGGAATCTCAGCAAGTTCTCGTCCAGCCAGCCCCCATTGACGGCGGCACCGCTTCCGTCGAGGTTTCCCTCCTGGCCCGTCACCTCGACGGCAGGGGGTGGGTGCATCTCCCACACCACGAGCTGCAGGTACAGGTAGCCCGCGGAGGCCCAGGCTCGCGTGGAGTCTGGGGCTACGGCCGGGTTCAAGGAGCTGTAGCCCGGCGAATCGGGTTTGAAGATCAACGAGCCCAGGTACGCCTCCGTGTCGCGTAGTAGGGCGTAGTTGCCCGGGACCGGGTCTAGGGACACCAGATTGAACTCGGACGCAAGGTCCGAAGTGGGCACGCCGTCACCGCCATTGCCACCGCCGCCGAATAGTATTCTGGGATCTAGGCTGTCGAGGGACTCAGACAAGTAAGGCGAAGGCATAGTAAATGGGAAATCGTTCCCCGGCGATGACCCTGTCGTCGATGGCGTCACGGGAAGCGACTTCATCTGAAAGCTGCCGGTATCGCTTTCTGTAGGCAAGGGGCTCTCGATCGAAGTAAGTGCTGACATAAGAGACAATCGTCGCAGAGCACAAATAGCAACCTCACACTCCATGTCTGAATTGCATGCTTCCATGTCCGGCGGGATTTTGTAGTAAAATGGAGATAGTTTGGTAGAGTCGAACGGAGCAGTAGAAAGGGATGTTCCCGGCCTCCGACTGTAGTGCGGAGCTAATTGAGTATCGCCTGGAGAGGACTGTCGGCTCTTTTGATCATATTGGCTAGATGATCGGGCTGCTGCGATGAAGCTACCGGCGAGTAGCATAGCTCGTTGCGTCAGTCCTCCGTGCTTCAGCTCCCAACTTTCCGTGTTTTCCATATCAAGCATGCTGGCGATAGCAGCCAGGTGGGCCTCGGCGGCCTCGATGTCGCCCATACCGGCCTCAACCAGTGCTAAGAAGCCGATCAGGCCCGTGGTATCCTCTGCGTTATCGGTCTCAGCGAGCCGGTCCTTGACCAGGGCTATGGCTTGGATTTTGTGATGCAGGTAAGTCTGGTGCACTTCAGTCATGGCTCGTCCCGAACTTCTGACGTGCCAGGACCAGTTTAATGCCGCCATCATGATGCTGCAGTGAAAGAATCCAGCGTCGGATATAGCCAGCGCGGTGGCTGAGTTGTTGGGATTCTTCGGAACAGGCGTGCGGGTAAACATTCTATAGTGGATGAAGTGGTACCAAAGCATCTGAGACTTGTACGGCATGGCAGCTGGTAGTGATTCGAAGGGATCGAAGGATCCCGCGATGGGGAGCGAGGATGACAGTGACTTGGCAGCCTCTGGATACCCGCAGGCGCCGCCCTTAGTGAGGCAGTTGGTGCTGGAGCAGACATGTCAGTGTGCATATCCTAGACAGTGGCAGACGGTATTCATCCTAACCAGACGGGCCGCTGTTCATCGCAGCGAGCATGTCGCTGTTTGCAGGTAAAGCATCCATTTCGGCTTCGTGTGTGCGGCCGTCTACGCCTTTCCGGTGCGGCTACAGTATGAGGTGCCGAAGACGCCATACTTGTACATGAATATAACGAAGATGAGAAACTGTGGATGGGATAGTTCGATAGCGCTGCATGCTGCCATCTGCATAACATTGTGTGAGGGCTTGGGCCTGCCCTGAGCTATATACTGGTGAGTTAGGCGCCCGCGTTATGTACGGAGGCGACTTATAGGACAAGGCGGAGCCGACACTAACGGGAGATAGAGGGCGCATTGTCTACTGTTTAGTGCGATTGCGAGTGACAGTTTTAGAATGTCTGTAACCAAGTACATATGTATATGTGACAATGTATAACACAACCTACTTACGACTCTGCGCAAGCACACCAATCAGACGCATGGATGGTATACAGGGAAAAAAGTGCACTTTTGAATCGAGAACGGGTGTAGCTGTAGTGGGAATTCCGGGTGGCCTCTCACCCTTGCTCGGGTGGTTTTGACTCTGAAATCAGCAATCTCCTCTAGTGCTGAGAACCCTGGCCACCGGCCGCAAGCTCTTCGACCCCAACGTCGCGGAACACGATCGTGGACTGAAGAAAACGCGCGACGGCGTCACCGTGGAGGTTCATTTGAGTCCCGAGGCTCATGTAACAAACAACCCCACCCAATCCAATCGGCTCAAGGGAGTGTACGTGATTACTTCGTTTGGCGCGACGTCAACGCTCAGTTGCTCTGGCCCCGATCGGGCCACCGCCACCGGCGAGCCGACCGAGAACAAGAATGCAAAAGCTACCTATGTACCTGGGGAATTTGCACCCTGCAGAGTCCTCTCTTGCAGCACTAGCGCCCTTCAGGCGGTGGGGGCGATGGGGGTTGTATGTATATGGCATGCATGAAGGTTCTGGAGGGCAGACAGGAGCCCACTGGAAACTTCGAAACTCAGGGTGGCTGCGAAGCGAACCCACACATTTAGGAACTCCGTGCTATCTAGCCTACAGTCATCATTCACGTGCTCAGCCACCAGTAAAGCCAGATATACATGAGTTCTGGCATTGGACTGCTGGTTGTCAGGAAGGGGGTCATCCTTTCAGAGCGCACCGTAAGCCCATTCGAGGATTGGACAGCGACATCCACCAAGCATCGCTTCTGGGCCATTTTTGGCCTAGGACATCGATATATGTCCCCCCCCCCCAATGTAGCAGATAGTTGCGATGATACATAAAAAAGAGGGAAGGAATACACGGATAGTTTGCACACAAGCCTACACATCTACGTGCTTCCCATCGTAGTCCTTCAATTGGAAAGCCGGCTCTGAGGGGTATTGGTTGTCCTCATACATGCTCCTCCAAGGAGTTCTCGGTATACAGCTTTGGGTCAGAGAATAGCATCCTATACTTGGGCACTCTCCCTAGACACACTTGGGTATTAATCACGACTGCCACACGCTGATGCCATTTTATTGCTTATTGTTCCAATTTGCATGGGGCAGGGGCTATGTGAACCAGGGTTTGTAGCTGCTCAATTCTACAATTGCATCCTGTTCACAGACTAGGACACTGTCGATTTCTGCACTTTGATGGTTCTCCTGAATTCTGCACGTCCTCACCGTTGCAACTCGTAATAGGCTTCTACTAGCACATCGCGACGCTGCCCCATCTCCAGCGTCACGGTTCCCGGCCACACCAACGTGCATGAGCGGCAGCCGGTCTAACGTGCTGACTCATTGGCCGGCGGAAACAGAACGGCCCTCCCGCAACCAGGAACTCCGAGCACACCTATGAAACCTGTATTTATTTTGCAACAGAGATATTAACATTCCATCCAAGGTGCCAACTCAACAGCGGTTTCAACAGCGGTCTGAAAGCGGACAGTAGTCAGCCGTGGCGGCCCAAGCCTGGATGAGAGAGAGCGAGGAGGTGCCCAATATAATCGCTAACGGCGGCACTGTCATATTCCGCGCCATTCAACCATCCATCCGTACAGTGTAGAGCTATGTATGTCGATGTATATGGCTATGATGCGGCATAGAAGGAGGCAAAATCGAATTCGGAATAAAGCACGGTGTCCTCGGCTAATCCAAACACTCAAAGAATGAAAGCAAAGTTCCTGAAGGACTGGCTACTAACCCAAAAGCACTGTCGCCGAAGCTGGGGGAGGGGGGGGGGAAGGGGCGTAATCTTGTGTCTATCTTGACACCCATGAGGGACAAATACCAGAAGTAATAACTATCACTGTATGTGCAAGTTGCGCAGGGTCTAGGCAGGTGGAACACCAAGTGAGCACAAGCACGCCTTTGAGATTCTCTAAGCTTTCCACAACTGCACAATGGCTTATTAGTGTGTAAGGGGGGCTCTTCGGGTGGTGGAGACTCTGGAGACGACGGGAGCGGAGGACCGCTTTAGGGCAACGCCGCCGGTGCAAATCCACTGGTCACTTCGCCGCGCGCCACTCTGGGGAATAACCGAAATAGTGTGCACTTCCCACCATTGTTTGACATACGACCTTTTTTGCACATTTCCCTATTGCCAGCTTTTTTAGACCGTGCCTGGAAGGTATTTGCGACGCAGGTCCCCTGGTGGGAAGGCTTTAGGGGGGGGGCAGGGAGGAGGGCTCGATTGTGTCATGGTGCATCGCGTTCACTCTCCCAGGTCCAGCTAGCCACGTGCACGGATCGGATGTCCGCAACGTTGTGCGAAGAGGCGAACGTATTGGCCGGTTGGAGCGCTGGACGGTGGGAACCCGGCCGCTTTGGGAACAAGCACGCTGTGGGTGCTACATGCCAGTCGAGTGTGGGAATGCCAGTGACGCGCATGGCCCTGTCGCCAAGAACCGGGCGGCTTGGGGGCGCCGAGAATTGCCTGCCCGCACGCGCTAGCCCGGGTTTTCTCGTGGTCTTGGCTGATGGCGATAAGTCAACTTTTAAGCAGTGGAACCGGTTCGATAAGGCCATGAAATTCCGCATTCCAGGGCGGATTTCATGGCACTGGGGGCGCTACGTTTTGTCTTGACTGCACTTCAATGCATCTGCACCACAACTTCCAAACACCTCTGGACGCCATTTTGCGAATTCCCAGTGTCGTCGCTCGTTTCCCTACTGCCCCAAGGAGTTTTGGTGCTGCGATCCCCAATCTTGTACCTCCTTCCTGCCTTGGATTGCTCTCCCCTTGTCTGCCGACCCCTCCTTGAGGCGCCTACGTCAGCTAACGCTCGTTATTATTTTTTTTCAACTCCCCTGACCAGCTTACTGTGCAGCATCCGGATCGGCCGGCTGACGCCGTGTTCTGCGAAATCAGATCGCCGTAGACCACGCCACATCTCCGCCTACGCAAAAACGCCTGGTTGGCTCCGGTTTCTTGGTGCGCCGTGATGTACGGAAATGCTGCCTGGTAATGCGATCATCATCTGACGGCGGGCATCATGGGATTGGGCGAAGCCCAGGTAGATGACAACCCCGAAAAGGGAAGTCTGGTTCGCACAACAGGGAGCAGCGTGCGGCGCCGGCACGATGCATTCAGAGCTGCCCTCGACGCCCAGCTGTCTCTGTGGTACAAGAAGTACCTGATCGAAGGAATACTGCGCCAGAAGCCTCTGAAGCCATCAAAAGACGGCCGCCATGTTCCCTTTAGAATTGAGCAAGGAGCGCCGTTCGTTGACGAACGCCGTGGCCATGCTTACATTTCCAACACGATTCGCACATCTCGATACACGATCTACGACTTCCTGCCAAAGCAATTCTTCTTTCAGTTCACCAGATTAGCCAATTTCTATTTCCTATGCGTCGGCATCCCGCAAACCATTCCAGGTCTCAGCACCACGGGAAGCTACACCACCATCCTGCCCCTGCTCTTTTTTGTCGCGCTCACGGTTCTGAAAGAAGGCTATGATGATTACAAGAGACACCGCCTGGACAAGCTCGAAAACGCAAATACCGCGACGGTTATCCGAAGTCGATCGGCCCAAGTCAAGCCTGATGCAGCCTCTTCAAATTGGTTGCGGCGGTGGACATTCAAGGGCAGCCTAACAACTCCAGGAAACGCGCTAGAAGTAGAGGTAGACGATGATGACGGAGACGCGGAATATTGCTGGACATCGGTCCAATGGAAAGACATTAAAGTTGGCGATATTGTCAAGCTTTCACGAGATGAAGATGTCCCCGCTGACCTTGTTTTGCTGCACTCGTCTGGAGAAAATAGGATAGCGTATATCGACACTATGGCCCTGGATGGAGAAACCAATCTCAAAAGCAAAGAAGCGCTGTCCGCTTTTGAGGATCGCGGTTACATATCTGCAATGCGCTCTCAGCACGCCGAATTTGTTTCGGAAGACCCAAATCCGAATCTCTATCAATTTGACGGCAGGGTTACCATCGACGGCTCCACCTCTCCTTTGACACTCAACGAAGTGATCTACCGTGGCAGCACTCTCAGGAACACGACGCGGGTGGTTGGCTTCGTCATCAATACTGGGGAGGAGTGCAAGATAAGAATGAATGCAAACCAACATCCCAAGGCCAAGAAGCCAGCTCTGGAGCAGGTGTCGAATAAGATCGTCATCACTCTAGCGTTTTATGTCGTGGTCTTGTCCGTTGGTCTGTCCATGGGTTACATTATCTGGCGTAGGGACACGGAATCGAAGTCGTGGTACCTGGAGGATGCCACCGTCCCCTTCAAAGAAATCATCATCGGATTCGCTATCCAATTCAACAACGTGATCCCTTTGGCTTTGTACGTCAGTCTCGAGATCGTCAAGCTCGGGCAGATGTGGATGTTGAACGGAGATGTCGAGATGTATGACGAGGTCACGGATACGCCTGCAAGATGCAACACCAATACCATCCTTGAAAACTTAGGCCAGATTAGTTACATCTTCTCTGATAAGACTGGAACACTCACGGAAAATATCATGAAGTTTCGCAAGCTTAGCATCGCTGGCACTTCGTGGCTGCATGAGATGGACCTCGAATCCGAGCTCACGAATCCCACTGACGAAGAAATGAGTATAATGCAAGACGATGCTGTATCTCTCCCTCGGAAATCGCGAGACATTACACGAGTTATTACTGCTAGCAGCAACAACGCGCCTCTCCCCTCTCCAATTTCAATCACAGTGACCTCGCCAGGTCTGCCAAGGCGCTCCTCTAACTACGGGCGAAGGTCGTCGTCCCAATGGCGCTCCACCGGCCGCCCCAATAACCAACAGCCAGATCTGACCACTCGAGACTTGCTTGAATATCTTAGATTACGGCCTGCATCTCTATTCTCAAGGAAGGCTCGTGATTATATCCTTTCCTTGGCATTATGCCACACCTGTCTACCTGAGATGAAGAACGACAAGCTCGAATTTCAAGCCTCTTCACCGGACGAACTTGCACTTGTCCGTGCTGCGCAAGATCTAGGCTACCTAGTGATCAACAGGACGTCGCAGTCAGTAACTCTGCGAATATCCGGGACAGATGGACAAGAGCGAAGCGAGACGTACGAGATCCTTGATGTTATCGAGTTCAGCAGCAAGCGCAAGCGCATGTCGATTATTGTGCGCTACCCCGACGGTAGAGTATGTATTATCTGCAAGGGCGCCGACTCGATGGTATTGCCCCGGCTGAAGTCTGCGAATCTCGCTCTCCAGAAAGTCAGTGAAGTCCGCAAGAGCGCCGAGCTAGAGCGTGAGCTACTTCGCAGAAGTGAGCAGATGGAGCCGCGGAACAGCTTCGGCGGTCGGCCAAGCTTGACACTCAACCGCAAAAGCATTGTTGCTCCGGCCCACGCAGGCCCTTCAAAGCGGCCCCCCGCCATCGCACGAAGCAGATCTTTTGAAGCTTCCAAAATGCGCGCGTCTGAGGAGAAGGGGAGACCATCACTGGGCGTTCGGACGGTCTCCTTTGATGTATCCAAGGCCCTGGCATCTCCGCGACGCTTTCCATACGATCCGATCGACGATAAGTTCAGCTTCCTCGACGACCCGTCAATTAACGATGAATCGTCAATTTACAGCAGATGCTTTAGGCATCTTGACGATTTCGCGTCTGAAGGTCTCCGGACGCTGTTATTTGCACGCAGATTCATTCCTGGAGACGAATATCTCTCCTGGAAGAAACTCTACAGCGACGCCACAACTAGTCTCGTCAACCGCCAGGAACTGATAGAAGCTGCTGGTGAGATCATCGAGCAATCGCTTGACCTCGTCGGTGCGACGGCAATCGAGGACAAGCTACAAGCTGGTGTCCCGGAGACTATTGACAAGCTGCGGCGGGCGAATATCAAGATATGGATGCTTACAGGCGACAAGCGGGAGACGGCCATCAACATTGCTCATTCTGCTCGCATCTGCCGTCCTGGATCCGACATCTTCATCCTAGACTCATCCAAGGGCGGCCTTGAAGTGCAGATTTTGGGCGTGGCGGAGGATATTCAAGAAGACTGCATCCACAGCGTCGTCGTGATCGATGGACAGACTCTCGCTGTGGTCGAGCAGTCCGCAAGACTCAAGGCGCTCTTTTACGCGCTCATCCCCACCATCGACTCCGTGATCTGCTGCCGCGCCTCCCCAGCGCAGAAGTCCAGCATTGTCAAAGGTATCCGCAGCCGCGTACCCGGCGCTCTCACGCTTGCCATCGGCGACGGCGCCAACGACCTGGCCATGATCTCGGCAGCCCACGTTGGGGTGGGCATATCGGGTAAGGAGGGCCTGCAGGCAGCCCGCGTCGCGGACTACGCCATCGCGCAGTTTCGCTTCCTGCAACGCCTACTGCTCGTCCACGGGCGCTGGAATTACGTCCGCACGGCCAAGTTCATCCTCGTCACATTCTGGAAGGAGATGTTCTTCTACCTACCCGCGGCGCTGTACCAGCGCTACGCAGGGTACACGGGGACCTCGCTGTACGAGAACGCCAGCTTGACGGTGCTCAACACGCTGTTCACCTCCCTGGCGGTTATCGTTCCCGGTATCTGGGAGCAGGACCTGAGTGCCGAGACGCTGCTGGCAATCCCGGAGTTGTATGTCTACGGCCAGAGGAATAAGGGTCTCAACGCGATGAAGTACATCGGCTGGATGATCGCAGCAGCCATGGAAGGCGTCGGAGTCTGGTTTGCCGTGTGGGCTGGGTATGGCGGTTTCTTGGGCATGGTTGACGATGTAGGGTTGTTTGCTATCGGTGACCTGGCCTTCACGATTGGTGTCATATGGATCAACTACAAGCTCTTGTAAGTCGATTTAACGCGTTCACTCCTTATCCCTATTACTTATTTCACTCAGCTCAAGCTAACATCAACCGTCCCCCCAGCATCATCGAGACCCATTATAAGTCAGCCATCGTACTCACAGCTTTTGGCATCACATTTGCGGGCTGGTGGGCCTGGAGCGCCTTCCTGGCCGTTATCTACACCCCCGGGCCCAGCACTTACGATGTCCGTGGCGGCTTTACCAAGGTGTTCGGACGCGACGGTATCTGGTGGCTCACGTTCATCGCGGTGATGCTCATCCTCATCTCCGTGGAGCTAGCCTACCGCGCTGTGAAGCGAAACTTGATCGTCTTGGGGCTGTGGCACTGGCCACCTTGGTCGCCGTCGCGAGCGAGGCGGCCAGGGGGCAGGTACTTCAACAACATTAATAGCGGAAGCACCGGCGGCGGTAGCAACAGCACCACCATCCCAAGCAATGGCATCGCTGTGGTTATGGATGCCGAAGACGGTAGCATCAACAACCACGGCGAGGGCGACCCGACAGCCGAAGAGTGGCACCTCGAGCTTTGGCAGGAGTTGGAGCAGCAGCCTGCCGTGAAGGAGAGCCTGCGCCGCTTGAATGCGCTGGATGAGGCCAGCGATGAAGAAGATGGCAGCAACAACAACAACAACGAGGAAGCGTTCACGAACGAACGGATCGCCGAACCATGATCGCGATGAATGGGTTTCTCGAATCCAGCAATAATCAAGTACATAAGGTCACGAAATGTCACATACACACACACTCTACGAACCCTACATACATACCACACACTCTCTTTCTCTCCCAAAAAAACACTGCATGGTATTGCATTGCATCGGCATCGCTGGCGTTTCCCTCCTTTTTAATTTATATCTTCACTATATACCCCGGTCGGTTCTGGCTTTTCTTTTTTTTTTTTCCCTCACTGCTCTATCCCCATACCACAAAAGGTCTGGGGACACAAAAAAGGGGCAGGGTTATTTTTTTGGGGGCTACGGAAGGATTAATCAATCAATCAGACTGATGGGGGCGGAGAGCGCACCAACGAGCATGGCTACATAGTTGATGGGCGGTACGGCACGCATGTAATAATGGTGGCATATGATTTTCCTTTTCTTCTTTATTTTAGTGTGTGCGTATCCTTTTCTCGTCCATCCTTCGGGTTGAGTTCTCAGACGCTCTATACAGCAAGATACCAATCTCCTTTTTTGTATGTCCGTATCAATATCAAGAGATTCTTATCCACATTTGATTCACATTCGCTCCAAGTAAAGTAACCGTCGTGGCCGGCCCTGCTTGAGGCGCAAGAATCACCCCAGATTTGACCCCGCCATATATCTATCACACATGTAACATCGATGCTCTTGGGTGCAGTAATCGGCGAAAGGTATATAACATGTAAAGCATAGAAATTCTTTTTTTCTTTTCTTTTGTACACTTGCAATTGGCTATAGATCAGTTTACAAGCCTCGATGAGACGAGACGGCCTGTCATCGAGCGGCCTTGGGAGAGTCTCTACGCCATCCCTAGCGCTCGTCCATCGCAATGACAAAACAGAAAAAGAAAACACAGAAAAACGAAAATAAGAACATGGACCTCCTCAACGCGGAGGTGGGCCTCAGGCGGGCGGAGCACGACACCAGTCCCTGCTAATATAAAAGGGGAAAAAAAAACAAGCATAGCTAAGCCAGCCTTCCGATCCCTTGCTTTGGCCCTTCACCTCTCCCATTTGTGAAATCAGACCCCAACGCCGAGCAATGCAATCCTTTCGAGGAAGGGTCTTCTCGTCCCAATAGTGGTAAAAGTAGTAGTAGTTGTAGTAGTAGCAGCAGTATATATGTGGGTGTGTAAAGTACTGTCAAAGGAAAATAGATGCCCAGGTCTTTGAGCGGGTGGTAGACAGGAATAGTCGCAATCGATGCTCAATTAATGAGCAACTAACGCCTCGCCGGCGTCGTTTATGAGCTTGGCGGTTTTGTCCGTGATGCGCTGTGCCAGATCCCAATCTTGGGCGAGAACAGCAGTTCGAATGGCGGGAAAAGTTGCACCTTTGCCGCCGGACCACAATTGCGGGCCGTGTACGACGTGCACAAATTGTGTTCGGTTGGGGATCTTTACTTGCCGTTAGCACACCCGTCTCTATTAGAAGCACCGCCATCATATGAGAAAAGGGGGAAGGGGGCGCAGGGAGATGATGTTAACTTACGCCACCTCGGAATTCAGTATCGAGCAACCCCGTCTCAAACAGGGCCATCCTCGCGTTGTATTCATACCGCCTTGCCCCGAGCCCATTAGGCTCCCAACCGCCAGCGTTCACGACCATTTGCTCCCATTCGACCTCCCACATTCCAAACCTGGTCACTGTGGACTCAACCTCCTTGATCGCGTCCCTCAGAGGGTCCAAATTGAGCTTTGAATTATCGTTGCTGTTCGCTCCTTTCTCCTCGCACCACTTCCGTAGATCTCCGTAGTCGCGGCCGAGGGCGAGGGAGTACTGAGGCAGGTCGAGGGGTACGACGGGCCGATCTGCAAGCTCGAGAACTATGAGAGAAGCTAGCTGGCTAAGAAGATTGTGGTGCACAAACTCAGGGTCGCCGACCCGCGCCATCAAGCCGAATGTGTCATAGTTAGAGCTCGCAGGGTAACCTGCGCCTCGGAAGCCCAGGTCGATTGAACTGGTTCCAGCGATATCTTGGAAGGCAACGTAATCGCCGTCCATGCCAAGGTTCTCGAGTTTAGCTCCTCGCCCATCCCACAGGGCTCTCAATGTTTCGTTCCGCAAGGGGTCGTGCACACGCTCAAGCAGCTTGTGGAGGATCTTGTTAAACATCGGGGAGCCCGAGGCATGAAACTCGCTGCCCGCAACGGCGCCGATGTTCACGTAGGCAATGGCGTCCTTGCGAAGGTAATCTATGTTGTTCTCGACAAATTCGGTACTCCCAACAAGATTGTACGTCTGAGCATCCCAGCTCATGAATTCGATCGTCCTGAGCGGCCTCCAGCCCCTGGCAAGCAGATCCCCAAAAACACGGACAAGCTCCAACATCACAGCGGTGCCGGAGCCGGGGTCAGTGGCGCCGTCAAAACCCCATGCATCTCGGTGGGCGCCAACGATGATACTCTTCTCGCTCTGCTCCTGACCGGCAATTTTGCCGTAGATATTCCAGATCGGGTGTTGATCCATTTCATCTTGCTCGTTCTTGAGCCTAACGATCGGAGAAGACGAGTTCCCGCTCCACCACTCCACGTCGGGGACACCACCCTTCCACTCCTCGGGGCAGGGGTAGCCAAAGCCTTGGATATGTTGGAGGAGGCCTTTCGCATCTCGCCAGGCTAGTGGTATGCTGGGGATCTGGACGAGGCCCTTAGTCGCGGTCGGTTTTTCCCTCGGCTGACCCTTCTTACTCGCCCAGCCCGGCGTGAGCACGTCGCCAATGACCCAGTTGAGAAGACCGACAGACCCACGATGGACACCGTCGGCCGGCATGTATAGTCCCTTAGGCGCGGGTTCGCCTTTCAAGTACCCATCGTCGGCTGGATCGCTGTAGATGATGCATCCGGCAAAGCCCGACTCCTCCGCAGCTTTGACTTTCAAGGCCCGGTCGATCTGGTTTCCGGACTCGCGAACAAGAGCAATGGCGCCTCTCGTATCGATACCGCTGTCGTACAAGCGCTTGAAGTCCGACTTGGTGCCGTAATTGACGTAGATTAAAGGGCCTTTAACATCCCCCGACTTTGATAGCCCATGAAACGCATAGGTTTGCCTGCCAGCAGTTTCTCCACCAACTTCCTCTTCTTCAATCTTGGCGCTCCAGATCGCCTTGGTCCCGTCCTCGGACAAGATCTCCACGGCACGGCCATCTGCCTTGGGGTAGTTAAGGTAAACGTGATACTCATCCACGCTCACAGCATCGAGCCCATTCTTCTTAAACTCGTTGTGAACGTCCATGGCAAGGGCATAGTCGCCCTCCGTGCCAGCGATATGTGCGTAGCCCGTAAGCTGCTGCAAGGTCTCCCGTAGCCTCCGCGAATTTACCTCGAGCTGGATATGCTGACGAACGCTCTCAGGTTCGAAGACCTGCCCGCCTAACCGGCGAGACATGCTCGAGAAAATGTCGCTGACAAAAAGGAGGTAGAGAAAGCCCAGCACTAGGAAGATGGCCAACAGCCGTGCCACCAGTATCAAGACGGCAGAGCTATCCATATTGAGCTTGGGCATGGTGCACCACCTCGCCCTGGAAGCGCCGGAGCCTTCGGATTCCGTTTCGATGTGGGCGGAGATGGTAGCGTCGGCTGCGCGGGGGAGGCGAACAGTGAAGCGTGGCAGCGGCCAGCGCCATTTCCAGCGCGGGAGCGATAATGCGATGCGTTTGCGCCATAATGAGCCTGTCGTCGATGTCGATCCGTTCAGCGGGTCCTCAATCTCCAGCTCTTGCATGTCCCGACGCACTCGTAAGGTATCTCCCTCGTCATCCTCGTCGTCGCTGGCCAGGCTCCATTGCGAATCCTCGTCATCCGTCTCGACGTGCGGTGGCCGATACCCGCTGGCGGGTGTCCTCCTGGACGATGGCAGGAGAGACTGTGCTTCCCTATCCGCATCGGGCCGGTCGTCTATCGGAGACCTCGGGGGCTCCCAGTCACCTCTCGATGATGAGGCCTGTATGGCTTCGTCGTAGGTAGGTATTGGAGCCGACAGATAGTCGGGCTCGGGGTTTTCGGAAGGCATCTCGTCTCTTCCTTAGTGGGAAGACAACATTTGAGAGATGAATTGCCTACAGTCGACGATGGAGGTGAGGCGGGTTTAACATTCCCCCCAAGTTCAGAAACAAGGGTGAGACGGAAACGAACGAACGAATGATGGACGGAGTGGCTCTCTGATCGAAGCTGAGACAATGCAGCGAAGGAGTGGACGACAGAAGACAGGAAACAAGACAAGGTTCGGCTGCGGCTGCGCGCGATGACGATAATTAAAAAAAAAAACAAAAAGAAGAACCCCAGTAGACCTTTCGTTGGGAGAGGAAAGACTAGGAAAGACAAGTTGAACAAAACAGCATCCAAGGTATCATGACAGCAAGCGGCAAAGGCGGATGAAACTGATGGTGAGCTGGAGCCCTTCTGCTAACTAATCAGCTAGGGAGTTTGACGGATCTGCGACTCGAAGGGGACTCGTCAATCAATCATTCAAGCCGTCAATCCACCAGCTCATCAGCCCGTGGTCCGCGACCCGAGTACATAGCTTAGGGGGGCAAAGGGGAAAAAAGCACGGGGCAGCTATGTACCTAGTAGGCTTGGCCATGCGTTGTAGGTACATGGCTGGGGCTACGAACCAAAGGTTATGTAGGGGTGGCCCTGGGAATTCTCCCAGAGTTGCTAGTTCTAGAAGGGTTAACTACCTCTCCCAATGCAGCAGCTACTGATATGCATGGGGCCCGCACCCAGTGTGGTTAGAAACAGAAGTCGTCTCTTTTAATGGAGGAAATGGGTCACTTCTGTCGCTTCTACAACAAAAAGCAAGAGCTTGTCTCGAGACATTCTCCCAAAGTCGGAGTGCTTGCTCTGCGAGTGTCTGAAATCGAAATCCTCACCTCACACCATTGCACATGGACGCATGTGTGTAGTAGGTAGGCAGGTAGGTAGTTCCATGTTCTCACGTACCTCGACCAGAGCGTGGGGTTCCCTTTTTCGGGGCAAAATTGAAACCCCACCACCAACTACGCAATGGCCCATACACTGCACGCGCAATGTAGTGAACTGCGCCTCAATATCGGTAACCCCCGGGAATGCGGCTCGACGTTATTTTTATGTTTTCACTTATGGGAATAATAAATCAACCTGAAGATAGACAAGGGACGAGCTGCAATTTTTCGAAGGAAACAGCAACAGCAACAGCAACAGCGAATAAGCTAAACTTTCCCACATTCTATTCTAGAAAACTTAGAGCAGCCAGTCCCAGAGCAGCATCAAGTGCGGCACCGGAACCGATATGTAATACCAGCTGTGCGCGTACGTGGCGCGAGTCACGACGTTGGCCGCTCGCCAAGCACTGTACTGTCGGCCCTCGGCGACGAGGCACGAGAGGCATAAAATCAATGAGACGAGCAGGGAGATGCTCATGATGATGTGGTCCACGGCCGTCGGGGTTGCCGCAGCATCGCCGAGGTCTCCGTGGGTCTGCTGGCCCGGAAAGGGATCATCGAGGATCAGCTGCTCGGACCACCGCGCTCGCAGCCGGGCCCCAAGGGCCCGCACACTGAACAGCCTCATTCCACGCAGCATCGTAAGTAACCAGTTTGGCGATAGTGGTGGTGGTGGTGATGTGTTGTTTTTGTCGTCGACATCTGGAGCAGGAGGACTATCGTCTTCGTCGATCGAGGCATCATCAACGACATCGCCCGTCAGGTCCCGCTGACGGAAGCTGCCCGGGAGGGTTGCGGATCTCTCATCCTGCCTGCTCAGCGGCGCGGAGCGAGGGGTCTGCCGACCACTAGAGCCGCGGCGGCGCTTCGGGAGGAGCCGCTGATCCGCGCCCGAGGAATCCGACGACTCGGAGCAGCACCCGCGCCCTGCCGCTCCCACTCCCGCTCCCGCTGCCTCCCAGCCCCCCGCCGCGGTGAACGACGGACCCGGCATCGCCATCTCCAGGCTCAGCTCGTGCAGCCTCTGCAGCGACCTGCCGACGCCTCGGACGCAGGACCCCAGGCCCCCGCCGCTGTGCCGCTCGGCCCCGGCCCCCTGGTCTTCCATCAGCCGCGCTGCCGTGCGCGCCGCCCTCAGCGCCTGCTCCATGCGCACGACCTCCCGGGCGCAGCGGCTGCGCAGGCGCTCTCGCTGCCCCTGATCGTCGCGGGCGAGGGTGGATCTCGTCTGCTCTAGAAAACGCTTGTATCCCTCCTCGTATATTCGCGTCCATGTGTGCAGAAGTTGCTTGATCCTGTCGGTTTCCATCATCGTGGCCTCGTGACTAGCTTCAACGTCTCCGTCATCGTCAACGGACTCCTCGTCATCTTCCATGGTGTCTTCTCCTTCCGCGATATCATCTTCATCTTCCTCTCCGTACATCTGCTCATCTGTCCTTGTCAGCTGGATTTCCCCATCCTCATGTCCACCTCGTTTGGTCACCAATGCCACATTGTCTGCGTCTTTCCACTCGTGGTCGGGTTTTGTAGCCTCCGCTGCCCGCTCGGTGCTGATCATGTCTTTTGCCATCCCTTCTACTTGTTCCTATAGCTAACTCTGCAACATATGGTAATGACCATCTAACTCTTAAGTCTATAGCAAATATAACGTCGTGGACTGCTTCTAGAAGTAGTGCTCGGCAGCCTTGCCGGATATTTGTGATACACACGGTTTGCTGCCCCTTGAAATCTTAGATCGTATGCTCACCACTGATTGGCATCCTGTTCTTCTGCTAGCAACATCAGCTCAGCTGCATACAGACAGTGACGTACAGCTATCCTCACTTTTCGCGCGGTTGAACCGAATAAACTTTGTTTATCGAGTCTCGGGGTCTCCAAGATACTCGCATTGGAGGCATCCTTTCGTATCCGCTGAAAACGGAATCTTCGATGGCACCCGTTCTTGCTTCTGACAAAGCCACAAGATAACCAAAGCATACCCAGAATAGCACATGCAAACAAACCCTTCCCTTGTCGCTTCGCCGAGTCTAATGTAGGCTATAGTTATTTGCGCAGGCTTGCATGAAAAGATCCCTTGTTATCAAAGGCTACCCATACTAAGTATCAGGAATGGGCACAACGGCAAACAATAGCAAGTTATGCGGCTCTCCGTTCCTTCGAGTTTCATTAATAGTAATCGAATCTTATCTCTCCATTCTCACTTTCACTACATATTATGTACAATGGGCCCAAAGACTTGCCATGTTCTCGTGCCATCTCCGAAATCTAGGTGATGCAGCGAGCTTGGGCGTAATTTCGTAGCTGGTTGGTCCTTTCCCAGTCACATTCTGCTTGCGCTCCTCCGTGACATCTCGTATAGAAACAGCCTTTAAAAATATGTCGCAACCTCTCGTTCTCCGTCTCCGCTTACACCTACGTCTTATTTTTGTGGGTCGAGAACAACCCCTTCGTAACCTCTGCCGGCGATGTTCTCCAATGTGTGCTTGAAATGTCTCTTGCTGCTCTCGATCGAAGCTGAGTCTTGCTGGTTCGTACTTAGATTGGAGTGGATGAGCTCAATGAGGCCGTTGAGATACTTCGTTGTAACCTGATATAGTCGTTAGCATTGTCTTCAGGCTAGAGTGTCAATGGCATTGCATGTGCCCATGGCATCTTGTTGCAGCGTCGCGCATCTTGGAATGCATCAACATTACTTACCGATTCATTTTGCTGGTCAAAGTAGTAAACATATCGATCCAATATCTCTACAAACAGCTCAATGGAGGTGGCCTGCTCCATACAGCTATCAGCGACTCTCAACGCACGTTGCAAGCACTCGAGCACGCGTTTCCCATCCCGGTAAAGGCCTTCTTCGGTTTCGTCGGTGACTGCAATGGGTGTCGCCCACCACAGATGGCTTGCTAGGTACACAGCTCTGCACTGATCCGGTTTGCGCAGCAGTTTGCTTCCGTGGAGGGCACATTTCGTGATCAGGGTGTCGTAGTTCTCCCGACCAAAGTTGCGGGTCTGGTGAAGAGCTCCAGCAACAACGCAAACGGCCTGGAACTGGGCCTTGGAGTCACTAATAGCCTCCTCGTACACTGTGAATGCTTGAGCAAAGTACTCATAAGCAACCTCCTCGAAGCCAGTGATGTCAGCGGTCTGACCGCAAGCAGAAAAGAGGCGGAGAGCTAGCTCAGCGGCGCCGGATCCGTTAACACGGGTATATAACGTGGAGATGGCCGAGTGCATGAATTTGAAGAGCGCAGAAGACTGTGTTTCCCAGTTGTCATCATAATGCTCGCGGGCCTTGAAACGGCGAGCAAGCTTCATCCCTGCAGTGATGAGGGGAGGGGTTGTCGTACGAATGCGGTCGGCACCATCGGCGTATGCCTTGCGCACCATCTGTAGGAGTTTGAATTGCGTGTCGTTGTTCTCTGATTGGAGGAGATGAACGATCCGCGCGAGCCAGCCTTGTTCCTCCAATGTCTCGTCTGTCTCCTGCTGTCGTCGCTGAGGACCGCCAGGATAGCCAGCCGGAGGCTGCGAGCCCTCCTTGATAAGTACCTTGAGGATCTCCAGCACGTTCTCCAGCTGGGCCGTCGTAGTAATGGGGATCTGCTCGCGCAGAAGGGTTCTCGCTACCTCTCCAGCCACAGCGCGTCGCGTAGGGTAAGTCTGAGACTGGAACAGGGGAACATAAGTCGGGAGGGATAAGGCGGTAAAGATCGAGACATATCGCTTCAAGGGCGCTTGAAGCAGAGCCAACAAGCTCTGCTGAGCTGGGGGTGAGTGCAGATCAGCGCTGTTTGCATGCTCCCTGACCTTGCGATTCGCATAATCCAGCACTTGGTCAACGTAATCGAGTCGTCCGGGATAGATATTCAAGGCCAGGTTGGTAAGTGATACCAGTAGTGCAATAGTGTCCTGGATAGGGAGATGTTGAGCGACGACCAGATTGTTGACTTGCTCGAAGAAGATTTCGTAGAGCTTGACGTCGCTTGGAATTCCGCGCTCCGGTCCTGTCGCCACCGTGGATTGGCCATCCTCACTCTCAACCGCCGTAGCCTCTGTATCGGCAATAGAAGGCGTGGGTTCTGATTCACCCTCAGCGGGTTCTTCGGTCGGTCCGGCAGTCGACTCTCCATTAGTATGGTCTTCGCTGTTGGAGGGTTCTGTCGGTTTCTCAGGCTCTTGCTCCTTGCCTAATTTCACCTTCTCGAGAAGATCAGCCAAAGCTTTCTCTTCTACTTCACCCCTGTCATCGGTGACGTTTTCCTGAGCCTCTCGTTCGGCAAATGAGGATAAGCGGTCCATCAATCCGACAACAATCGCCTTGACGTTGACATGAGGGTTTAGCCTCGAAACGGCGGCGAGGAATTGATCCAAGGTATGGAGGTGGAACTCGTCAGGGAACACCTGTGTAATGATTTCGAGTAGATATTCTTGCGCCAGGACATCCCGACATTGTACGACCTGCTCGAGCAAAGGACCAAGTATTCCATTGCTATATGTCTCCAGGTCCACCAGCTGGCTCAACCGCACAATGTTGCTTCCAACTAATAACTGCAGTTCGCGGCGCTCCCGCACTCGCTGCTCTCGGTCTTTCGAGTGCCCTTGATGTTGCAGTCGCACCCAAAGCTTATTCATCTCGACAAAGTTGGTGAGGACAAAGTTGATGGAGTCCTGGAGATTTCCCTCGGGGCCGTCGCCCTCGCCAGTGGGCAGGAAGTCTCTGGCTTGTCCGGAGAGGTAGTAGCGCAAGAACAGACCACGGATGGGGTGCTGGACACCCCGGCTCATATCCATCATATCTTTCATGAGCTCCTTGACGGGTGCCTCAGGGATTGCCATGTATGCAGTACCGACGGTGATCATGAGGTACAAGCGGGGAATGATATTGCCTGCATACTGGACAAGCTCGTAGAGATCGGCAAGATGGTTATGCGGGTGGTTCTCCCGAAGGTGAACAGAGAGATATCGTAGTGCATCAAACACAGCCATGTAGAGTTCATAGTACTGCTTTGGGCCGAGACTGCTCGTTCGAAGTTCGGACACCAGGGTAGAGCTGAAGTATCCCACAAGTTAGCTCTCTCTATATTGCGTAACACGTCCTCAAAAAGCAATGCATCGTTGCCTACGCAGCAGCATCCAGGTAGTTGACAGCCCAGCAGCAAGGTGCCTAACCAAGCTGCGGGGCGGTGGGAGCTAAAATGAGTGGGAGACGGTGAACATACCAGCACTTAAGCGCATCCATGAGCTTCCCGGGAGTGTCCAGACACTTGCGCATCAGCACTGTCTGCTGGCGCACAGCTATGAGGGCATCTTCGAGCAGGCGGGCCTGGTCCTCAGGCGGCGCCGGCGTGGAGGTCATGGTTGTGATAGTGGGTGCTCAACAACGAGCGGGTTCGGCGTGGAAGTCTCGGAAAGCGTGGTCGGGCAGGTGGTCCGTTATCAAGAGGCGATGCTGGGCATCTGAGCTCTGCGCGGGACGATGCAATGGGATGGCGCAGAGGGGAGCAATTGCGCAGGATGTCGACGCAACGGCCAAGCGAGGATCAATGTTGGCTGCCTTGATATGGACGCAACGGCAAGGTAGTTAAGGAGCTCCTAATCAGACCCGCCCGCATTCAGTCGCTCAATCGCCTGGTCCGCCGCAAACTGGGGGGCAGGTGGGAAAAAAGCCTAGGCCTCCTGTGGCTGGGTTGATTCAGCGCCACAAATTGCTGACGTGATCTGCAGCCAGCAGTTCCCATATTAGTGCCCAGGAACGAGATTGAGTAAAGGAGGTCAGAATATGGCATTCGAACGTGATATCTGCACGGTATTTAGGTCTCACCAGTGTGTAACCTGCATTTTAATGGATAAATGCTCGGTTCTTCTCCTTTCCCTCATTATCTATTCGCACTATCCTCGTGCTATGACTGGGTGTTGAAGGTTTGCGTGGAGAATAAGGGGCAACCTCAGGCGTGCGTGCAGCCTCATATCTCCCATGTTAGGAAAAAGGATATACTGTCGTTTTTATAGCTTCAACTTGTCTCAATTTCGAATTTCATAGATTTAAGTGGTGATTGATACTAACCTGTCGTCCAGTTTCTCTGGCCATGCCGAATATCGCTACGAGTTTGAAACATTGTACTATTACTAGTCTATAAATTATCGTTTTCACTTGTTGTATAGCCGCATATGCAACGCTCAACGCCAGAAACACCAGCCCTCGTTTCGAAATGATGAGGGTCTCAAGTTAATAAGACCAGAAGGGATCCCAAGACACGCGGCTATATCCATCAGCTTTTACTCGACTCCAACAAACAGAAACCCGCGATCGCAAATAGACTGAAAGAATAATGCCGATAGTCCAAATGGGTTTCGTAGTTGCAATTAGGAAAAGACGGAGCTAATCTGCTCTGCAAAGTCCCCAAATTCTATGGTGTTTTCGAATCATAAAATCATACGCTATCACTAAACGTTTTTAGGAAAGCCGCATCTGCGTCCTCAGAAACTCGGTCAAGCCCCTCTCTATGCTGGCCGAGAACGCAGCAAAGATGAGCATGGTCGTGCTGGTCGGCTGGGGGCAGTAGTGGACATCGGGCAGGATTTCCAACTCCTCGATGCCTTGCACCTGAGCCAGCTCTGTGACCCACTCGAGGGCCTCGTGCTTGATGTCGGCGAGAAGCTTGAGCTCGTTGGCGGAGAACTCCTTCGGGCCTTCCCAGGTCCCGCTCGGCTTGCCTCCTTGCACCACCAGCCGCAGCTTCCTAATAGCTCCAGACTGGTGCAGAAATCTGCAGAGACTACGCCACTCGATCCGGTCGTTCTCGTAGAGAGGCATTGGTCCGCGCTTGTATAGGGAGATCTCTCTGATGAGCTGACGATTCCTCGGCGTTAGATCCGAGAAGAAGGGTTCCACCGCCTCTATATCTCCCCCAAAGTCGAAAGTGTGCCTTCCATACACTAGATGGGATAGCTCCTCGTACAGTTTGCGGTTCACGCGCATGAGAGCAGGGCAGAAATATGCGTCCTTGGTGTTCAGATGATAGGTTGTCTTGTAGCATCGTCTGTGCATGGAGCGATCCAAGACATAATACGTTGTACGTGAGCTTTGGTCTGCAGTCCAAGCCTTGCGCGGCTCAGCATTGCGAATGGCGAGCATTCGGTCTTTCCCGCCACCACCAAAGAGGTAATCGTAGATCATCAGGCGCACATCTAGGGGTGCCCTAAGCAGAGGGGAGCTGTCCATATCGATCAACGGGTCCTTTCGTCCATGCACTTAGGGTATACACAATGATAGGCGCAGAGACTGTGTTGTGTGGAACAGAGATAACGTCATGGAGTGGTTAAAGTGAGGTAGGAAAGGAAAACAGAAGAGTCATGTCGCGAAACGACTATGGCGCGGGCTATCTTTTATTGAGGATGGCTAACTACAATACATAGTACTTCCCGACCTAACTAGGTAATAAGGGTCATTTCTCGGGTTTGACCATAAGGGTACTTGTTTATCGGCAGTGTAGGTGTGGCTGCCAGCAAGGGGTGGGAATTGCCAAACCGGGCTTGATCTCATTGGGCATTGTTGTTATCGCACCCCCATCATGGCGCCATCAGCACCCGGGCATGCCCCTGTATGGCCAGCAACTAGGCGGATGACCAGCCGGAATTGCAAATCAGAGACCCGGGCGTACAAAAATAAACCGCGGTGAACCTGGTGCGCGGGACAGGTCAGAATTTAATTCCTCGAGTTGTACTCCCCGTACGGACAAGCAGACCCCCAGGGTCCTCAAAGTGGAGATTGGCTGGGGAGGGCAAGGAATCGGCCAGATTATGTGATGTCGCCGCTATGACAAGCGGTGGGCATTAGGGTGCTTTGATTCGCTATGGAAGGCGAGAACAGGAGAGATCCACCGGGAATTTCAACTTTGGTTGGGGGTCGTTGGAAGTGCTACCAATGCGCCATGGCGCAGCAGGCGTTAGGTCTTATTGTAACCGAAGGTGGACACCTGTGATCCATCTAATGCTTACCTATTTCGTACCCAGTATTACGCGAACGTCCCAGTGCAGTAAATTTTCCTCTCTTTTCAGGATACTGAGCGCCAATAGCGGGTATGGACTGGGGCGTAAGTCGTGGGATATACTTAAGACTACCCACAATGTCGAAATGGTGTTTGCCTTAAGGGAACCGCAACGTCCAGCTAGACCCCCACTCCAATTCTGATGTTTGAGATCAATGTCCAAATTATACAATAATTGTCATCTTAACAAGAAGACCGCTTGGCAATCTTGTCCCAAAGCGGCTAATTAACGGTTGACTTAGGCAAATCGGCAGGGGATTTTGGAAGCTGTCATTCACATTCAGCGTCGAGACCCTAAGATTGTTGGGGTAGCGCTATCTTCGCATTGACGCCAGAATCCCTTCCATGCTCCTGTAAGGTTGCTATAACGAGTGCATCTCCATTGAAGCAGAGGCTCCCCTTAGCCGTCCACACTTTCTGGGTAAGTACATCAACTGGTGTTCTAAGAACTGCCTTTTGGGGCGGCTGTCTGCGCAGGGTGCGAGTGCGTCACTATGGTCATAGAGATCCCAGAGGCATTGCCACAAATAAACCGGCACAGGATCACCTCATTAAATGTATCAAAGACCTCATGGATGGTCGGTTTTCCCGCTGGAATCGCTTTGGCGGCTAGCAGTGAGCTTCGGAGGGTGTGGTGCTTGACTCAGCAAGCTCGGGCTTCTGACTCGGGCCTAGCTGCGATATCGCCAACACCAAAGTTTCGTAGTGAGCGTTAGTTTTCGTGTTGTTTTCCGAAAACTACATTCGCGGAGGCTGTAACGCATGCCAATACATTTAGTTAATGGGAACAGCAATTGCAATTGCCTTGCGCTTTGCGCTTGCGCTCTAGGTAGTGTTTGCTCCTCAACCATAACAACAGCGACTAGGATGGTGTAAGGTCTAGCTTCAAAGAGTGGCAGCAGTGAGGAACACAGTTATTGTATATAAATACATTTGAACAGCCCAATTCTTCGTTACAAGCTCGCTCTCCTTCACGATCGCACTCTCAACTTTTGAGCGCATCATGCGACCACACCACATCCAGAATAGCCATGGTTGCAGCGAAAGATTCGTCACATGTGTCGGTGTGCGCTTTTCTTCCACATACTGAATGATGGATAGCATCAATTAGATTTTCGAAGGAGCGCTGGATCTCGCAACAACATGTCCACATCGCAAGCTTAGGTGGAATTTACTAAACATTTCTTTTGTTACTAAAACTAGTGTATTGACCAGATGCCCAAGCCATTCCATAAGTCCTAGTGAGTATAGAATGAACGCTGAAACCTAGTATACCATTACGCAGATGGTCTAGCTAACTAGACGACTTCATCTCGCAACATGGCGACCTGGATGAGAAACGGCCATATCTAAAAGTTTCCTCACTGAAAGTAGAAGTTATCGCTGCGTTTTTGTCACCGTTGAGGTATAGTCGAGCAGCTTTGGCTATCAAAGTGTTCCAACTGGTGAGAGGCATGTACGACTTTCGTTATGCTTGAGATCACCCAAACATAACCTCCTTGAATCATCCACCTTGCTCTCGTCGTTATTCCTTAGGGTTTTTTTTTTTTTTAAAAAGTGAACAGATCGTGGGAAACCGCACCAGTAGAGACTTTCTATGCCTTTTTGCTATGTGAGACTCCCTCCAGTCTTTTGGATGAGGACTTAGTTTAGGAATTTCTGCAGATATCCGAGGTCCATTGGCATTGACATTGTCTAACGTATAGAATTGAATCAGATTGGTATGGATGAACCAACTTGTCTAGATAGCTCTCCCTGACAAAGATAGAAATCAGAAATCAAGGATGATCCGATAAGCTGGAAATGGAAGCTACAATACTGAGGGGTGGTCAATGTTAGAAATTATCAACGCGAGTTCTAAAAATGAAGTGAAAACGTCTGATTACTACCTCAATGATCGAATGATGGTCCTCCGCCCCCGCTATGGGCACGCCGCAAATACGTCACCTGAATTGCATAGGGTCGGAAGGGATGGGTCTCCTCGCATCCCATGCCGGCTGCGAAACAAGGTATGACTCCGAAAGCCGGCATCGATCCACACTAGCAGCTGCCTTTGAGGTCTGCCGGCACAAAAAGTGTAGCAAATCGCCAAGCTTCGGACGACGGATTCTGATGCTAATTGGCCAGCCAATGAAATCCCGAGGTGACCATCGAAAGCCCTCTATGCTCAGCTTTAAGTAATATCGTGTCTGCACGCGACCGAGCTAAGCGTTTGCTCACAGATTCACGAGTTTCCGCTGGAAAAGTAAGGTTCCTTTTCCCTTGCCATATCCGAGAGGGAGGAAAGTTCCATTATGGATCCTAGGAATGCAATCAAGTAGCATTATACAGTGAACAGCAAGACGATGCCGCGAATGTTTTCTCTTCTCTTCTTTGGCGAGCACAATATTCAAATACTGAAACTCTTGGGGTCATCTGCCTCCATAAGGCTCCGGTCCGTTTCCGGATTCACGAAGTGGCGTCGGCTTGCGGGGCAGGACTCCCGCGAGACGCGGTCACGACCCCCCACAAATCCCCACGCCTCCGCATGATGTCCCCACAGCTCTCAAGCTACTGTTATACTCATTGGCGCCGGGGGCGGGGCGATGACCCTCGAGGCGACGTCAAGAGGTTGACGCAGGTGCTATATAACCACCAAGGTAGCTTGGACGCCCTCGCAATGGACTTGTCTCTTCGGATCCCCCCTGCAGACCTCATCCTACATACACAATGGCTTCAACACCGAAGAACATCATCGTCACCGGCGCCGGCGGCCTTATTGGCCCCATGCTCTCAAAGCGCCTGCTGGACGAGGGATACCGGGTCGTGATGACCGATATTGCGGAGGTCAAGGTTCCTGCGGGCACGAAACACCCTGAGAACGCTGTATGCCTGCAAGGTGACATCTGTGACCCAGCGTTTGTCAAGACTGTGATCGATGCCGCACAGCCGCTACACGCCATATTCGTCTTCCACGGCATCATGTCCGCCGGCTCGGAAGCCAACTATGACCTCTCCATGAAGGTCAACATCAACAGCGTCCGGGAGCTTCTCCTCACCTTGCGGCAGACGAACCCGGGCGTCCGCGTGGTCTACTCCAGCTCTCAGGCCGTGTTCGGCCAGCCGCTGCCGCCGGTGGTGACGGATAGCGTGACGCCGACTCCTGAGGGCACGTACGGTGCGCACAAGTACGCAACCGAGATCATCATCAACGACATGCACCGCAAGGGCTTCATCGACGCCTTTATCGTGCGCTTCCCAACACTGGTCGTGCGCCCCGGTAAGCCCAGCCCCGCGGCCTCGGCCTTCCTTTCCGGCATGATCCGCGAGCCTATGAACGGGGAGGTTTGCGTGCTGCCGCTCAAGAACCGCGCGTTCGAGTCGTACATCTGCTCGCCTAGCGGCACCATCGAGAACCTCGTGCGCGTGCTCAACATGGACACCGCTGCCCTGCCCAAGCACCAGCGTCACATCAACTTCCCTGGCATTAAGGCCTCGGTGCAGCAGCTCATGGACGCTCTGGCTCTGTACGGCGGGGAAGATAAGCTCCAGTACCTGAAGGAGGAGACCCATCCTGAGATCGAGCGCATACTGTTGAGCTGGCCGCAGGACTTTGATCCTTCGACCCCTGACCGGCTTGGGCTGTTCAGAGATCAGGCGGTCGGGGATCTGGTGAAGGAGTACATTGATACACTTAAGGTTTAAAACAGCATAGCGACTAGACTTGTATCGATGTAATTGCAAAAATTTTAATCTTCCTATTCCTCTTTCCTTCACACCAGAAACATATTTACTATCCTAATTTGCCTTGTGGCGTGGAATATTGAACGCTTAGCTCATTGAATAAGAACAAGTTCGGCTTCACCATGTGGCTCCTATCAATTACTGATGCTGTTAACATGTTAGCAGATCACGATAGAGAGTAATTAACCATTGTGCAATCCGTTGTAAGGTTTCACAATCAAGCGAAAGCATTGTAGGAAAGATTTGCAAACTCAGGCCATTTCTTTAACATTCTGAGATTCGCCCGGTCGAGTCCTAAAGTAAAGCACGGAACATTTATCGTCGGGGTTGCCTGACAAGGATTGTTGCGCAACGACTCGTTTAAATCCATAAAAGCAAAGCTCGCCTCTTGTCCTTTCCTCTTTAGCAGAATAATTAGTGGTTGACAGTTCAAAACGGTGACAGGCGTTGGCTTGTGGAAGCTACGTTTCTTTAACATTTGACCAATATTCGGGTGGTGCTTTCCGAAGAGCTGTTTCGAAAGTCGCTGCCTAAACAGAATTGATACATGGTATACTGTTGATAACTAGTTACACAGTCGGCTATGTAGAAGAAATGGCGTTAGATAGATTTTATACTCGGCTAGTCCTATAGAGAAAGAGAAAGGGAAAGAAACATGCACCAAGGTGTTCAATTTATAATAATTACCCAGAAATCAGCTTTGAAAACTACAGAGCTCCTGTTAACTATTTTCACTTGTGCTCATTTTATCAAACGTCGTGAATCGATTGCACACAACTTCTAAAACATAAACTTCTCTCCTAGCAAGCCAAAAAAGCTGTTGCTCTCACGTTTCATTGACCAGCTTTCCAGGAGATACCGACGTGATTTGGCTATCAATTAATCACCATTGCTGGTTCCTTTGGCCTGCGAACTACCGATGTGCCATAAAAGCTTTTTGCTACACGACACTGCTATAAACCTAGCTGCTCAACGCATCTTTGTGAGATTTGTCGGGCAATCGGCCGGGCCACTTAGCAGCTGAAATACTCTTGGCGAAGCACGCTAGACCGGCCGGGGGTTTCCCAGTCCATCACCCCTTGCCGAGCGCCACCCCCGGTTCGGCCTCTACTCTAAGGCCGACGGCCTTCCTGTTTGCGCACTGGTCTGGAGATCTGTGTGGAGTTTCCCCCACAAAACCGCAATACCCCCCAACACTATTCCCTCACGAGCCACCAAAAGAGTTGCTGCGTTTTCGCTTGGCTACCCAGAAAGAAAGCTACTACCGCGTTGCTTCAGGAAGGAGAAAAAAAGAGAGAGAAAAGTAATGTCGGCATACACGGCGGGCGACCGCACTCCTGCCGAGCCTGAAGCCGAGAATGCGAATGAAAAGAAAGATGCGCCAGATGCGAGCGAGTTGGCCATCGCGGCGGCCGCGGAACCACCCGAGTCCAGCAGGACGGTGACCTCGTCACCCAGCCAGGATGCAACTGCCGGGAGCGACGAGGGGAAATCGGAACTCCCCTTCTCCAAAGCAAAGTGCATCGCTTTAGTTGCAACAGTGACCGGCGCGAGTTTCTTGAATGTCAGTTCCGCCGTACCGTCTGGTTTTTACCCCTAACTTTGTTAATCAGTAAAGTATACTAATCTTTGACCAGACTCTAACGATCCAAACCGTGGTTATCATACTACCCACCATTGGAGAAGAGCTGGGTATCCCTGACAGCCGGCAGCAATGGATCATATCCTCCTATTCGCTCGGATTCGGTTGCTTCCTCCTGCTTTGGGGCCGTATCGCGGACATCTTCGGCAAGCGCCTCATATTTATTTTGGGCAGCGGCTTTGCCGCCATCACCATGATCATAAATCCATTTCTCAAGAACGAGATTGCGTTTGACATCTTCAGAGCGCTGCAAGGTTTGGTGAGCATATGCATCCAAGAGACAAGCCTGAGAAGTGAATTGTGCTTCGCTAACATGCGGATAGGGCGGTGCTGCCAATGTGCCGACAGCCATTGGTATTCTTGGCGTCACATTCCCTCCGGGGAAGGCCAAGAATTACGCCTTTAGTGCATATGGTACGGCCTCGTTGAATCACACTCAAACTCGAAAGTACTTGTTTGCTGACTTTTCATGCTTAGCATCCGGCGCGCCTCTGGGATCGATATTGGGCAATCTGCTCGGTGGACTAATCGCGTCTTACGCCAGCTGGAAATGGGTTTTCGGAGTCAATGCGATCCTCGCCGTGATCGTCACTGTTGCCGGTATCTTCCTCATCCCACCGCCGCCAACACCTCCTGCAGCAAAGAAGTCTCTGTCGGCTCTTTTCCAGTCTGTTGACTGGTTTGGGGGGTTTCTGGTTACTATTGGCATCTTGTGCTTGTTATTCTCGCTGACGGAAGGCAATGTCGTCGGTTGGAACACCGTCTGGATATACCTCTTGATGATTATCGGCCTGCTCCTAATCGGCATTTTTGTGACCTGGCAGTGGTATCTTGAAAACCACACCGCCCGGCCACCACTGATGAAGGTTTCATTGTTCAAGAATCGTCGATTCTGTGTCGCATTGGCTATCATGGCGATATTCTTTGCAACTTTCAATGACTTTCTCATCTACGCCACGTACTACTACCAGGATCTTCAAGGGCTCAGCCCAATACAGACAACCCTGCGATTCCTCCCAACAGGTATCATGGGAATCACTGTCGCTTTCATCGTCTCGCGCTTGATATCCAAGGTCCCGACGTACATGATGCTCATGTTTGGGAACTTTGCGGTGGCGATCGCTTGCTTGCTCTTTGCGGTTCCCATTCCCCTCGGGACGAGCTACTTCGCATCCGGACTCTTCGCTATGATAATGTCGGTAGTGGGTGCTGATGTTACATGGCCATGTCTCACGCTCTTTGTATCCCAGTCGGTATCGAAGGACGATCAAGCACTGGGTGGTGGATTGGTCAATGCATGTGGTCAGGTTGGTAGGTCCATCGGACTGGCGATTACCACCGCCCTCCAGACAGCTGTGCTTGCTCAACAGAGGGGCGTCTCGGTGCAGAGCTCGGGACAGATTGAGGTTTGGGATGATGCTTCGTGGCTTAGCATACGCGCGGCGAACTGGTTCAACTTCACTCTGGCACTTGTCAGTGCAGGAATTGTCGGTATCGCTTTCCGTGGCACCGGCATTATCGGAAAAATCCCGGCCAAGCCAGCGGCTTCCTCGGTTGAGGATGGCATTGTCAGTGAAGCAGTGGAGACAAAATCTTGATGCGCTGTGGTAGCAGCAATGTAACACTTGGTTGCGGATCACTTTATAGACCCTTTGAGCATATAGACGGAAGGGGTGAGTCTAGCGTAGCATTTTACATAATAATGGATTAATACTGCCTTTTGATGGCCAAAAAGTTAAAATAAACTGCCAAAAATTCCCAACAACGATCATTGTTCCCTTGTTTAATTATGAGATTCTTTCCAGATATAAATAGATGAGAACAAGTGACACCATGTTTGTGTTGTGTATAGCTCTCTTCAATATATCTGATGTGAGGCTGTCGCACTTGTTCCCTCTGTCCCACCAGCCGGTCACTACATTCGGTCTCTTTTCCAAGGTAAGGGAGAGGATGACTCGTCTCACGGCCTCATAACAGTCAAACTTTGGAAGATCTCCTTGCAGAGTCTTCCGGTCAACTGCTTAAAAGACGCATACACATATTATTTATTTCCGTAATGAACATTCCCGGTGAATTCCTCAGACCTACTACTTGTGTATCTCATCTCTACATAAAGGTCGTAACTGCTCCCAGAACCTCTACCTTGACACATACCCATCTTTTCAAGCCTAACACAATCGAAATAGCCAAGCACAACCCAATCCATTCAGTATCCGCCGCCATGCAGTTCATTTCAGCTGTCAAACATCTCGCTCTTGTCGCAGTCGTTCAGGCAGATGGCGACTTTTCCAACACCTACAACAGCATCGCAATCCCTGGTGAACTCATCACTCATGGCGAGGAATTTATCGTTGCTAATTGCCTCACCATCAGTGGACAGTAAAACCCGAATGCTCTGGATCTTAATAGGTAATCTCCGTACTTAGCACTCACTATGGACTACTGAGATAGCCAGTGAGAAGATCTGCCCTAATGTAGAGACTAATGTACGTGTTTCCGAAACAGCTGCCTTGGCTACGACAGTCCTAGCAACACCATAATCTGGGAGAGGAACGAAGACTCTCAACAACGGCAGTTGCTTTAGCTGCGTCACCAGTGCTCACAACAATCCGGCGGACATCTTGTGCACTTGCTACAAAACAAATATCACCAAATTCATCGAGCAGATCATCAACTTAGGTAACTACCACGCTCCGTTTTATCTAATAGTGAAGCCTATACATCCTTGACTATACTGGAAGTTGAAATTGCTAACGCTCGACTGCAGATCGTGGCATCGAGAACATCGACGGCACTCTTTCCTGCTTCGGCATCCTCGGCCAGAATGGCACCGTTCCTACTGCTCGATAAACCAGCACTATCGGCGCCTGAGAAAGATCACTGGAGGTGGCTCCAAGTGACTATTATCGGAGGGGTCACACTAGGTTGGCATTTTTCATCTTAAGAACCAGCGACTGGAGGCAAACAGGGAATTTGGATTCTCTTAGACTAGTTACACTCCAATTAAGCCATTGTTACCCAGAATCCGCGTCAGACAAACCTTGCCATTTCCACTTTCAGTGAAGATTTCTTCTTGATGCATTGACAACCATTCCTCTTCCTTAATGTTGCATGATGACTAACTATAAAGCCAACATGGCACCCTTATAATCCTCCTGGAGCACAGCACTTGTGCGAAATTCATGACCAGACTGCTAATTCCTCCAAAACATATCAATCAGCTGTCTAAATCCATCTGCTCGACACCCTCGCAAATCTCGTCCTCGTCAAGATAGTCATCAAGGACATTTCCAAGATCACATAGGTTAATGTCTCCATCGTTGTCGTTTTTCTCGTCCTCGGGTTCCCGGTCGCCCTCGCTATCCTCACAGTACTCGTGGTTGTCTTCCTCCTCAAGTATATCCTCAGATTCATCAAAGCCGCCAGCTACCTCATAGAACTGGATCGCGGCCTCGGCTGAGTCCCATCGGTGACCAGCCATGTTGAGGAAATCGTCGATTCTGAGGGCCAAGCCGCAGTGGTCATCGAAGTTGTAAGGCTCCTGGGGATCGCTATGCCAGGCCAAGCGCGCCTTGACAAGGGAGTGGAAAAGCTCGATGAAGGTAGACTCGGTAAGGCCGCTTGCCCAGTCAATGCGTTCCTTCAGGCTCGGTAGGAAGTCGAGGATGCCGCCCAGTGGATCAATGAACTCTTTGATTAGAGCTTCATCAGTGCTGGCAATCACGAATACCATCTCCAGGGCTGCCTGAACCGCAAATCGACAGGCTCGTACCTTTTGTCGGGTGGTTGCAGTGGGCGAGACGATGTTGTATGCCTTGAAGTTACGTAGAATGACTTTGTCTCGAGCGGCACGGTTGGTGACAACCAAGTGGCGCCTATAGGTCATTCCTGCTCTGGACAGGGTAGTGATAAGGAACGCGCCAGACATGGTGCCGATCCTGTCGGCTCTTCAGATAATACTTGTGATGTGTGAATTTCGAAGTAACGATTAAGCTACCTGCCGAAACACGAGGGTTTCTGCGATCAATTTTCGGGTTAGCAGCATCTGTTGAGGATGCAATGGCCAGCTGGTGTTTGGGTAGAATAAATACAGACAATTCCAGAATAGAAAAGCAATAGATGGGACATATTCATAGTACTCTGGAAATATGGCAAGGCTTCTAAGCTTAAGTGAATGGACGCTAAGCTCCAGGCGCTCATCAACTTCACGAAGAGCTGCCAACATGGACGTCGCAGCAGCCTCAGTGAACTGAGTGAATATAGGCAATACATCGGTTATTTGCCATGTTTACTGGAAGGAGTCTACTTAATGCCGAAATACTGAATGGTATAGCAACAAGCCATTTACTGTACATTTGTTCAGTCGTTTGTGTTCCATTAGGAATACACGGACATCAGGGTTCGAATCCCCGACTAGCCAGGCTTTCTCTTCTATCCTCTGTGCTGCGATACCCTCTCTTCGGATTGGGCTGGTGACCATGTCGGTGCCAATATTTAGAGACCGTTAAAAGCTCACACTGTGACTTGGCCGTAATGGTGTACGTGTGCCGGTGGTTGTGGGATCGGGGGCTCGTGGGATCTGGGGGAGAGGATTTTTTTTTTGGCCCTTTCCACGCAATTCACGATACCCTCTTGGTGCTGCTTCACTAGCGGATGAGACTGAGAAAAGATTCTTGTTTTTATTTGGCCGAAGCTCTATTGTTGGGATACCCGTCACTTTGTTCAACACGACGAAATTGGAGGGCAACAGCTGTAACATCAGTACTTCATTACAAGCATAGAATAGTCTCCTTCCAATAAATTAATCTACGGAAGTAATCAACGCGATTCTTATGACGGATACCTACGTGTAGAAGAAGTGAGGGAAAAAAAAAAAGGCTCTCGCTGTCCGCTATATTTCCAACGCCCACAAACTGACCAAGGAGAATCGCACCAGGCCACGCGCAACTCTGCTCTAGATATCTGTACATGAATACTTTGGGCTGACCACGCGAACTTCTTTACAACTTGGAAGTCTGTGCCTCCTTCTTAGCCAATGTCCTGAGATCCTTCCGCAGAATTTTCCCAGAGGGGCTCTTGGGGATTGCCGGCAGGAAAATAACACCGCCCCTCAACTGCTTGTACCGCGCAACTTGGCTGGCAACAAAGCTCTTGATTTCCTCCGCCGAGATTTGCTTGGGGTCTGCTACCACATACGCGCTAAGAAGTTGATGTTAGCTGGAGGGCACGAGATAGGGTGGTGGTCAAAAGATCACCCTCCGAAGGAAATTAAACTCACCGAGGGAGTTCGGTGCCCTCGCCAGGAACTCCGATTACAGCGGCATCGAGAATTTTGGGGTGCGATACCAAAACCGCCTCCAACTCAGCTGGAGCGACCTGCGTGCCTTTATACTTGATAAGTTCCTTTGAGAAGAAGTCAGCATTACAGTTGTGGGGCTATCAAACCAGGGGATAGATAAAGATGCAGTAAGAATAACATGCAGGGTGCATGGTGCAGGGTTGTACTAAATAATGGAGAATAGGCTGCTTGCCTTTTTGCGGTCGACGATCCAGAGCCACCCATCCCGGAACACGCCAATGTCGCCGGTGTAGAACCAGCCGTTCTTGAAGGAGTCCGCGTCCGCCTTGGGGTTGTTCCAGTAACCCTCGATGACGACGGGCCCGCGTACGAGTATCTCTCCCTCCTTGCCGGGCTCGACATCATTGCCATCGTCATCGACCAGCTTGGCGTAGTGGTTCGGGACCAGAGAGCCGACGGTGCCGGGAGGCAAGTTGGTTCGGTCAATGGGTACGGTGGTGATGCTGCCGGTGGTTTCGCTCAGACCCCACGTCTGCCGCAGCAAGGTCGTGCCCCTGCCCAGCTTCTTGCTCACCTCGACTTGCAGCTCCTCGCCCATGGGTGCGGCGCCGGCGATCGCGTCCACCCACGTGTCGAACTGGTCCGTCACGAGCGGTGACTTTGAGATCAGGAGGTAGATGGGCGGCACGCTGAAGCCGGAGGTGGCCTGGTACTTCTTGAAGTACTCGCAGAACTTGAGAAAGTCGAACCGCGGCATCCAGTACAGAGTTCCACCCATGTACGTCGAGTTGACCAAGTAGCCCTGGACGCCGGCGATGTGCGCCACTGGGAGGTGGCCAAGCGAGGTGTACTCGAAGTCTTTGGGTCGGTGAATCTCGTTGTGCTTCTTGATGGGCTCCAGCAGCAAATAACCAGCCGCTACCAGGTTGCGGTGTGACAGTTTCATGGCCTTGGGCAAGCCGGTGGTCCCGCTGGAAAAGAGAAGACACACGACGCTTGATTTCAGCTCTTTAGGGTCGGTGATGCGGCGCCAATCAAGTGTCTGGTTCGATACCGGGATCTTCGCTCCGCCAACAGGCTCGTATAACTCCAAGTCCCTCTCGTTCCTGTACGCGACGATCTTGTTCAAGGGGAAGTTCACCTTCTTGGCGGCGGCAATTGCGACATCCTGCGTGTCGGCGTTACACAAAATTATCTTGGGCGTCGTCTGCTTCAGCTGGTAGGCAAGCTCATCAGGCGTCGCTCCAGGGCTGGTGGACGAGAAAATACCCTCGGCAGCCACGGTGCCATAGAACAGAACCGGGAGCAGGTAGCTTCCAGTTGAGACGGCAAAAACTACATCCTTGCTAGGGCCCTGAGCTCCAATGCCGTACTGGTTACGCAGAACGTGCCCAAAGCGTTTCGATTCATAGCGCAATCTTGCCCTGGTGAGGTGCTTGGAGGGGTCTGCAGCATCTGCATGAATAATCTTGTCCTCGGGTTTTCTGCAATGCTCCGATTCTGAATAAGTAGTGACGTGTTAGTGATGACCGGTTACCATGTTCTGTTAAAGGAGGTAGAGTGTTTGTGCTCGAAACTCGAAACGCGAGGAAATGAAAGAGTGCGGTGATTTACCAAATAATAACGTCAGCACATCGATATCCGGCACGACCATCTGCTCAGCAGGGTGGTAGACGAGACCTTCGTCGGTCTTCTTAGGAAGGGAGGCCATATTGACTATACTCTATCCAGTCCTTGATTCGCGGAAGGGGCAAGGGGACTGCCTACAGCTGCTACGCTGAAGTTTTTAAGAACGAAAGAAAAGAAGAGCTGTCCGTGAGTTGGTAACAGCCGGGAAAACCGACCGAGGGAGATTCGGGGTCATTGGTTGTGCCAAACCCCGGGATGCATTTCTCCAAAAGAGCTGTCACAGCAGCTCCCTATCCTGTTTTGGTATATGGCGGGGGGGCTCACAATAACTAACCCAGTCACAGACCAGGTTCCACTCCCCGCATCCGCTCCAAATCGCCCTGCCGAGGCTTTGCTCCCAGATGACCTTTTGACCCCAAAAACCGGGCCCTACGCCCCCCAGCAGCCACTATAAGCCAGGCTGGAGGTTAAAGGGACACAAACTGCGGGGCAGCCTCCGTGTATCCCAGCGCATGACAGAGCCTCGGAAGCGTCTAACCCGGACCGGCTGTTTGACTTTGGTGCGTAAAGACGCCGAAACTCTCCAAGAGCGGCTAATCGCCCGGTTTCGAAACAGCTGAGAGCTCTGCCGTGATTGGCTGTTGGTATCCGGTCTCTCGGCCGATACATTCGTCTATCCTCCGTAATTCCCCAACCTCTACGCGTGGTTTTTTTCCCTTCCCTTTTCCCTTTTCCCTTTTCCTTTTCGCTCAATCTCACTCTAAGGCCCAGGTCGTGACCGAGAGCCAATACACTTACAGTCACACGTCGGGTTGGCTCGGAGCCGAAACATCGGGTGATAGGTTGCTCATGCATATCATGCATACAGTGTAGGGCAGGTAAGCTGCTAGGTGGCCAGTATGGTTCAACAGCAACGTGGTTCCACTCAGTTCTCCTCTGAATTATCTAGAGCACAATATTAGACGCTCCAAATTATCTTGTAGACGAGGATCTATAGACCCCTCATTACACCTATCCACGACATCTACTATTGAAGCACCATGTCGATAGCTCATGAGCAGGAGCTTAGGTGGGCCTTTCGGTAGATTCGTGACGTACTTAACTTAGTATATTGCTACACCCAGAGCGTTGAATGCCGTCCTTGTTAAGTTAGAATAAGAGCACGACTGCTCCTTCCCCCGCATAAATTATCTTGGCGTTGGCAAAGATATATGCACGCATCTATAATACAATAAATAACGTGAGTAGACAACTCAACATCCGCGCAACCGGAGATGATGCGGCCCAGGAGTACTCAATACTGGATGCTGTCAGCTGGCCGGCGGCTGTCTGTCTGTGGAGATTCAATTCTGCGCTACCCCTCGAACCGCGTTTGTCAAAATCCTCAATTTAGGTATCAGCCGCGACTAGATTGGAGGCATCCAAAGCCAGAACCACCACAAGAGCCCCGGAGCGGAAAGGGCGCCATGTGCGGAATCCACGCTGTAATTCGCACCGACCATGACGCCGAGATTTCCCATGACCTCCAGCAAGCTCTGTTGAACCGTGGTCCAGATTACCTTGGACAAACTACACGCGTCGTCTCCCACGATGAAGATGACAGCCTAGTCATCTCCTTCACGTCCACCGTCCTCGCGTTGCGAGGGGATCGCGTCGCGAAGCAGCCCTTCGAGGACGATGCCTCCAACTCGGTGCTCTGCTGGAATGGCGAGGCGTGGAAGATTGGCGATCAGCTAGTCAGAGGCAACGATGGCGAAGCCGTATTTTCACTGCTCACGAGTGTGTCCTCGCCGGATGCGGTGGAGCGCAAGAATCACATATTGACGGCCCTGCGAGGTATTCAGGGCCCCTTTGCTTTCCTTTACTTGGATTACCCCGGCAAGTGCCTGTACTATGGACGTGACCGTCTGGGCCGACGCTCGTTACTCGTCCACCGGGCTTCGGATCAGTCAGCCCTTACCTTTTCCAGCATCGCCGACTCTCGAACCCCTGAGTGGGCGGAGGTCGACGCAGATGGGATTTATACCATGCCTCTGGTTCCAGGGGGCACTGGGATTCTACAAGCTGTCAGACATGACTGGGTTCCGTCCGGAGCGGCCGATCTGGTAAGTGCCGGATAGTCCTTGATAGTTCGAGGATCTGTGAGGCTCACTGTCCTAGATCTCGGGTATCGGCAGGTTTAACATGGCCCTACCTGCTTTCAATGAGGTACTCGATTTCACGACGCCGTCCGTGAACATGCTACGGCATCATCTCACAGAGTCTCTGAAACTACGGGTTCTGAATGTCCCAGAGCCACCTAGCACCACAGATCCTCCATTGGAAGTTGATGTCCGTATCTCCATTCTATTTTCGGGTGGTCTCGACTGTACCGTGCTAGCAAGGTTGGTCGATGAGATTTTACCAAGTTCTCAAGGTATTGATTTGATAAACGTCGCCTTTCAAAATGGTCGAGACGCTGCGTCTCAGCAGAGTCTGTCAGACGAAGATGCCCACAAGGTATACGAAGGATGTCCCGACAGAATAACAGGCAGGAAAGCATTTGCGGAACTCAAGGCCGCTTGTCCTCTTCGTTGGTGGCGCTTTATTGCGGTATGAGCAACCTATCTGGGGAATATCCCTCCAACTAACAATACTGAACAGGTGAATGTTCCCTTTGCGGAAACGATGGCACACAGACCTCGTATTGTTTCTTTGATCTTCCCCCACAACACGGAAATGGACTTGTCCATTTGTCTGGCGTTGTACTTCGCGAGCCGAGGTATTGGAGATGGTTATGTAACCAGCTCTGAGTGGGCCCCGGCTACACCAAGCGTCACCACCCCAGCGAGAGTTCTGCTTTCTGGCCTCGGTGCTGATGAGCTTTTCGGTGGATATGGGAGACATGATTCCGCGTTTCAGAGACGCGGATATGCAGGACTTATCGACGAGCTGATGCTCGACGTCAAGAGGATCGGCGAACGTAACCTGGGAAGAGATGACCGGGTTTTGTCCCATTGGGGTAAAGAGGTACGGTTTCCGTATCTAGACGAAAGCTTCATCAAATTTGCCATCGAGTGTCCGGTCTGGGAAAAGTGTGACTTCGAGAACAAATTTCACCCAGCAGTCATTGAGCCGGCCAAGCGGGCATTGCGGCTTCTGGCTGACCAACTTGGGCTCAAATCGACATCCAGGGAGAAGAAGCGAGCGGTGAATATCCGTCCACCTTATATCTGTATAAGTGGGAGGGGCAAGCTGACTGTTTGACTAGATTCAATTCGGGGCAAGAACGGCAAAGCTCGAGAGGGCAGCTGGAGGTCCAAGAGTTAGGGGGACAGATGTTATCACTTGATCTGCGGTCTATCGTATATGGCAAGTGTAATTCCCTGGCAGTGATGATGCATCAGATACTTCCGAGTTGGTGTTGCTAGAAACTGGGAAATCATTACTGGAGCTGTGTGTTTCTGCCTTGGGCAGTAACCCGTCAATAATGTAAAAAGCCCAACATGCCGCCAACAATGACGTCGTAAAAAGGCAAGTCTGAGCCATACTTTGGGGTCTAGGACAGGAAGAAGAAATGAGCCCAATCAGGGAGAACGTTTTTTTTTTTTGGAGGCATGAATGGGTCTAAACATTGGTCTCGGTGTATAGAGTTATGCTACTATATACTTGTCCACCATTATTGCTGCAAGTAGACTGTCGTATGTTCCTGTGATGAATAAGATGTCTCAATGCAGAATATCTTGGGGAAATCACAGAGCATTTGAACTAAACCAACTTATGAACTACTTTTGGAAATATCAACATTAACTGGACTGATGCAAACCATATCGTCATTCATACATGACCGACAATTTCGAATGTTACAGTGGCGGATATTTCGTCACGTGAGCTTCACCAAACTCCTCATCTCATCATGACCCTGATTTGACGCTCGCAGGCAGACAAAATAAGCGACTGCATTTACTATACTAAGAGATAAAAACAGGCGGTACTAAGCACCCAGGCAGTTAGATTCAATTGCTCTCAAATGTTCTTTGAACATCCCTCAAATCAATCTTGCGGGTATTTCAGCTGAAACATTATGGCGCCTCGAGACCAGGAGCGCCCGGAGCATGACCGTTACCGCTATACGCACCACTCTGGTAACCCCGCCAGCCCTGGCAGGCGGTCCAGGGCCAACGAAGGGTATTACTCTGACAACGACGATATAATTAGGAGGAGCAATAGATCACAACCGCAAGTTTCCATGGCCTACCAGGTCCCATCTCCTCCTCCACGAGCGAGCAGGCACAGAAGGACGAGGCGGGAGGGTGATCGGCCAGAGACATTAGAAAAACAAGCCCCTTCACCACCGCGATTGTTTAGGAACAGGAGCACTGGGAAAGTTGGGCATGCAGGACGACACAGGGAAGAGAAGGTTCCGACTCCTCAATATCTAAGCCCAGATGCAGCTCGAAAGCCTCGGCCGAGATCGACATCTGGAGGTAGCGAGGATAGGTTCACACCGAGAAGAAGCTTTCCTGCTATAGTTGAGCAGCCTACCGTACCGAAACTGGAAATACCAACATCAGAGGAATCCAAACCCGACAATTCCCGATCTCGCCGCCCAGAAGGACGCCCCTGGGCTCAAAATGCAGCCACGAAACAACAGGTGTACGCAAGCGTCAACCCTTCCTCCACAATGATGGCCCCTTCTTCTTCTTCTTCTCCAAGTGTGCTTGGCGAAAAGTTGTATCAATACATGGAGTTGAAGCCGTTTGAGTTCCGCTTGGTCAGGATCTTCCCAGCCAAGATGTTTGCCATCAAATGTGAGATTTTACACGAGTCTCTCACGCATCCGCCCCCATATACTGCCCTCTCCTATGCGTGGGGCGATGTGGATGATAAGCGGACCATTCAGCTGGGGAATATAGAAATCTCCGTGGGTATGGGTCTCTATGGAGGTCTCGAGGCCATACGCCAAAAGGGCGAGGACGTCCTCGTCTGGGCTGACGCGCTGTGCATTGACCAGCAGAATCGGGATGAGCGAAGCAGTCAAGTGCAGATGATGACCGAGATCTACGCCAAAGCAACGTCTGTCGCTATTTGGCTGGGCCCCGCGGAAAACAAAAGCCATCTGGCTGCAGAATTCCTGAAGGAGATTGCAGTGCGAGCCCGCGACCCAGAGCAGATCCAAGCCATGATCTCCCAAGATCGTTACATTGAACAAATCGAGGCCGTTGCCTGCCTGTTTCAGCGAGACTACTGGAGCCGGCTGTGGGTGGTTCAAGAGGTCTTCAATGCGAGGTCCATCAGCGTGTACTGTGGGTTGACTAAGCTACCTTGGAGCCTCTACAAAACGGCGGCTCAAGTCTTCCAACGACACAAAAAGGACTTGGATCTTTATTTCTCCGGGACTGCTTCAGACTCTCGAAACAGAAGGAGATTCTCAACCCTAACAAGCTCACTGAGCTACGCGCAGGTTCTAGTGTACGATGGGCCCGGAAGTCTCTTGGACTTTGGCTCCCTTGACGGCGTCGGGGACGAGGCGCTGCTAGATGTGATGCGCACCTCCAGAAGGAAGCTCACTAGTGAGCCTCGGGACAAGATCTTTGGTGTTCTCGGAGTTCTCCCAGAAGATATTCGCAGGGAGTTTCCCGTGGACTATAGCCTCTCCGTCAAGGATGTGTACACCGACATTGTGGACTTCTTGATATACACCACGGAGCGTTTGGATGTGATATGCGAGTCGATACACTTTCCAGCACAGACTCACACAGCCAGGCTGCCTTCATGGGTGCCCGACTGGTCACAGCACTCTGAGACTTCAGCGCTCGGGCACTTGTATAACTTCTCGGCAGCACGCGACACCAATGCACGATACCAGTTCCTGGACAAGCGCCGCAACGAGCTGAAGATATCTGCCATCTATATCGATACCATCAGATGCCATGGGATCGCTGTGGGCACTTTATGCACTCTGGCCGACTACTTGATGGCATTTTTACACTGGAGGGCGTTACTACTAGACTACGTGAGCTCAGAGCCGGCTGACTACCAGATGGAGATTCAAGAGGCATTCTGTAGGACTTTATCCCTCGGGCAGGTACCGTCAGAATGGCGAGGTCGATCTCAGGACTGGATGAGAAGATGCTACGAGGTTTTCGCAACACATATCCGTAAGCGACTACCACAGCTACCGTTGGACGACCAACTACACGCTCACTTGCTCGCGGACGGCGCGGCCAAGCAGGACATACGCCAATTCCTGCAGCGCAACTTTGGTGCGCACATGATGGGCCGCTCCTTCTTTATCAGCAGGAGGAGCCGCGTGGGTATGGGCTCAGGTTTCATGCTACCGGATGATATTATCGTCGTGCCGCTTGGCTGCCGGACACCCATTATCCTCCGCGAGGAGGGGGGCAAAGAAGGGCGATACCGATACGTCGGTGACGTCTATGTCGATGGGTACATGGATGGAAAGGCGATCGACCTTTTGAACTCTGGTGAAAAACAACTTAAAGAGTATGTTCTCGTGTGATGTATACCGCTCGTTCAAAACTTCAATGTTCCTCTTTGGGCACGCTATTTGATACAGAATCGCAAAGTCTGCACGCGGTTCCGTCTTGGCTTCTCATCTGTGCTCTTGACAATATTCACTATGCGGCAGATAATCCTCGCACATTCTGGACTTGGGGGGGGGACGGGATAGTGCAGTGGTGAAGATAATTGTATTGCAAAAGTATTTCAATCAAGCAGCCAGCAAGTATCATCTAGCTCCTTACTTCCACATCAAAAGGGGTAGTATCCTCCTACGAAAGTGGCGGACAAAGCATCTGAACATATGGTGCCGGAATCACGAACAGCCCAATTGACTTAGATAGATCTTCTAAAACGCATTTTGGTCTCCAGGTCTTCGATTGTCTGGGCAGACAGGGGGGGAAATGGGGGGGAGGCCACGCTGAGAGAGAAATAAGGAAAAGCAGAAGCAGAGTATAAGTTAAGAGACTAGCAGAAAGTGTGACAGGGGCTCCACGACAAGTGAATATTCTGTCGGGTAGCGCCAAGTGAGTCAATGGCAGAGGGGCAAATTGTCTCATAGTTGGTGCGAAATCGGCTCCAGGGGTTTTTACTTTAGTCCTGGTTATAAAATGACGAAATGCACAATTCCCGGCCTAGGGGTAGCTCCTATCTCTCTCGCCTTTTGTTACTGAAATCGCAAATAATTGACATAAAAGAGTGAGTTTTTTTTTTCTTTTTTTTCCAATTTGGTTTGAGATCTCCATTCGACAACAGACCGCCTGATTGCACCTCTCCAGGATCACCATTAACTAACGTGGTATCCTCCATTCTAGCAAAGCGCGTGACGCAAGTGGTGCGAATAAGCTATCGACTAAGTACCATTTTAGGTCACCGCCTTTCGACTCTAACTTTTCCCCCCTCGTCAAGTAGCGTTGAAAGCACGCGAATTTCCCGGCCCGTGCATTTACTCCGAGCTGCGACCCCACGACTGGGCCCGGCTTTTTGCGTTGGCTGGTATTGGACACGGCAGAAAAAAATTTAGGTAAGGAAACCGCCCGCTCTGCATCCCGCAATCGCTTAGACCTCACAATATCCCAGGGTCATATTCAGTCACCGATATTTCCAAAGATGCCTACAGTTGTTCACTTGAGGGCGGAGACCAAGCACTTGGAGCGCCGATCGCCGCGTAGGTTACCAATGCCCCGATGAGAAACCTTTTTTGAGGCCTTTTTTTCTATCGCATCTTCTTTTTTTTTACTTTTTCGTTCAGCTCTTAGGCTTTTGGTTTTGTATCTAGTCGCAGCGTCAAGCTAACAACCTTGTTTTTTTTGCTACGTATAGTCTCGCCAGCATCGGCCAAGGCTCTCCTCGAGGCTGGCTATGTTGTCAAGGTTGAGCGCTCGACTGACCGCATCTACAAGGATGAGGAATACTCAGCCGTCGGTGCAACCCTCATCCCCGCTGGTTCGTGGGTCGATGCCCCGCAGGAGGACATCATCCTGGGCCTGAAGGAGCTTGATGCCGTCGGCGGCCCCCTGAAGCACACCTTCATCCACTTCCAGCACTGCTTCAAGAAGCAGGACGGCTGGACCGACGCCCTCTCGCGCTTCTCCACCGGCGGCGGCCTGCTGTACGACCTGGAGTTCCTGGTCGATCCCACCGGCCGCCGCGTGGCCGCTTTCGGCTACTGGGCCGGCTACGCTGGTGTCGCCATCGCCCTGCTGTCCTGGGCTCACCAGATCCTCAACCCGGGCGTGCCCCAGGGCGCCGTGCCGGTCTTCGACTCGGCCCCGGCCCTGACCGCCTACGTCAAGGCGGCCCTGGAGCCCGCCATCAAGGCCAACAAGGGCGAGCTGCCCCGCGTTATCGTCATCGGCGCCCTGGGCCGCTGCGGCAAGGGAGCCATCGACTTCTCCCTCGGCGCCGGCATCCCCACGGAGAACATCCTGAAGTGGGATCTGGCCGAGACCGCCAAGGGCGGACCGTTCCTCGAGATCACCACGTCCGACCTCTTCGTCAACTGCGTCTACCTGGGCGCCCACCGCATCCCCCCCTTCGTCACCAAGGAGTCCCTCGACGTGCCCGAGAGGCGCCTGCGCGTCATCTGCGACGTGAGCTGCGACCCCAACAGCGAGAACAACCCGATCCCCGTCTACTCCACCTACAGCTCGTTCGACAGCCCCACCGTCCCCATCGCCCACAAGCTGGATGGACCGGAGGTGCGCGTGATCGCCATCGACCACCTGCCCACTCTGATCGCCCGCGAGTCCAGCGACGAGTTCTCCAGCTTGTTGCTGCCCAGCCTGCTGGCCTTGGACCACCGCGATACCGAGGGTGTCTGGACCAGGGCGGAGCAGACGTTCAAGGACAGAGTCCAGGACCTGCCTTAAAAAGAAGAAAATCAAAGAAAGAGCAGAAACTGAAGACTTTTCTTCCTCTTTTTCTCTTTTTTTGGATGTGAAAAATAGTAGAGCGAGAAGGGGTTTTTCATGTAGACTTAAAAGAAGAGTTGGGATGCCTTATTCTTAGCACTACGTTACATCATCCACGTTGCAGCAGCCTTTTGCAGTGCTACGAACCGAATTGTGAATTGACCTGGAAAACAAAATCCAGCTTGAGCTCTCTTGTATGTAGGGCCGGTTTTACTGCCACACAAGTTTGACCAATCATGCAAGAACCAAGCAACAACAAACACGTTGTGAATCTTGGGGGGCTTCGACGACTGTAAAATATCCCCGCGGGTCTGACCAGGCCGTTTGCCTTGGTTTCAAGTAGACCTCTTGATAATGAACCAAGGCCCCAGTGATTTTTCTTTTTCCTACGAATCAGCATATGTCCAAGGCACTAAAGAAACCCCAGACTAATCAACGCCGTCAAATGAAAATTACTTTGATAGATCGACTCTAAATCAACAATGCAATTGTGACAACATTCTCTCTTCCCAGTATATGGGAAATGGGAATGTAAGTTCATGCCAGAGGCTACAAACGAACCACTACTGACCGCAGGACCCCGGTCACAACATACACCACCATTACGTCATGGTAACATCTTGAAGTTATAAATAGCCTTACTGTGGAGTGAGTATAGCATCTGTAAAGTAATAATCTTTGTGCAAGTAGATCACCCAGTTCAGTGCTTCGATTTGAAAATGCCGCTTACATATAGTTACCCAAGATACATGAGCGACAAATTCATAAACCAACGCCAACGATGTGTCCTCTCCCTAATCCACAAACCGATAAACTCCAAGATATGTCCCCATCTGCACACTGTTGGAAGGGGGACAATGAATCCCAAAACGTTAAACGCTAGATGTTAGCCACAGAACAATATACCATACCAAGTATTGCTTAGAACACACAAATTTCACAGCCCGCGCAACCCGCGGTACTCATCTTCAAATAAATTGCCCTGCCTCAGCGTCCATGAAGCCCAACGGTCCCGAGCTCGGGGCTATAATATCCGGGAGATCCTCGAGCTTGGGAAATCGCCGGTGGGGTGCGTAGTACTGCCGATTGTTCCTCTCGACCGCACCGGCGGCACCAGTTCCCCCTTTTCTCGAACTTGTAGAATTGCTCTTAGTTGTCTTGGAACTTGAAATTGGTCTTTCTGCTTTAATCTTGGCTGGCTCTTCGGTCAGCGGTAGAGCGTCATCGCAATTGGGAGCCTTTACAGCTTGACTCTTTACGCTAGGTGCCCTGAGTTCATCAGCGACCTCAGTCTTGCAACAATTATCATCGTTCTGTGGTGAGAGTGATGACGTTGTGCTCTCTGAACTGTGGATATTGTCATTTGGTAGCTTTCCCTTGTCAGGTCTTAGTGATATCGATTCTGAAGAGGTTTCCCGACTCATCTGAAGCGGCGGCATTGGTGCTTCTTCATGTTTTTGTCCTTCTATTTCCTCTTCTTCCTCTTCGTGGTGCTGCTGCTTCCGGTGGGCTAAACGCCGGCTCCTCCGATAAGCAAGAGTGTTTTTAGGTTTCTCAGGGGTCTTAGCCTCCCACACAGTGATACCAATGTTCACCTGCCGATCTACTTTGTACCATGGGATCCTCGACGGAGCTTGCGCTACTATTTCCAGGCCGGAAAATTCTGCTGTCGAGCCAAATTTGTCGGCCTGCGATTCCTTCTCGGGTAGTGCGTCGTCCCACTCTGGAATCACAAGATCTTTACTGGGAAGTATCCGACACAAGCACCGCCAGTTACCTGGGAATTGGACCCATTGTATTCGAAATACTACAGTGCAGATGTGCTCTTCTTGGTAAGGGGTCCTTTTTTTGTCTGCTTTGACCAGCTCTATGGCGGCAACGTGAGAATCATGGGAGGATGACCATCGAGGGCGGATGCAATGAAGACTTTTGGAGTTAAAATTCCAGTCCTCGGCGTCCCCAGGACAGCTAGGTTTCCACATGAAAGTGGAATCGAAGTTGGAGCAGTGGAAAACGACAGGAGGCACGTCAGGCGACGGCGACTCCTGCGGGACCGTGACCGACATGCGCTGTGCTGCCGAATGCATGGGGACAGTCCCCAGAGCCCCCGTTCTAGCGTATCGATCGTATGCTAATTTGACCATGGTGAAGCTGGGGCATTTGGCGGTGTACGGATCAAGCCAGTTCAGAAAAACATCGTAATGGGTTCCGGAACCGAAAATGGCTGCCTTCTCTTTCATCAGGAGTGACACAGCCAAGCCCTGGTTCGTCATTGTCCAAGGATACGACGGTCCTGGCAGCCTTCTCATTCTCGAGCAGTCTATGAACCAGTCAGGCGACTCGGCTAGGAGGCCTAGGTGCCCCGGCTTCTCCGTGGTCCATGCGAATATAGTCTCGTCCGCAGATTGTCTAATTATGGCATCTTGCAAGCGGATGAACGCAGCTAAACCTTCCTCTCCGTAGCAGGTTTGCAAGTTGACATTGAATATACCAAAGAGGGAGTAGGCCATGTCCTCGGGACGTGTCGTGCGCCGCCCTGCCGCCCAGCGCATCTTCGAAGCCACATTGATGGAAGCGAGAGATTGGCGGTTGCCGAGTATGTGCTGAGGCACACCGGTGCGCTCCTCGATGGTACGAGCCAGGTCTATTTTGCTGACCGCATCGTCGATGCATGCCCAGTTGAGGTCAAAATGCTTGCGCTTTCTAGGAGCGACCAGCTCCTGCAACGTCCATCCTCGCGTGAACCACCGGCAAGACTTTAGTCTATCTTGCCATGAACGACCCTGTTTGATACGTAGGTTTAGTGAATAAAGGCTCCTTCGCCTTGTCAAAAAGTAAAAACCAAGAACCCTAAATCGGTGCTCACCTGGTCAAGGTATTCGAACTCATCATCCACCTCTCGGGTCTCCAGGTCATTATCGATGTCAAAGTCCTCAAAGTAGACGTAGCACACATCGGAGCGCTCGTACCACTTGTACATGGAGTTGATGGCCTCCTGGAGCTCCGCGTGGTTGGTCTTGTCGATGCAGCAGGAGTCGATCCATATGTAGTGGTACCCGTCCCTGGCCGCCACATCTGCGCTCCGGCACACTTTGGCGTATCCCTCCTTCTTCTTGACGGAGCTGTGCACCAGCCCAGCTGAGGTTCGTGCCCGGAGGTCGGTCCAGGTGATCTCCTGCCTGCCCCATGTGTGCGACAAGATGGCGTACTTGGGGATGACATCGGGGCTGAACTCGACAACTTCGAGCGAATCTGTCCGCAGGAGCTTCATTCTGTAGGGTATATATTCATCTGATCCGCAAAAGAACGCCCTCGATGGGTTTGAACGCTCCGGTATTGGTTGATGGGGGGGGGGGGCGGGGGTTGAGAAGCCTGTTGAGGAGCCCGCTCCGCCTCAGCTATCGGCACTGGCGCGCCCCCAACGTGGGCAGGACCCGCCAAGATGCCGGGTGGGGCTAGTTAGCGCGGCAGCCACCACGAACTGCCTAAGGCTTCAATGTTCCCCCATACAATACGGTACGCAGGGATGCGGATGGACCCAGGAGCTCATGAGTGTGGGGAGCTGAGTATGTAACTATTCCTTTTCGTAATGGGAGGCAACCTACTACAGGGTTTTATTCATTTATAGGACCAACGAGTGGGGTTTAACATCCTAGTTTTCTCTCTTGTATCACCAGCGCTGACACAGCGCGTATGAGTTAATTTGGTATTCACGTGCAACACTTTGAAGAACTTCTGCTGACATCTCGATTATATTTTCATTCATAGTATTAACCTCCATTATCACGTGGCTTCTATGATACGTCACAGGATGGTGACAACGTGTGAGTAACCATAAACCCATTCCACCTGTAAATAAATAACTGTATGTAAATCGGAGGGAGAAGATGGATCACCGAGCAAGCCTCAAGCTTGTTGTATGTAAAAAGTTCGGCCAAGTATCGGAGTAGAGAAGTGAAGACAAAACCAGGTCAGGTTTGGCATTAAGTACTCCAGGACAATACGCCACACCGCGTGAGGCGAGCCTAGATAGCTGAGCCACGCCGTTCCACATTCTCGACGACAGAGATGTCCAGGACACCATCCTTGGACTTGGCAGCCGCAAAAGTGGTGTGGGGCTTCCATTTGGCCGAAGTGCGCGGGTTGGTCTCCTCCATCATCTGATCGACCTGCTCGAGCGAGAGACCCTTGGTCTCGGGCACGAGGAAGTAGCTGTAGATGAAGGCGCACGTGCACAGGCTGCCCCAAACGAAGAACACCGACGACTTGAGGTTACCACGGTTCTCACCGACCATGTAAGGGGTGATGACGGCGATGATGGTGTTCCACAGCCAGTTGGAGGCCGTCGAGAGGGCAACGCCGCGCGATCGGATGGGCAGAGGGAAGATCTCGCCGATGACGATCCAAGCACCAGGTCCCCAGGTCGAGGCGAAGAAGAAAATGAAGATGGCGATGAAGGAAATCTGTGCGTTGACCGCAGAGATATTGTTGGCAAGGCTGTTGTCAGGGTTGGCCGGGTCCGGGTGCGTGTGGTTGAAGCCGACGGTGACACCGATGATGGCTACGATGAACTGGCAGATCAACATGCCCAGGGCTCCCCAGATAAGGATAGTACGACGGCCGAAGCGCTCGACGGTCCAGAAGGACAAGGGGGTGGAGAGAACGTTGACGAGGGTGAAGATGAGAGAGATCAGGAACTCGTTCTTGATAGCTCCAGTAGACTTAAGGAACGGTGTGGAGTAGTAGAAGATGAAGTTGACACCCGTCCACTGCTGCATCATCTGCAACGAAGTACCCAGGATAGTCTTGCGCAGGTTCGAGTTCGAGGTGAACAATCCTCCGCGGAAGCAGTTTGCCCAACTGCCAAACCAAGTGGTAGAGGGGATGAGCTGACGCTCGTACTCCTCATTGGCTACGATCTCGGCAAGCTCGACCTGGACATACTCCGACTCGGCGGGCTGCCCACGAAGGTGCGCCAAAGAATCCGCAGCCTCTTGAAGCCTGCCTTTCTTGACAAAGTATCGGGGCGAGTCGGGGAGAAACAGTAGACCGAGACCGAGAATGAGGGCCCAGGCGAACTGAATGGCAATAGGAATGCGGTAGTTGCCAGTATCTGTGCGGTCCTTGGTGGCGTAAACTACAATGGAAGCCAGCATGATACCGATGGTGATGCAGAATTGGTATCCGGCGACAAGGGCACCGCGGACCTTACGGGGGCACTATTCGTTGCGAGCAATAATTAGCAAATGAAACACAGCAACAAAGTGACTGGAAGAGCTTCCGAAATCATGTTGACGTTGTACTTACAATCTCAGACATGTACAAGATCACGATGGCAGACTCGAAGCCGACTCCCAAGCCGGCAATCAAACGGCCAGCGACAATGGTACCTAAGGAGCTACCATGACCAGTGATCATCTGAATGACGACACCAAAAGCGTAGATCGCACAGCCGATAATGACCGTCCACTTTCGACCGATCCAGTCAGAGAGATCACCAGAAATGAGGGCTCCGAAGAAGGTGCCGCATGAAAGGATGGAGACGATGAGGGAGGTGTGGGACTCGCTGATGGCATCGAGAGCCGCGCCTTCGACGGCCTCGATAAAGATCGGCGAGCCCAGGACACCATTGATGTAACCCGAGTCGTAACCAAAGAAGATACCACCAAAGGAGGCAAAGGCACAGATTAGGTAGGCCTGCCAGGTTACAGGCGCCTCAATGCGGTTTACATCCTGAGTGGTTTGCAGAGTGACAGAGGGCTGGGGAGCAGCTGCCCCGGTCTCCTTCTCGTGAACGTCAGCCATAGTTTGACCGTCGCCGCTGCCCGAAGGGTTGGTTCAACGATATTAGAATTTTTTTTTCTTGGGGAGAAATAGAGCTGTCCGGCAAAAGCGTGAAGCAGATCACAAAGGACAGAACCGCACAGTGCTCCCAGTGGCAGAATGAGGAGGAGCTCACGGGGGAGACGAGGCCCCTTCGCTTCTTAAGTGAATGGCATGATGCTTATATATGCATGCAGTCTGGTACCCGGTGCATGCAGTGGAACGATCCTACAGTCTGGCCTGGTCAATCCTCGAAACGCAAAACGACGCCAGCGAATGGGAGCTACCAGCAGGAAAAGGTAGGCGGCAAGGTTTTGCAGCCAGACCAACCTTGAATATAAGCCAAGACATGTCGCGGGGAAGCTGTAGCGAATCAGACGGCGCAAATCCTCTGAGTCCAGCCTGGGGTGCGCTCGGATGCCGACCAACTAAGGTTCGCTAGGCCGCCAAATACAATGTGAGCCAAGACAATATCGCCGTGGAAAAGGCCGATCAAGTTGGGGAAACCCAATCTAAACCCCATGACCCTTAATGCACTTGGGGTGTCTAATTGACCGACCTGAAGCTTTGGGGCACTCCCATTTGACCTCCCCGCACGCCACCCCGCGAATATGCCCATCGTAATCGGCGCGACTCACGATGGCTTCAGGTCAGCTGCTTAACCGAGCCTTGACGGACCGAGTACTCGTGTGCGGGCACCCTCCCCCGCATTCCCTAAGAAGAGGCAGTTGCTGACTTTTTACCCCTAAAACGTTCGCCCATCACATCATTAAGGGGCGAAGTCGTTGAATCATTATTCGACATCGCGTATGGCGGGTGCGGAGGCTGCTGTGCTCTTGTTCTCCTGCCATCCTATCTTGGCGCACGTGCTGAATTCGTTTTCGGGTCGATTGCCTATTTTTGATTTAGCTGTGCCACACGTGTCAGTGCCGAGCTTCTTTGCTACCCATCTCCCCTGTCTCTGTAACTGGGAAAGCTCATGTGAAACTTTTTCACAGTAATTGCCTTCGTCGCGTATACTTTTATTGTTTTTCTTTGTTCTCTCCATCTCCTTCTCCTTCAATAATTGATTATAGAACTTTAAATCCACTTACACCTTAAATTAAGACCAATTTGCGCTCCTCCACGCAAGACAGTTGTCGTTAAATTAGCCCATGTTGTGATATACTAGCCTGACTGTGGCGTCCGTTGCAGAACGCCGTCTCGATGCTCTCCACATTGGCAGTCTTCGTAGCCCGCACAACGAAAGCCCAGCTCGCTGGTGTCGAAGTAGAGCACTCGAGGCGACGCCAAGCGCTCCTCCTGAGACCAGGCTCGCGCGAATAGTGGCCACCGTGCCAGCATCCCGGGCTGTTGTAGCTGCGTCCTGGGCCAGGACAGGAAAGGGCCGTGAGATTTTCGATAGTAGAGCGGCCAAGCCTCTACGCCGCGCTCCACGACTGTCAGCAATCGTGGGTGCCACTCTTCGCGGCTTGAGAAAAGGCCCGAATAGGGATCGTGACCCCATAAAGCGCATATAGTGACAAAGGCGTGCTGGTAGACTGAAGTTATCGCGCCTGGGTCCTGTGCCCATGATTCTCGATCTCCTTGCAGCGTGCAGAGGCTATCAATCCACAGATACTGTACCCCTAGTCCACGAGTGAACATGATAGAATCCTGAAATGTTTTCGGAAGAGACGACCATCGTATCCGTTCCATATTATCCTCGAATTCAGAGTACGTTGACATGAACTGAGAGTAGCAATTATTGTCATTGTCGGTGCTGTCGCTCCAACAGTAGCTGAGTGCATTATACAGGGAACCGTCCATGATTTGGCTTTTGTGATTGAGAATTACATCTTCTGATCCGTCCGGATGCCAGACGTTGATCAAGCGCATCGGCAGGAAACTGTCAGGAGCTTTCGCACAAGTGGGATTCTCATGGAATGCCAGGCAATTGGAGATCTGAGCGCTTGCCCAGTCCAAAGAATTTTGGTAGAAAGCGGAGGCCGAAGGAGGCTGATAACTCCGCAAACCACTGGGAATATCAGTCGCCGTTGACGGCACGGACGTGAATAAGCTGTAAACAATCCCTGGGTAGATGCTATCGACTCCTCTGTCGATAATACATTGACTCCTGTCCTTCATTTCGATAGTCCAGTACGGCTTTGGGAATCGAGCGGCTAGGTCCATGCTGACTTTGACCAACATCTTCGCCAGGGCATGGCAGCACAGGCAGGCAGTGATCGATGGGTCATGATGTATTGCATTGGCGATGGCGCCGGTAATTCTAACGTTGTCGAAGAAAAATTGTTCAATACCGATCCACCCACATCTCATACAACAATTTATGTGGGTAGGACGCTCGCGACCATCCATTTCCGGATCGTGATAAACGTTCCAATGAAGGGGCAGTTGTATTCTGGGCGTCGCCGGAAGCCCCGGGTTGACCTGCGTTGCGAATCGTCCGGGGCTCAAACTGTCAAATGTCGGCTGTTCCATCTCTATTTTGGAGAGTCAAGTGAACAATGATATGATATAAAGCTATCCAGGGACATAGTGGATGTTAGGTAGCAATACACCAAGAACAGGCTTGGTAAATATGTTCAGCCTAGAGTGCTATCCGAGATTTCCCAGTCAGAACTGATCCTTTCTTTTTTTTTTTAAAAAAAAAAAAAAGAGAGCAGGGCAAAGTGCTTCCAGAACTCGGGAAGCGTGACATAAAATGTATCACTCAGAATCCAAGACCCGCACCAATGGAGTTGAAACCCCTCACTGCCTTGATGCGAGGATCGATGCAACTCTATCTAATGAAATTTTGGTATAAGCCCCCTCCACGAGAGGTTCGGCCCCCACACCGGCTCTTGGCTAGATGCCGCGTTACGTAGTGTAACCGTGTATCTGCAGTGCAGTGCACACTGCTATTGTATGCCTAGATAAGGTACTTACGCCTAGCAGAACTAAGTATCTATTACATCCTCTCGGGAAACAGCACCATTTATATGCATGGATGTGAGACTCTGTCTGGAATTTTCCATGTGTCATGTAACCATTCTAGAGTGCAAGGACTCCCCGAAATCGTGATAGCAGCGGCTGAAAGACACTAGACATCCAGCCACTGCTTTCACCAGCCTGAAAATAGAATATCTCGATAAGTACTGAACTGTACTTGGCAGCTTAGTTGTGAGGCTCGGTGAAGCGCGAAATGGATGATCAGCATCTTCCGGCGGTGCAGTGGCGGTCAAGCCGCTATTTGCCTTTACCAATACAGTAATGCTCTTTAGGCTTGCTGGGTCACTAGGTACGGTTATTTGCTAAATTATCCCGTATACAACAGAAATCTGGAGATATATATCAGTGGGAGAGGGAGAGGCCGGCCGCCTGGCGCCAGAAAAGCACATAATACTTTGCAGTTCTGTCCCTACATCGCCGTTTGATCGTGTTCTGCAAGATATATACCCATAGAAACCAATTTCTAGCATCGGGCCAGTGTATTAAAGCTATTTCGAACGTTTAAGAGATATTTGGTTAGTCTCTTGCCAGTGAAATCGATCGAGGCTCTGTAACAAGTACAGTGCTGGGAAGTTCCGCACATAACCCAGCGCAAGCGGAACCTGAAGCGAGTTGGCAGGCTAAGTGATCTGTCGCTCTGTTCCGTCATGGCATATTTAACCCATCGATTGGTAGCATTCTTACGGTGCGTGGCACAGAAGCAGCACCATACGTCTTGTGATATGCTTCGTTAGCTCTGCAGAGCTGTGCCTCTTTGCTGCAGGCTGAGTAACTAGCCAGCCACCTGTTTGGAACACTTCAGTCATTCTAACGCAGCCTGATCCATTCTAGGGTCTAGGCTGTTGCCATCTAAAATTTCATCCAAGTTGATTGCTTGATTTTACGAGCTTCTAAGGACACTAACCAAACATCAAGGGTATTGGTGGATACTTTGCGCTTAATAAAAAACCACTGCAAGTGCTTTTTACTGAGCCTTGCAGCAGAATACCATCAAAGCCACCAAGCATGGGTGTTATGGTGATCCAAGTAATTGACGGCGTTTAGGGTTCAGTGAATGGAAATTTTGTACTGGCAATTCAGAGTTCATTCAACTCGTCGTGGTCCATCGCGACCAAGGCATGCTGTTGTAGGAGCAGTGCTTCATGGTAGCTATACCCCGACTCTGGATTTCACTTGGTCGGACCTATATACCCTTACGCAATGATCAGTTACATGACTGTGATAAGGGTCTATCTCGATAGGATATTGGATGATTGTTAGATGGTTTTTAAAAGTCTCCGAATATAACTTCTGAGCAAACTAATTGTCTCTTTCACTGATCTCTAGTACCTGTATTCTCCACATGGCTTAGTCAGATATACCGCATGGAATTTTGTGTATGAGATTGATTCGTCGTGTTTTGATAGTCGGAATATTAGAATCGGAACCAAAAAAGAAAGAAAAACTTTGTATTTACACATTATTAAACTCACATTAATCGTCCCCCCTCTCAACTTTGGCTTTCAGGCTACACAAAGCTTTTTCTTGGTGGCAGTTACACGGTTTGATCCTGGCCTGAAAAAGGAGGCTAAATTCCTCACAAAATCATATATCCTAGAAGATATGGACAGAATTCCCCTTTTTCCAAGTTTAGTCAGATCATGAATTGCATTTATGGCGATATTGCCGGGTTACGAATATTCCAACGCTTTGATGAAAGGTGCCTTTTCCATAACCTATGCGGCAATACACCCGAAATAGGGACAATACAACTTATGCATCCATGGGGAATCTAGTAGGCTGGGTGTACGTGAGGCGGAAACACGCCATTGCAGTGTAAAGTAGAAGGACTTGCAGTGCAAAATCCAAACATGGACAGCACTAAGACCGCTATTCACGACCTGAAGCGCATAGAAATGGAAGTCACAATATTCCTACGGAGAAACTACTGGAACTAATGCTATAGCACGTCTCTCGCAGACACGAGTATACTCTGAGTCGAGTATCCGCCATGCTTCTCCTCAAATGCTGCTCCCCCCATTCGCCCTCTCCTGAAAAGAAAATTGTTTGCGAAATAAAATTCCTCATCCATCTTGCAATATTATTTAGACATGTGCTCACCCTCAATTCGGTACATAGTCATACACTAGCCTGCCCACCTCCCTCTTCTCCCCCTTTATCATGACCAGCCTGCCCGTGTACCGGCCGTCCTGGAACCCCCAGACCTGCTCGCTGCGCCAGGGCTCATGCGCGCCGGGCTTGACGCTCCAGATGCTGGAGCGAATAACGTAGGCCGTCTCGTCTCCCTTGACCTCGCCCTCGCCCTCGCCCTCGCTTCCCTCTGACCCCTTCGGCTCCTCCCAGCCGCCGCGCAGGTAGTCGTCCGCATTTGGCCCGCTCTCGGCGAGGAACCGGCGCATCTCCACGAGCCGCATGCGCCCCAGGAACTTGCCCACCACGGGCTCGTCGCGCGTGAACTCGGATCCATCCAGGATGTGCTCTTCGCGCTTCTCCGTGGGTATCCCCACGGCCCGTAAGGGCGCCGCCCCGAACATGCCCAGGCCCGAGAGCATCGACCTCATGACCAGCTTGCGCCGGGGCAGCACCACGCCGCCGCTGTCGCTGTCATCCGCCTCGGTCCCCGTCTCGTCGCTGCTGCTGCTGCTGCCGCTCTTGTCCTTGCCGCCGTTGACGCCGTTGGTGGTCGCCGCTGCCTCGGCGCCGTCCTGGCTGCCGCCGCCTTCGGAGGGAGTTGAATCCTCGGACATCTCCGAGACGAGCACGTGCAGCTTGATCTTAGCCAGCTTAGCGACCTGGCGGATGGCGAAAGGAATGCCTTGCTGCAGCGATGGGATCGAGGCGGCGGCCCCCATTGGTTAACAACAACTTGGAAGTGTAGGCGAGTGCCATGGCTACGGGAGAGGGAAGGGGGTTGGCGATAAGGGAAAGACTGGGAGGCCAGTTGAATTTTGTGCATGGAACCTTACCAATATCATCAAACCATCTTGAGGATCGCTCAATTCCCTGTTCTATAATATGGTGTAATCGTCAGTTCCGCCATCCAGGCTTATCAGATCTCTAGGTTGATGAGGGCTTCGCCAACTACTCCCCGGGAACAGGGAACGACAGCCCGGGCCGCTGTGAACTGACCAGGACGAACAGTGCATCCACAGATTGGATGTTCATATGACCGGGGACTGCCATGATTGATAAATAAGAAACTTTGAGCTCCGACAGTAGCAGCAATGGCTTGTTGTTTTGCCTCTTCTGTGTAGTTTACAGCTATGTATTATTTATCTTGTAACCCAGGGTTTGCCGTTATCTCTGGAGCCATTCCTCGGGAAATGAAAGAAAAACCTTGCCCATATGTGACCCACTTATCAATCCACTCCCCACGGGGTATTAATACGGCACGTAATCCTGCCCTTTTTGGGGTCTCTGTTCTCTCTGTCACGGCTCATGATGGGCAATGATCAGTCCGCTATATTGGAAATCAATGTGGAGTTGCGTCTAGCTGGGTGGTAGCGGGAGGTGGCAAAACCGAGTACCTAGGCAAACTGCCTAGGTATATTGGCTGACCCCGCTAATGCAGCCACATGGCCGGCGGCAGGGGGGGACGCTATTTCGGACCAAACTGCATACGGAACCCGGGGACGCGATTAGAAAGGCAGACTGGCAGGCGCTGATGAAGTAGAGCATTCTGAGGCGATCCGATCTGCAAAGGTTCACAGGCTGTTTCAAGCCCTCCTGCGTCATATCGTTTCTTCGCTTGCTGACGGTGTCGGCCTGCTTGAGACACGTGCCATTTAGGTCAACCTCTACCTCGGTGGATCTTTGATTCAGTTTGACGTATTTTCTTTATCTAGTGATGCGGTTTGTCTGTGGTCTCGCACTTCCTGTGGTCTAGGGTGTAAGACTTGTTCAAAATTATGGCGCAAAAAGCGCTCCTTCGCAACTGTGAGCGGACTCGATTATGATCACGGTTATGGTTAAATTGTTTGCCAAGGAAACCCCAAGCTGGGCGGGAGGGGGAAGAAAGAATATAATTAATACTATTATATGAACCCAAGGCTGATCTCCCGCCATACCTCTTCTGGCACCCGCCAAATTATGTTTCTACCCTGCTTGCTTGCTTGTTTGCTCTCTCTCCTCGCTCTGCCCAGTGTCTCACTCCGGTACATCCTCGGTATGGCCTGCCCTCGCCAATTTTCTTGTATGTCTTGTGCCAAAAGTAACGTTGTGCCTGACAAATGGGTGTCGAGAATCCGCCGAGGGTTCTTTACTGGCCCAAAAGCTCAGCCGCCAGCTTACTCTTCTCCTCCTCAGTCAGTTGCTCTCCCTTGACCTTATCAGCCTTGGAGCGATCGAACCTCCATAGGCCGCCAGTCTTGTCCGAGTCACCGCTTGGAGCGAGGCCAACGTCTGAAGCGAGTGTCTGAAGGGTGGTATCCGGTCCACCGATGGCGTTGAAGTAACGTCTTTCCCAGTCGCGCCCCTCAGCCTGCTCCTTTTTGCGCATGGCGCGCTGTGCGTTCTCGATCTTCCCCTTCTCTCGTCCTACCAGGTCCATATCGCCGCTGGCAATGCCATGTGCAACCTTTCCCCATGCCCGGCGGGACTCCAATGGGTGCTGTTGCTCTACGGGTGCAACAATTAGCTTTGAAGTGGCTGTCTGCGCTGGGTCCCATGATTCCACAACATTGCTGCTGCTGCTGTGCTTGGCATCTCCAGAGTGAAACTCAAACGCTTTGGTCCACTGGCCCGAAACGTTGTAGAGTACCTCCTTCTCTTTGCCTGTCCGGTATAAAACTGCCGTAAACGAGTTCTTCTTTCCACTGACCCACCCCTTTCCACTGTAATCAATCTTTGCAGTATAGCCGGTTGAGCTTGAGATATATGTAGCGCCATCCAGTTCCATGAATGGCGACCCTAAAAGGAGACCTTCACAGTGCAGTGACGGTAGGGTGATGAGGTAGGTTTCCTTTTCATCCGGGTTCGCGGGATTAGGAATCGTCAAGACGGCGTGCCCGATCTGCTTGATGTTGATGGTCTTGGAGAAGGAGGCCTTTTGGGCGTTGAAGCCTTCAAGGTGGACGTTGGAGTCAAGATTGGTAATGCTGTAGGCTGTCGCTGGCGGATGATGACTGTTTAGCTGTTAGCAACTGGTATATAAATGGCACCGAAATCGCTAACATCCGCGATTCTTGGCGCATGTAGTCATGGGAAGATTGAGCCTACTTGACCTGTTCACTGATCAACTCCGTCTTGCCGGCCTCATCCTCCCAGCTTCCCAGGAACAGCTCGCCCAGGAAAGGGTTCAGTGGCTTCTTCTCATTTCCATACTGCTCGCTTCGGGCTGCGTACTGCTGCTTGAGGGTAGTCAAGAACCACTTCAGCACGAGCAGAGCACGTTTCTCGGGGTTTGGCTCTTTTGCAGGCGCGACGAATACGGAAGGGTGCTCTGCCCAGTAGGAGCTGAACTCGGTCAAACTTGTGGAGGAGAGGATGAAGGGTGGCGCGGTCAGGGAGGATAAGTCGCCATTGAAGGAGGCGATAGACTGCAAATGGTTAGCCGAAACAATCACCAGTAGAGTACAACAATCCCGTATAGGATCCTAGACAGGAGTTTGGGCTTTTGCCCTCCACGGTGACGGTTGGCGCCTTACCTTGATGAAAGCAGTCCAGCTAGCGCTGCTGGCGTTTGGGTTGGGTTGCTCGGACATGTTTCTAGCTGGGGTTGAAAAATGATCTAACAGCGTACGTAGAGCGACGGGTGGATAATCAAATATACTTGGTTCAGCAACCTGCACCGAGTCCGTCGGTGCGTAAGGGTATTTGGACGTTGGTTTAGTAAGAAGAAGGTGGTTTAAGTGAGTTGCAAAAGTGTTGGGGTCGGTCTAGATCTGTGATGACGGAATTCCACAAAGAAGGTACGGGTGGAGTAAGGATTACTGTACACGACGATGCACTACCAGAACTACTGAAGCCTGACTCTTTGAGTTCTGAACAATCCGAACAGTCCCTCGGTTGTATCGGAGAATTTCCAGCTGGTTTGATACCCTTCTTGGTGGCGGCTGTACGTTTCAAGGCGATTCACGCTGGATGCTGTTTTTGACGTCAATCGGGGCGAGAGGGGCGAGTACACACGTCATGGAGGGGGACTGTGAGCCACTGAAAAATGCTCGTCACACGACAGCTCAGCGTGTGCCCTGGCCTAAAACAATAGGACGAAATCTGGCAAAGTGGGCTTCCAAGCGCGGGGTATTATGTGGTGATAGATGCAAGATCTCTCAGTGAATACTAGCGTATTTAGATATACCGCTTTAATTATCTTTTAAGATTATAAAGTTAATTCTGATAAAGAGTGTTGCTAATAAGAAGGTAGAAGGCCCCTAGTAGCATCCCTTTTGAGTTAGGATATTAGCAATCCCTACCCACTTCTTTTAAGAGGCTTTACCATGTAATCATCTATGTGTGTCCTCCGCTAAGTTATACGGGTAGTTTGTTTGTGAGATGAAGGTTCTATATGTTCCCCTGGAGTGACTAGTTTGCACCTCCATGGGATAAATTCCACGCACCACCCTTGCTGTCCAAGCACCTGGTTGCCCAACGAGAGCCTTTGAAGCAATTGAGCCCTCAGCGCCAAAATTCAATCTTGGTAAACTTAAGATGGAGGCAGGGGGAGGGGGTGGGGTTGTGAACAGAAATTCAGTTAGATTCAGCGGACCATCACACGTTATTACGAGCTACGAATTAAGACTTTGCTCTGTCAAAGCTACGAGTATGTAGCAAACACTTTCCACTGCCACATTTATATATAGTGGATATTAGTCACCCCGCCTAACGGCATAATCTTGGGCCATTACGGTCCCATGTGCTTCGGCAGCTTCTAGGGATGATTGCGGTAATTGGTTTCTATAAACGTCCATGTTGATATCCAAGCTACGGCAATCGACCAACGTTGTCCTACGGCCGCTAGCCGTGGCCATGTTTGGAGCTGTGTTTCGGAAGTCGGGAAGAATGAAGGTATTGAGCAAGGGCCGCTATTCGCATGGAAAAGATCTACCTAAGATCTACGATCTACCAAGCTAAACATTTCGACATGATAAAATTTATGTTCTTGTATTCCGTACTTCCTATTAGCTTTATATAATTTGGTGCACCTTTATTGTCCAGTATGTGTAGAACTGGCGGGAAAGCCACCCACCTGTCAAGCTGCGCACGCAGGAAACAGGGCCTTCACAATGGCGTAGAGGTTTGTCAACGTGATGATGTTGTAGGAAGTAGCTAGCTTCTCAAGTCATTCTAGTGTACTGCAAGGATCTGCTGTGGTTCACAGCTGAAAGATAAAAACAGTGGGCCAGTAACTTCCCCAGGCGTGCAGTGGCCTGTGAATATTTGTGATGAAGCAAAGAGAGCTGATGGGTTAATAAGTATTTTTTTTATGCGCGGAACAGAAACTTGTCAAGGAACGTGGCAGTAGGGGTTGGCATGAACCACAACGCGGTAGCTCTACTGTGTATGTGTTTAATTGCCTGGATTCGGATTATCAATAGTCAATTTGACTCGCACTCCACCAAAAATGATTAGGAAAAAAAAATACATGAATGGGATGTTTAATGCAGCCTCCTTTTCAATGCACAGCCTCTTGCGACGTCCCCACCGATTATTCGTTATCATCGCCCTTCGCATGAAGAACCTGCAGCGCATTTCCGAAAGCAGATTGACGGCAGTTTGGGCGGCGTGAAAGAAAACTTCACTGCAGGCCATTACGTTGCCTGTAATTTCGGTTAATTTAACTATAGCCGCAGAGAGCCCCATCGGCCGAGAATATGAAAGCCTGGCCAGCCAGTCATCCCAGCCTACGGACTTCGCTGGTAGGGGCTGCCATCGGAACTTGGCAATGGGGAACACTCTGTGGAACTCGGCGGGAAAAGAGGAGCACTGGTTTAAATGGCTTGTTTTATTATTCAGAACAGCAAGTCTATCTCAAAGCTGTGATCCATCTTAACGTCCGACAGCAATATGCTACACGGCAGTCAGGGGCAAAGCTACACTAAGTCCGAAATATAGAGCTAGGGTTCCCAACTCAATATCGTGGTCTTTGACAGCGGAGACATCCTATCCTAACGAACGAGGGTAAACGCTTTTGGGGACGAACTGGGAATACTAAAGATGGGGCGGGCTCGGTTCAACAGCCACTAATGACAGCCACATACAGCCGGCGACTTGCCTAGATCGAGCAGAAAGCCAGCAGCCCCCAGCGCCCAAGTGCCAGGGGTGGCCCGTTACGGCAAGGGCTTGCCTAGGTTAGCTCGCCAAACGGCGATCTACTACCACCCGACACGCCCATCAGTGGACACGCTAAGTTAGCCACTGCTTCGGACGCGGTTGCGCGCTCACCATCAGGTTTTTTTTTCTACCCTCATCTAGCTGTTGCTCTGCATGTATCTCCCATATAGCTAGGCAGCTTGGTGCTTTTTACAGAAACAAGGCATGTTAATCATGGCTTGTGCTTCTGCAACCCCACCCAATATTGCAGGCGGCCCCCACCCCCGATCCATCGCCAACGTGGTACCAGACCTGCTAAATTTCTGCTGTTTTGGGGAGCTCGCATTGGCTGTGACGTATTGTGCGGTCTCCTCTCTCCCCCTTTCTCCTCTTAGCCACCCCTGCGCGGTCTGGTAGTGCTGCGGGCTCTTCTAAACGTTGTGTGGTTCATATCTCAATCCCGTCGCTTTTCCTCTTCCATCCATCCATTCGATCCTCCTCTGTTCTTGTTCTCCAAACCCGCTCCGCTCGTTTCATCGACTGTGTCACTCGTTTTTCCAGGGTTCCGTTGTATAATCTTTTTGATCGCTGTCGCCCAGCTGCGCATGTTTCCGCCACGCGTCGACTTGGAATCATTGTGCCGTCGGTTTTAACACGATTGATTTTATAAGTCACCGACCACCCCTAATGCCGAAATAAGCGAACGCTCTCCGAACAGATCAACCTTCAACGCGCAACGCCGCCAGTTGGGAGAGCAGGGTCAACGACAAACGTCACTACTTGGCCGCGCTGACATAATATTCAACTCCCTCCACACAAATCAACTATGGGCATCAAGTTAGACAGCAGCGCCCGGCTGCGCAATCTTCTTCTGGCCAGAATGTCACGGTCGCGCCTACTCATCCTTGGGGGCTTCTTCCTCTTCTTCGTTATATATACTCTCTCGCCTTGGGACAGTGCAATTCGCTCTGGACTACGCTGGCAGGGCACTATCACCACTGACTACTTCCAACACATCAAGCCAAACGACAAGTGGCTCTTCAAAGAGCCCAAACATCCGATCAACCCAGCGGAGGACGTGGCGATCGTAATTAAGACGGGATACGGCACGAGAAAGCGGGTACCGAAGCTTCTCAAGGCTCTCACCCACGAGTCCTTCGATGCTGAACTCGTCATCATCCAAGATTATCCTGTCAACAAGCACCAGCCTGTAACCAAACCCAATGGCAAGCCCGTCCCGGCAGTGGACATCATCGGTTGGATGCTCGAAACCAACAAGCTCGCAGATAAGAACTCGGAGCGTATTATGAAATACGAACGATTGGTTGAAGCTCTCGAAGTTGAGGATTACTTCATGTCGGATGTGCTCGCCAAAGGCCTGGGGTGGGAGCTTGATGCCATGAAGGTATGTAATGAGAAAATCTGGGAAACAGTCTGCTATCTTCAGCTTGGAACAGGAATAGATCGGGTGCTAATATTATACTTGGATTTATCAGTTTATTCCCGGTCTCCAGTACGCCTGGGAGAACATGCCGAAGAAAAAATGGTACATCATGTCCGATGATGATACGTACATCATCAAGCCGTCTCTCAACATGTTGCTTGGCCATCTCGATCCCTCAGTACCTTACTACATCGGCAACCCTGTAGGCGATTTCCTGGGTCGATTTGCACATGGTGGCTCCTCAGTGGTCTTATCTCATGCTACCATGGTCAAACTTTTCGACAAGAACCCCAAAATAGCTGCAGAAGCGAACCTGCAATCCTCCGAGATTACCTTCGGTGATAAACTACTTGCTGTAACGCTGATGAAGATTGGCATCTATCTGGACGAATCATACAGCCGCCTCTTCAATGGCGAACCGCCCTTTATGACGCGAATGTGGGCAGACAGATTCTGCCTGCCTCTGATCTCGTTCCATGGCCTCGGCGAGGGTGACCTTATGGAGCAGGTTGACCAAACTTTCAAGGACATCTCAGAGCCCGTCTACTGGCGACATATGGCTCAAATCTACAATGCGCCTACTTATGAATCATTTATTGCTGAACCTATCCGAGAAAATTATAATTTCGTCGGCCGGTTGGATGAGCACAGTACGACCGTCGAGGACGTAAAGAGCGTACATGAGTGTATCAAGATCTGCAACGACAACACCATAGATTGCTTAGCCTGGGTTTGGGACACCAACACCAACAAGTGCCACTACGCACCATGGGCTATCGTCGGCAACGCGCAGGGTGGCGTTTTGTCCGGCATCAACTACCCAATGGCACAAAAGCTTGAAAAGAGCTGCCACTCACCCTCTTCTCCTGTTCGACACCATACAGCAGCGCAATAGGCTGGTTACTGATGTCGATACTATAAGATTGGATTTGTAAAGCATTTCAGGCTTCGTATATACTACTAGGGCAACACGGCGTTTTAACTCTTTTTCGGATCCCCGGCCTCTCATCTCGACAGTCGAGCTGTTCTGGAACTAAGAGTGCATCGAGGGCTTATGATGAACATAATTGATATAGACATAACTGGGAAAAGGAGACGGCTCATAATGAAGAATATGATACCCTGGCATCAAGTCTCCGCCAGGGATGGCACAATCACGGTGGTGGTTTTAAAGATGTGCCTGTCTATATGTTAATTAAATACAACCTGCACAATCTGCACAAATCTCGAGCACTGTATTTCCTCGATCATGTCGTTTTCTTCGCGCTTCTCTGGATCTTCGTGCACAGTGCATGTAGGAAAGAGGACTTCATTGTACCGTAGCACTCTGGTTCAAAATTCAGGCTCTTCATTCTAACAAGAGTTGACCCTACACCCTGTGTTCGCCGTAACCCCCCCCCCCCCCCCCCCCTCCCAAAGGATCTCAAAAAGAATATTCGAGCAGCCATATCTAATTCCCCAGCCAACCAGCCAACTCCTTATACGCCAATTGCAAACCTGTAAAATGAATAAAGAAAGAAAAAAAATCCTATTTCCGAGATGAAAAGATAGAACTACCCGTACAAAATTCTAACACCGCTAGGGCGGGGGATGGTAGGGGCCTGTTTTCTAGTCCATTCTACACAGCCTGGCCGATTCCAAATGTAGACCCGGCCTTGTCCATCGCCTTGTTCTTGATCTTCTCGGTGGCGGAGTCGAGCTTGCCGTCGATCTTGTCCTCGACGCTGCGGACCTTGCGACCCACAAAGGTGCGGAAGGACCCGTAGGCGCCCGTGGCGAGCCAGAGCACGCAGTTGACGAGGTCTACCCAGACGGCGACCTTCATGAGGGCGACGCTGACGCCCTCGTAGGTCTTGGCCTCGTTGTGCAGGAAGATGTCGGCAAAAGTGCCGAAGACGGCGATCCAGAGGACGAAGAGGAACAGGTCCCAGGCAAAGAGGCGGTGGGCGGGCAGGAAGGGGATGCAGAAGGCGATGCAGGTCAGGCACGAGAGCGCCGAGACGGCGACGGCGAAGACCCACGCCGCCGCCTGCGCGCTGCCCGACTTGTGGTCCTCGTCCACGCGGTGCCCGTACAGCGCCAGCACGATCAGCCCGAACACGAGCTGCACCCCGCGGGCGGCCCATCGGGCGAGGTTCTCGTACAAACTCAGCTGTTTGGTGGCGGCGCCCTTGCCGACTTTGGAAATGATCCTGCGAGTGGTGAGGAAACCCATGGCTGCTTCTTGGTTGGGGGTGTTCAGGGAGTGGTCAGGAGTAGATACTGGATAGATTTCCTTCTACGTCGTTTTTTGTATGATTGTAGCCAGTACGATGGTGGGCAAGAGTACTATGTTAGCAGTGTTTTTTTGCCGGCCGACTGAGACTGCTTCGATTTGATTATCGTCGTCCTATACGACGTACAGCCCGATATTATGCTGGATTAATGCAAAGTAGAAACCGAGAATGACTTCCAGAGTCACTTTGTAGACTGCGACTTGTAGAGGTGCAAGGAAATAAAACTGGACGACCCAAGGAAACGAGTAAAAGAAACAGTGTTGGGATTGTACGCGAAGAAACGAACGCTGGGGAGGGAGTGAATCCCAGAGGTTGGCCTGGGGCATTGTCTCCTTTATGGCAGAGACTCACAAACGAGTCAAAGAATCCATGATTGTCCATGCTGGGAAACCTCTCCAGTTCGTGCTACCTAGCTAGCTGGCTGTTGGACGACAAGAGACGTGAAACAAAAAGACTCTCTTACACAATCAAACGAGACGGGTTGTCCAAATCCGGAGGTTGCTTCTGAGCCAATCATTTGCTGATTGTCGGCTTTGTCTGCCGCGGAGCCATCCGGGGGTGCAACGGATTGACTGGCTCACAGGCGCTGGCGCTTGCGACACAAGAGACCCCCCCCCCGGTAAGGGCCACGCGCGCGTGTGTGCTGTTTGCGTTTTCAATTACCTTTTCTTCACGGGTCGGCTGAGCTAATAAAACCAAAACCGAAGCGTACAGCCAGGGTGGTCTTCGAGACTCGATAGGTGTAGCTATTTCAGACGTCGGCTGGCGTTGGCCAATCAGCGATGACGACTTGCCCAAGAGTGTCAGCCGACTTGGGATTTGCTGGTACTAAAAACAACTGACACTAAATTGCAGGATGGTCTACCGAGTATTCAAGCGCCATAGAACGGATCTTCATGGGCAGAGATTAAGGGAGGGCTTCAAAGTCCTAATCTAAACTCTTGCATACAACTGAATAAACCATAAACTAGGATTATCAGATCCGCCAAAAGAGAAAGCTCTTGTATACCCATTCCCTGTCATTCTTTGACGTTCTCACTCGATTCCTACCATCCCCAGCTCGTATTCCCAAGATCTTTCGGGACACATCGATTCCTCCATTGCAACCGGTACCAGAAATGCAAGGCATTAATTTAGCATGTGGCTATATTTACAAGGATATAGCTCCTTCTCTATGACTAAAGATCATCTATTTGTTAAGCAGTCAGTTAATTGATCATGTTGGACGTGTCATGAAATTCCTGAGAGTTAGCACGGCAAATAACTTACCCCAAGTCTGTCTCCGATTTGAAGCCACCGGTTCACCGTGCTGAAAAACTTGATCAAGGTAATGGCGCCCATGACAAGCAGGATCAAGAACACAACCCCGAGGAACGAGAGGATGCTCCCTGCGTTCCCCGGTTGCGTTGGCTCCAGCGCCTCCGTGGAAAAGACGACGTCGTCCGCGCACAGGAAGGCGTAGCTCCAATCGAAGGGCGATGACACGTCCAGGCACGTCTCGAACATGCCCTCGCTCTCAGTGTCCACGTATGCCGGCGTGCCCCTGCACCCGGGGAAGTTGTACCGCGCTAGCCGGCTCACCATTGTGAGAGCCTCTCCCTCCTGCTCTTGCTCACTGCCTTGCTCGTTGCAGGTTGCCGCACGCTGCACCCAGAGCTTTTGTCCCGCGGGAACATCCACGCAGCTCTCCGATTCCAGGTACAGAAAGCTGGGGTTCGCGCTGTCGCTGCCGTCGAGGGGGCTGACTGGGCACTCGTCATGTGAGACCATCGCAGTGCGGTTCGAGACATCGAGCTGCGAGGCTATTACACCTTGCTGTGCAGCTGTGACAGGGGATGCCATTGCGAGGCTGGCGGCCAACAGAGGAGGGAAGAGGAACTTGACGAGCATCTTCGTTTCGTTTGGGGATTCGTTGAGCCTGCTTAGAGCTGCTTCTGAAGTGTAATGGTGCTCAGATATTTCCTGATAGTTGAAATTATCGTGTGAAAACTCTGGTAGGATAACCTCCAAGTTGAAATGTCAAAAGACATTGTAGACCATTTTTAGGCAGAGATGAGGCACAACACAGGGGTCTTGGTGGCGTTGACATGGATGCCCGCACATTAAAGAAATACGAGTTCAGGCTGAGCTGGACGTGAGATATACGAACCCTTAACAGGCATAGGATAGGATAGAGGAGAACCTATTGGTCCAGACCGTTTGATGTGATCTCATCTGATTGGCCGCCTGACGTCGCGACAGTTTAAAGTTTCTTGGGGTAAGACAGCTGGTGGGCATGAAACACGAATATATACTCTACCGCGGTCTGCAGGGTAGTTTAGCTTCAGTTTGTCAGTAACTCCCTGTCTCCGCGTATACCCCAATTATGCTGTAAGAGAATGGGAGGCAGCTTTATCTTCTATCGGTAACATTGTACCATCCTACTGTGGGTCTTCGAATTGCATGTATATATTCAAGTCTCCTCCTCGGATTTTATGACATAAGCTGAAACAAAGACAGAGAAGGTAGAAGACATGGACTTTATTAAACCAAGATAATTGCTCTCTTTATATATATATATATATGTCCCGTGCCACTTATCCCACTCAAACTCTTTTAACCGACTGCTCCTCAAACTCAGACAGTTGCCAAATGTGCAATTGTCTTCCCGCACGGCCCCTTAGCCTACAATATTACCAATGATTCCAGGAATCTATTGAATTCCCATTATGACCTGTTCGTGGGAGTCTATCAGGTTATACAGCAAGGCTGAGAAATTTTCAGACTGATTGACGTAGATAAGCGAGTGCCGGAGAAATCAAGATCGGGAACGTTCGGCTATTGGTTTGGATGAATGTGCATCTCGGAGTAATCATGTGGCCAGAGGGGTAGCAATGATGCCCTCATGCATACTTACCCATCGAATCGCTTTAAAGCATCGATGGGCCAAGAGCGGTGAATTGTGAGTCCGGGCTGGACGTGTCCAAAATACCCCGTTGCGATTAATGCTGCATGATAATAAGCAGCTCTAATAACCACAAGCCCGCATGATTGGGCCGCTTAACTGATGCTATCATTACAACCCAGTCGTGGAAACTGCCAGAGCCACCAAACGCGTGATTTGGACCATTCTTTTTCATGATTTACCCCCTGCTAATTAACGCTAAATAGAACCATGTGCCAACCTTAACAACCCCGCAGAAAAACAGGAAGGGGTTTGTCGATCGTGCGGAGTATTCCACCTATCAGGGCATAGTCGGATCTATCCGGTTGGGAAGTGCCGCGCGGAGTTGCATTCGGTTTGAACTCAACATCTGCCGACATCGACTGAACTCTCTAGCTTCGTATAGCCTGATAGGTGCGCATACCATGGTCAACATTGTTCCTTGCACATAGTACCTGAGCTTCTCCCCACAACCACCCATCATGAACAGCGTGGCCCGCTATCAGGCCCTTTCTCCAAATCCACTTACCCCAGCATGATTCTCCGCACTTTCGTGATGGTCGTTTAGCCGGAGCGCGGGGCTTACAACCGGGGTAAGATGGTGTTGCTGTATATATTGCTTTGGTCGTGTGCGGGCTGAGTACGTCCATTGAGAACGTGAATCGCCCTGCTCGTGTAGATACATTTGGCTTCGCCGAGCAAGAAGTGGCCATAATGGTGTCTTTCAATCTAGCAGCCCTTTCCGTGGCGGTGCTGCCTCTGGCTGCCGCCGTGAACATCACGGTCACTTCAGCCGGAGGTAACGCAACCAGCGGGCACCAGTACGGGTTCCTTCACGAGGTGAGCCAGACCCTGCTTCTCTCACCGTTAGTATGCTTGAGGTAAGCGCGGGGAAATTCTAACATCTCACTTCCAGGACATCAACCACTCAGGCGATGGCGGCCTGTACGCCGAGCTGATCCAGAACCGGGCTTTCCAGGCCAGCGAAGCATACCCTTCGACATTGACAGCCTGGTCGAGCATCAACGGTGCCGTGTTGACTCTGCAGAACCTCTCTAACCCACTGTCATCGGCCTTAGCAACATCCGTAAACGTCGCAGTTGGTGAGTCTGAAGGAGCGATTGGTCTCGCCAACAGTGGTTACTGGGGGATGGATGTCAAGAAGCAGACATACACGGGCTCATTCTGGGTTCTTGGCGCGTACGATGGCAGTTTCAATGCCTCTCTCGTTTCTGACATCACGGGCACCGTATACGGTAGCATCAATGTTCCGTCAAAGGCGTCACCTACCGAGTGGGTAGAACATACCTTTGAATTGGTGCCGACCATTGATGCACCAAACTCCAACAACTCGTTCTCAATTACCTTTGAGTCTTCTGTGAGCATATCGAAATGCGCAATTAATTTCGCCTACTTTTCTAATAATCATGTTTAGGGCGCTACGGACGGTGCTTTGGACTTCAACCTCATCAGCCTATTTCCGCCAACCTACAAGAACCGCGCCAACGGTGTTCGCATCGACCTCGCTGAGGTTTTGGCCGGCTTCCACCCCGTAAGTCGATCACATCTACGTAAAGGAAAAAAATCACACGCAATATCTCCTAACATGAATATTTTATGAAGACTATGTTCCGATTCCCTGGAGGCAACATGCTGGAGGGAAATACCAACACTTCTTGGTGGGACTGGAAGAACTCGATTGGCCCGCTCAAGGATCGTCCTGGCTTCTCTGGCGTATGGGGATATCCCCAAACTAATGGCCTTGGTCTCCTGGAGTACCTCGAATTCGCGGAAGACATGGGTCTTGAAATTGGTACGATTCAGCATCGTTTGTAGTTCTGGTTTGATGATTTATGGGCTAATTTGACACAGTCGTGGCTGTCTGGGACGGTCTTTCTCTCAATGGCGATATTACTCCCGAGGACGAACTCCAGCCATTCATCGACGATGCCCTCAACGAAATTGAGTTCATTGTTGGGTCCACCGATACCACCTGGGGATCACTGCGCGCGCAGTATGGCCACCCGGAGCCCTTCACGCTCAACTATGTCGAGGTCGGTAATGAGGACTGGCTCGTCGGCGGCACGGAGGGTTGGGACACGTACATGGAGTATCGCTTCCCCCTGTTCCTCAAGGCTATCAACGATGCGTACCCAGACATCCAGGTCATCTCCTCCGGTTCCGTGTACGATGGATACGAGATCCCTGCTCCTGCCGACGGCGACTACCACATCTACGGAACTCCCGACGACATGGTGAACCAGTACAACCTTTTCGATAATGTCGCCATCCCACACCTAATCGGTACGTATCACAGGAATTCCCCCCAACCCTAGTCTTTCTTTGCCGTTCACTTTGCTAAATACATATTTCATGCAGGCGAGGCCGCAGCTGTTCACCCCAACGGTGGTACTGGGTGGGATGGAAACCTCCTAGTATATCCGTGGTGGGGAGGGTCTGTTGGCGAGGCTATCTCGCTTATTGGCTACGAAAGAAATACGGACAGAATTTTGGGGGCTTTATATGTATGGAACATTCTTAACTATCTTTCTTTTTCGCAACGAGGAGCCGCGTGAACTGGAGTACTAACATGTAGTACTTATAGGCACCCATCATTCGAAGCCTGGACTCATGGGTATGGTCTACCACCATGATTCAATTCGCCGCCGACCCGGCTTTGACCACTAAGTCGACAAGTTGGTATGTGTGGGAGGTAAGTGATCAACAAGTTTCTTAGACCTCCAACTCCAATCAACTCATCCTTTTCTTTCTGGCGCAAGCAGCAATTCTAACGCGAGTTCCGCGCTCAGCTCCTCGCCCGCACCCTTTTGACCCACACCCTGCCCGCTACGGCCGACTTTAACCCCCTGTACTACGTTGCCGGCAAGAACGAGGATACGGGCTCGTACATCTTCAAGGGCGCCGTATACAACTCGACCGACGCAGCCGACGTGCCCGTGACGCTGGACTTCGAGGACGTGACCGCTGGTACGCGGGCCACCCTGACCTACCTGACCGGGCCGGAGAACCCCTACGGCATGAATGACCCCTTCACCCACACCAATGTCGTCGAGACCACAACCAAGCACCTGGTGGCGGACAAGCACGGCGTTTTCCAGTTCTCCCTGCCCAACATGAGCGTGGCGGTCCTCGCAACGAGCGGTAAATCCACATCCCGATCGATGACGCATGGAAACCGTGCTTGAATTGCTTTACTTTAATCCTACAACACTCTCGACCGTTCTGTTTTGGCGCTCGAGGGATTCATGAGAGAGTCAAGCCAGAGAGGCAAAACTAGGAAGCGGAAGACAGGGCCGGTTGGGACGGCGGCTTCAATTCTTTATCTAACGTTAACTTACGTGCTCCGTAATATTTAATTGTTATTCCAATTCCATTGATGACGTCTCCACCTCTGCCAGGGCCCAAAAAGGGAGGTTCCAAGGTTGCTATAATGAGCGGGAAATTTCCCCGCAATTAAAAACTCCATCGCCCCTGGTGGTTTGTAGTGGTTCCTCGACGATTTTGAGTTGCGGCCCCCCTGAGCTGCATTCATGCTGCGGTCTAATTGAACAGCCACGTGGATCGCCGAGTATAAACCGACATTCCTGACTTGCCTAGTCCCCAAGTGCCACCGTAAATCTTCCTCTAGGCTCAGCATCGTTCAGGGGGACCGGCCGATCACCTTACATATGCTCGCCCTTATCCTCTCAGCCTTTGCACCGGACCGGGCTCCAAGTCATGAGTTGTCAGCCTAGACCAACGGCTAACAAGCCGCTGCTCCAGCCCGTTCTGCCATCGCTGGACGGATTAGACTAATTGATCGTCATTAAAAGTGGCGCCATCCAGTAAATTTCCTCATTTCTCGAAGCGTGTCGGGGAAATAGCACATGATAGAGCTAAATGAGCTATGGCGCTTTTAGTATACGGGTAGATCGTCATGGGCCCAACTCTGGATATTAGGGGGCCAGGAAGCCTGTCAGCTCGACATATCTAGATTAGGAGGTGCCTTCAAGGTTGCGGCATACCCTTTCTCAATATTACCACAAACTCTCAATCGAAAGTCCTTATTTTCCCCGTCTTGGTTGTCCTTCTTGTGTTTTGAATCGCGGGCGTGCCTCGTCTGCATCCTCCCGTCTTACTGGTTGACACACACGGGATCAGAAAGTGGCATTCCTGGTTGAGACGATCTTCCGTCCCTTGACCTGACTGACTTCAAGGGGGGGAATTCAATATGGCTTCGTGCGTTGCAATTGGTCCAGGAGCGCACGGCCCGAGGACCACACTCGCAGATAAGCATAAGCACGATCCGGTGCTTCACAGGAATTCAGAGTCCGAGCTCGAGGACGTAGTAGACCCGAGGAGCAGCAGCGAGACCACGGATGAGGACGATGAAGACGAGGAAGGAGATTCGTACTACGATACCGACGAGGATGATGACGACCTAAGATTAGACTTCTCGGGGCCTTTCTCCCCATTGCCAGGCACGCGCCCCGACCCGGAGGACCCCGCGTACGGACTCCCGGACCCAGGCCCCGGCATGGCCTACAGCGGCTTCCCACTGCACCCGAGCCACTTGGCAGACCCGTCGTACTACGACACGCTGGGCCGCGACCCCATGACGCAGATGCGCGTATACGGGCTCGCAGACCCGCAGGAGCGCATCTTCTACGTGCTGCAGGTGCTCGAGATGTTCCCGCACAAGGGGCTGGAGATCCTGTTCGACGCCGCCACCCGGGGTGCCGCGGACGTCGTCGGCGCGCTGCTCGCCGCGGGGGTGGCGCCGCATCCGGAGCCCGGCAGCGAGGAGGAGGAGGACCTCCTGGTGCCACTGCACGCTGCCGCTTACGACGGCCACCTGGACTGCGTGCGCGTGCTGGTCGAGGAGGGCGGCGTGGACCCGGATGTCGTCAGCGACGGGCACACGGTGCTGATGCGCGCCGTCATGAGCGGCCACGCGGACATCGCGCGCTGGCTGCTGTCCACGGGGCGCGTGGACCCGCACAGGGAAGTCGAGCAGGTAGACGACGATGAGGACGGACCTGGACAGGCAGGCGCAGCACCTGTGCGTCTCCGAGCTCTCGACGTTGCTGCGCTTGAGGGCCACGCGGAATGCGTTGAGTTGCTGGTCGACGCCATGGTAGGCCATAAATTCTCCATCAACGACGTCATGACGCTGGAAACGATGCGGAATGCCGGTGCCTCCGAGAGTGAAGACCTCATGTTCAAGCTGGTATCGTGGGGCCAGCTGCCGGTGCCAACGTCCAAGGTTACGAAGGGGGATCTCAACGGTGAGCAGCGGCACAAGCTCGTGGCATACGTGACCAGTGCTGCCGAGCTGGGCTTTGCCTCCCAAGTCTTGCCATTCCTGGCCTACCTGCAGCGGGGCGGCAGTAGCCGCGGTGATGATCCAGCATTTAGATTCAGCAACGGCATGCTGAAGGCCCTGAGGGAGGGGCTCGTCCGCGCGGCCTGCAACAACGACCTCGAGTCCTTCGACTTCTTCATGGACGCCTCGCTGCCCAGCGGCACCGCCGGCGCCAAGTTGGTCACCGGAACCCTCTCGCAGGCGCTGTTCGGCGCGGCCGACGAGAACGCCCTCGACATGGTGAGGTACCTGGTGGAGAAGCACGGCGTCAACGTGAACGACGGCACGCACAACCCGCACGACCTCACCCCGCTGATCACCGCCGCCGGCCGCGGCCACCTCGACGTCGTCGAGTACCTGGTGGACGAGGCGGGCGCCGACATCCGGATAGGCGCGGGGCGCGAGAACGACACGCCGCTCTGGTTCGCGGTCAAGGGCAGGCACCACGACGTGGCGCTCTTCCTGCTCCGCCGGGGCGGGCCCGTAAACGACATCGTCCCGGGGCAGCGGCGGCGGCCCGACTTCCGCGATCCCGAAAACATATTCATGCGCCTGATCCGCTTCCTGGATGGCGATCACGGCGTCAAGATCTTCCTCGACCGGGACGCCGCGGAGGAGTTCGCCAGGGAGGCCGCCAGGGGAAGCGTCGATATCGAGGGCCTCGAAGCAAGTGACGAGCACTGGTGGGATAAGCTGAGCGTGATTGACGCGTGAAAATTTAAAATTAACGACTTTACATTGTATAATGCTACCTATACCACATTTATATTTTCTCAATTCAATTTTTGGCAAGTTATAATGCTTCTTCTTGGTTCCTGAGGGATCAAACTCTGGTGCTATCTTGATTTTCAGCCTGTCCTGGAATCATTTCACTACAATCATGCTCAGAGTGTGGCCGGACGTAAACGTGGAGCTCAAATCTATCAGTGTGCTTCTCGGAATGACGGTCGAGCCTCGAGCTATGTTGCTCTTTCCTACGGCCACGACTTATGCTCAAGCGAAATGGCCTAGACGTGAGGTCTGGAATAACCCATCTAGATCATATTGCTAGGGATGTTGCTGCACCTTATCTATATTCCAAGATCGGATCTTGTTCAGCCCGTCATGGATGAGCACTCGTACCCTGGTTAGGTCCTGCTTCTTTCCCTGGAACTCAGAAGTGATAAATGATACAACGGTGACCTGGCCCTAGCCCAGAAGAAAGGGCTCAGTCCATTTCTTTATCCTATGATTTTCTACCAACGGGAACCCTATTCTTCATTTATCGCGTGTATCACGGGTATCAGAACAGCCTGCATGATTAGCTTAAGGCTTAAGTTACCCCTTCCCAATCCAGTAACGACGAGACGACAAGTTTCCGCGTTTCCATATGATTGTGTTGATAAACGCTTCGTCAACAAGTGTGTTGACAGCCCAGGAGCCTCCCTCCGAAGCCAGTGGTGTGCAATCGCTCCCAAAGCTTCGATCACACTGGGTCGTGACTGACCCAGGTCGTGTTTGAAATCGCAGTAGGGTTAAACTTTGTTTGGGGCGGAGGGGTATGATCAATCTTCGAATCCGAATTCACGTGTGGAAACATTTGCGACAATAACAACAGCAGCTTTGCTGTTCTATGCCAACCGGTGGCGACAAGGTCCAAGCAATTGCCTTGGTGGGCGCAGGCGCAAGTCACGATAAAAACTACTATATTGTCGTGTATAAAGAGCCAACACATGTGGGGGACTACAACCCGCAACTAGAGCACCAGTCTCTTTACAGTTTGCTTCTAGGACGCGGATGCCAAATTGATAGAATATTTATAGAGTGGAGGCTCCATATAATTCCATGTTGATTGTATTTACAGACAGTGAGACAATGTCCAATGCTGGTCAAAATATAGAAATCCAATGATCGACTACGCAATCAAGCCCATGGCTGGATACTAGCTGGTGATATCAAATATGATGAGAAAGTATCGACGACTCCTGTTTGTAGTTATAGCTATATGTAGTGAGTAAAGGGTTTGTTCCTGTTAGAATCCGTAACACCTGCAGGTTGGCATCTCTCAGCTTGCATAATCTACTAGCGCTGCATGTAATCCGCGGTTACGATGGGTTTGCGTAATATTTGTCTTGGAAGGTGAAGAGATTTCCACGTTTATTTGTCATGCCGGAAAGCTGTTGGGACTGACAGACCGGACATTGCGAGGCTAGCTACTATGTATATACAGGCAGTCCACAGTGCCAAGCCACAAAATTCCGTGCTAATCTCCTTCAGCCCAGAGATCACAACACGGACGCCGGCACAGGCACGATGGTGGGAAAAATTGGGACGACCAATGGCTAACGATAATGGGGGCTTCTCACCAAATCGGTCGGGGCAACCGCGATGCCTCGGCACGAGTATAATTAGTCTCTCTGTTTTGCCTCCACTGGCTGATCCATCCCGTTGCAAGGATAGCAGCTCCAACGTGCTTTTGCCAGCCGGATTGGCGTCTCAATCCTGGCGTCGACGGGGCAGACGGGGCTCCCTGCATAATTTGTTATCAAACGATCAGAGCCAGGGCCGATGGAAACTACTGTTTGTCTGGTTCCATGGTCCGTGAGTCATTACGGTATCCACCCGGTGGTCTGGTTCCCGCGGGATTGGGAATGGAAAAAGGAGCTACCGGGGCGCAGAGGGAGAAGAAAAAAAAAGTTTGCGCAAAAGTGGCCTCGGGCGTAAGTGGGATGGAGTCCACCCAGTCTGGGCTCGTATTGAGCTCGTTCCGTTCGTTTATCCCCGTGCTAGCTCGCCTGGCGATCCTGCGATGGAAGAAAGTTTACTGGCGTCGGGGCCCCAGCCGGCGGACGCAACGATGAGTGATGATCCCACTGAGGGGTTGCGCGGGGGAACCCATTTTGTTCCTTTCCTCTGTACTATGACACTATCTCTGGTGCAGACGCTGATATCTATCCTGTCTGTCGCTTGCTTGCCTCGTCTTTCGCGACATTGCTCCTAGCCCGTCCGCCGGCGCTATCGGCAGTCTAAGAAGCCCGGGAGCCGATTCTGGATCCATAGTGACGGGTAGGGAGTCGTTGGTGCGGCGAATTCCAATCTGTCCAGATTACAAGTGGGATGTTATGCAATAGTTGGCAGGTCTACTGTGTACGTAGTACTAACTAGCCGACTTGAGCAGGTTCACCAGCGCTGGCCCGGGTCCCCCCTTATTAACCCGCCCTGCGCCACATGTCGTTCCCTTGAGGAAACCTGCTATGGTAGAACAGGGCGGAAAGGAAGATGTGCTGCTTATCAATCTGCAGTCACGTCGCAACTGCGAGATGGGGGTCGATCTCGCAGGCCCGGACCGTTTTGTCGCAATTCTGAGACTCCGAGCTGAAGTTCAAGGTGGAGCAATGCATGTGCTCGTCACGTCATGCATATATGCAGGAGCTGAGGTGAGCAGCAGCCGCGCAGATAATTTTCTTGAATCCCGTTACGGAATTCGGATAGTTTGTTCACTTTCTCTCGCACCCGGGAATTTGTTTTCAGCCCGCCCCCAAACGTCATTATACACCAGTAGCACATGGAAATACTGGGCACTAACTTAGCTTATGTCCGCTAGGTTATTAGTGCACCCTTGCACCTTCCGATTCATTATTTGTTTTGTACCCGCTGCCGTGGTCTTCTAGCTCGGCTTCTGGGTGACGTCCACCCATTCCATGGGGCTCTGCCCACCCTGGTCGTCCCTTGAGGCTAAGTTATGATCTCCCTCTATGGCACCGGGAGACTGGGGGGGTCGCCTTCTCTGCTGGCGCACCTCTCTCCCTTCTGTGGTGGTTTTAAGAATCTTACCCGCGCCGGGGTCGAGGCTCTAGAAACGTCTCTTCGCTGATCGCGGGTCATCATCTTACGTTATGAGGCCACGGGAGCACACCCAAACAAACGAGAGAGAAAAAAAAAACCTCCTCTGGTTGCCTGCTCCGCCGTCGCACGTGCAATGGAATCGCAATCATGGCTCCTCTTGACCCGCGTAATTACCTTTCCACCCTTTATCTCCGGATGCTGGCCTGAGGGTGCTCAGCACGCTGGGGACTAATCCGGTTCTGTATTTGTAATCCGCACCCTAGGGGCTCTAGCGCTAGACTAGTCCTGTGCATTTTTCATAAACTCGCCTCGGCTGGGCCCATTAGCCGTACAGTGACGTATCCACCGAGTGGCATTCGACGTCAATGAGCTCCGTGGTCCGATCTTTCATTATGGAGCTCCCACACGGACGGCCTTATCGGACTTTTGGCTGTCCATTTTTTGGCTGCTGCAACGGGGTTTCATCATGGGTTCTCGACTTGTATATTAGCCGGGGTGGCCCCCCGACTTCCCAGAACAGGACCTTTGTTGATCGCTTTGACTTAAAGATAACGGACACCGTCAAACTTAACCCAGCCCACGTGGGACCATATAGCCCGGCTCGAGATTCTAGGCCCCTATCTGATATAAGACAAAAAAAAAAGTCTCTCGAAGTCGCCACGGTAGAGACAATCGATAAACACGGAGTCGCCCCAACTGACGCACGATCACATTCACAACTACATCGCGGTGTCAACATGAAGGAACAAATTCCAGTGGGCTCGGAGAGCCCCGAGAAGCCTCACATAACCAAAATTCCGCACTGGCGGCTGGTCATCGACCAAGCTGGTGTGACCGATGTAGTGCTTAACCACCCATACGCAGGTTCTGGCACGGAGGAGGATCCCTACCTAGTCCAATGGATACCCCACGACCCCAGGAATCCCATGAACTTTACCATGGCCAAGAAGTGGTTTATCACTATCAATGTTGCTCTGGCGACTCTGGCCGTGGCCCTGGTTTCTTCGGCATATGCCGGTGGTATCGAGCAGATCATCCTTGATTTTGAGTTAAGCACAGAGCTGGCCACCCTGGGTGTGTCGCTGTTCGTGTGCGGCTTCGCCGTCGGTCCACTTCTCTGGGCGCCCCTGAGCGAGGTGTTCGGACGACAGATCTTGTTCTTCATCACCTACGCCGCTCTGACAGCTTTCAATGCCGGTACTGCTGGCGCTCAGAACTCTTGGACTCTGATCATCCTTCGATTCTTCGCTGGTGCTTTCGGATCTTCACCCCTCACCAACGCTGGTGGTGTTATCGCCGATATGTTCACTGCGGCTCAGCGCGGCCTGGCGACCAGCTTTTTCGCCGCGGCACCTTTCCTCGGCCCTGTCTTGGGACCCATCATCGGAGGTTTCTTGGGAGAGTCTGCCGGCTGGAGATGGGTCATGGGATTTCTCGCTGCCTTCTCCGGTCTCTTCTGGATCACCGGATCTGCCCTAGTTCCCGAGACCTACTCCCCGGTTCTCCTCCGCCGTCGAGCTGCTAAGATGTCGAAGATGACCGGAAAGCATTACGTCAGCAAGATCGATGCCGACCGAGGCAAGGTCACTCTTGCCCAGTCACTCAAGACTGCCTTGTCGAGACCGTGGATTCTGCTCCTGAAGGAGCCCATCGTTCTCCTCTTGTCCATCTACATGGCTATCATCTATGGTATGCATTTTGCCTTCATATTATGTCTTCCCGTAAACAATAGTACTAATACGGTCTATCATTATAGGTACTCTTTACATGCTCTTCGCTGCTTACCCTATTGTCTACGAACTGAACCGTGGATGGAGCCAAGGTATTGGTGGTCTTCCCTTCTTGGGTATCATGGTTGGCATGATCTTTGCCGTCTCCTACAATATTTGGGACAACAAACGCTACATCCGAGTTGAAGAGGAAAACGATGGTTTTGCTCCCCCGGAGACTCGGCTGCCGCCTGCCCTTATCGGATCCGTCGCTCTTCCGATTGGCTTGTTTTGGTTCGCTTGGACCAACTACACCTCTATTCATTGGATGGCCAGCGTAGCAGCCGGTGTTCCCTTCGGCTTTGGTATGGTGCTGGTGTTCCTCAGTATCCTCAACTATCTCATTGATTCTTATACTATCTTCGCTGCATCCGTCCTGGCAGCCAACTCTGTACTGCGGTCGCTCTTTGGCGCCGCCTTCCCGCTCTTTACCACTCAAATGTACGACAACCTGGGCATCCACTGGGCATCCAGTGTGCCGGCCTTTTTGGCGCTGGCATGCGTGCCTTTCCCCTTCCTCTTCTACAAGTATGGACACATTGTCCGAGCCAAGTGCGCCTTTGCTGCGCAGTCCGCCGAGTTCATGCGCCGCCTCAGGCAGCAGGAGCTTGACGAGCTGGCCATGGAGGAGCAGCAGGAGGAGGAGGAGGAGGAAAGCGACAGCCCGGATGCCAATTCGGAGAAAGATGACTCCGACGGTGCTTTGACCCGTATCGCGTCCGGCGCCCGCAGGCCTTCAACTGTGCACACTCGCACACATTCACTCCACCGCGTGCCAACCGGCTACGACGAGAACCCTTACGATATCGACCGTGTCAACACCGCCGATACGCAATTCAGCCTGAGGGCGCACCCGTTGGCCAAAGTTCCATCAAAAGCATAAAGAGGCCCAATCAATAATAACTGGATCTTGGATTTTAGGAGGGAGAAATTATAATATAGACTAGGCAACTTCTGCATAAGCATTTCCTGGCGTTTAGGGTTGATAGATTTAGACTCATTGGGGCAAAAGGTTTTCAATTAGACCACATGATACCCATGAACCATGAGCCAAAATGGCCAAAGGCGGTACTAATCACGTTAAAAGTTAATAAAAACAAACGATATATTGAAAATATTGACTTTATCGCAATGCAATGTGATTCCTGCTTTCTTTCTCTTGGGTACGGAATTTTCTAACTAATGAATACAAGAAGTGGCAGAATCGGCAGGATCAAGAACATACATATCCCCTGCGATCCATCGTAGACGCAGTTAATATCACCTCTAATACCATATTGCTAAATCTTCGATTTTTAACAATGTTGCACCAAAGCTGAGAATTGTAAGTACTATCGTGTTTCAAATATCGCCCTTCCCACATTCTAACCATCCATCATGATGAATATAAAAGAAGAAAGAGAGAGAGAGAGAGAGAGAGAGAGAGAGAGAGAGAGAGAGAGAGAGAGAGAAGAAATCTGCCCTGCTCGCTCAGATCGATGTCGGCTTCCGCGCGTTAGGAAACTTGACGTGGCTGGTCCTCGCGAGCCAGGCCGACGACCCCGTGATGTTGGGGTCGGGTCCGTTGAAGTCGTGCGGGAACCCGAGGGCGAAGGCCTTGACGCTCTCGAGGTACTCGACCTGCTTGTCGGTAAGCCGGATGCTGAGCGCCTGTATGTTGTCGCGCAGGTGCTCGACCTTGCGCCCGCCCACGATGGGGAACACGTTGGGCGCCTTGGTCATGACGTAGGCCAGCGCGACCGCCGTCACGGACTCGACGCCGTGCTCCGCCGCCACCTTGGCCAGCGCCGCGCTCATCCGCACCTCGTCCGGTGTCTGGAAGTTGCCGCTCAGCACCCGCAGCGGCTCCCCGTCTTCCCTGCGTTTCTCGACCTGAGCTTTGGTCTGGAATTTACCCCCTCCCATGACGTCCCAGCTGTGTGCGGGTTTTCGGGGTATCAGCTCTTTCTGCAAAAAAGAAAAGAAAAAGGGAAGTCTCAAACCCATTGGTTGACATGTATGCGGACCGTCACAAAGGGGTGAGGGAGGGAGTGGGGCTGGCAAACTCACGGAGCTAGAGCCATTCCGAAATGGCGAGCCATGGGGATGATATCTCTTTCAAAGGCCCTGTTCATGACGTTCCATCGACCTTGGTAGATGCTGAACGGTGTCTTTCCATGATCAATGGCGTACGTATTGGCAGCGGCCACGACCCAGGCGGGCGTGTCTGAGACGCCCAGGTACAGCACCTTCCCCTGCTCCACTAAGACATGAAGGGAATCCATGATTTCCTTGACGGACGCTGTGTGGTCCCACCAGTGCATGTATAATATATCTATGTAGTCTGTCCGCAGCTTCTTCAGCGAGTCACGGGCGCTGGTGTGGATGTTCTTGCGGTGGTTGCCACTGAAGTTGGCCGCCTGGGGACCCTTGCCGATGGCGTGGCTCCTGTAGTCTGTCGTGAACTTGGTGGCCACGACGACGGAGTCGCGTATACCGCGCTCCTCCATCCACTCCCCGATCCAGGTCTCCGACTGCTCGTCCTGGTAGTTGCCCGAGGTGTCGATGAAGTTGCCGCCCGCCTCCCAGTACGCGTCCAGGAGCTTGAAGGAGGTCTCCTTGTCCATCGAGCCCAGAAAGTGGGACCACGCATCCCCGATGGACATGCCGCCCAGCTGCAAGGGCGACACGCGGATGGCGGCGGTTGACGATAGGATCCGGAGACGGCCAAGCTCGGTGGCGGGCTCTGGCGCGAACTGTCCCGCCATTGCGAAATATGACAAGACCTGCTAAGAATAGTGTTCGAATCCGAGGTGGCACCTTTCCACAATGCAATTTAGTAATCTACGGAAATAGAGACAGTGGAAGACAATGTCGTTAAAAATAAAGGTCCACTGTGTCCCCAAAATGTGCACATGAATCTACTTATGGACGATTTACAAGCTCGCCATGTCCCGATTTGGAAGGTGTCAGGTATCAAGCGTTGTCACGTTCAGAAGCTGAAGCGTTTCAATGTCCGATCGAGGTCTCCGAGCGCGATTTCCGTATTTGTTACGAGGAATATGTTTAAAAACAAACTTCTTGTATGCTTCATGAAAATATTGACTGTTTGTATCCAGCAGTAAGCGGTCCAGAATATGTTCTTGCTCAAATAAGCATGTTGCACAATGACGCAGCGATACTAGACTTGAGATATGCATAATAACTGACACTGCTTCCAAGAAACGAGTCTCTCCCATTCAAGTAAGATTATAGTTCCTCTTAAGTCAACTGTATAATTTCCAGGAGAATAAATGCACCTTACAGGCCAATGAAGTTGTTAGTGCTGAATAAGCAAATCAGAATGCGATACAGTAGCATTATATTGACATGTGGGACCATATAATTGATGCTGTGTGCTATCGATTCGCTTCTACAGAAAGGATTGGGTATAATCCATGCTACTTGAGGGAATCTGGAACTGCCATAACCATTCTTTGCCTCCAAATGAGCATGTGTCAGAGATCTCCCTGATGCACAGCGGTTTTGTTTCAGTTTTGTACCTTTATTTGAGTCGCTCAGCTATCTCATCACTCCGTTTTTCTAAACAAACCACCAAACCAGCATGTAATGCCAGCCCACTTCTTACTCCTTGGTCCCAAGACCTCAACCAAATCTTCAGTGACGGCCACTTCCCGGATGCCCCTTGCCGGCCCGTGCGCCTCGTCTGCTACTCCCGACTGTAGCTGCGAATCTAGCTCCGGGCTCAGTCCCCACTTGGCCGCCTCTGCCACTACGTCCGCGACTGTGTGAGGGAAGCTGGTTGGCCGTATCTTCTCCCCCGTGGCGGTGTCGACGAAGCCCGCCTGGCTGATGGAGCCCATGTGGGCGTGCATGTTGGTCAGCAGCAGCACGCCCCCGGGCCGCAGCATCTGCGACACGTGGGAGAAGAAAATCTCCAGCGGGATGTGCTCCAAGACCAGGGTGCTGATGATGCCATCCGCCCCGGCAGCTACTGCGGGCGTGCTCGACGACGCCAGGAGGTCGAAGACCTGCAGCTGCACCGCGGGGGCACCGGAGGTACCTTCAGCAGCGGCGGCGATCCGGCGCTCTGCGATGGCGAGCATTCCGGGGCTGCCATCAAGACCGACGACCTGGCCGGCGGCCGGGATGGTGCAGAGCAGTCCTGTGTTGCGGCCAGTGCCACAACCCAAATCGACCAGCTTCCATGGCTGCGGACTGCGGATCGATGCCTCGAATCGCGGGAGCAACGTCTTCATTTCCCTATCATCCAGTGCCTGGAGGAAGTTTCCATCAGTGTCGTAGACCGAGGCCCAACGGTCGTAAGCTTCATTGGTTGGCAGGTATCGTACTGCTGAGAAGCTGGGATCCGCGGATGTCATGGTTGGAGATATTGAACCGCAGCGACGCTAAGAAGTAAGACTGGAGAAATCCGGAAAAGGCGTGTTAAGTCACCACATGCTGAAGACTGCGGGGGTTCCTGTGATGGTTTAATAGGACTGTGAACCACCGATCTAAGTGGGCGGTGAGTCACTCGGAATATGCACCGCAAAGGGCGTTGCGATTGCCGACGAATGAACCATACGCGCCATGACGACGCAAAATCAGCCTCACGTCAAATTATGCTGAAAAAGGTCAGAGATACGCTAAACATCACATCCCAAATTGGAGTTCTTAGACAACAGGTCGTAGACTGTAGAGTTGTGTTTTAAGGTTAATACTTAGGATGTTGGTAGCGAAATGTATGTAGACAGGAATGCGGGCGATAGGTGGTTAAATGCTGAGAACTACACAATTTGGCTTATGCTTTCGTGGAGCTTTTCTACGGCCTAAAAAAAATCGCTCCCCTCTTCACATTCTCAATTGGGAGGACTAGATGAGACAGAATGGCGACCAACGATGCACTGGTCTGGATTGATTGCGAGGTAGGCAGGCATGCCAGACTTTCATAAGTACTGTCCGCCATGACTAGTACTAACTGCAAGCAGATGACGGGCCTCGACCCAGATCGCGAGGAGATTATCGAAATCTTTTGCATCATCACCACGGGCGCGCTCGAGGTGGTTGACGAGGCAGGCTGGGGCACTGTAATCCACCAGAGCAAGGAGCGCATGGGCCAGATGGACGACTGGTGCACCAATACGCATGCAAAGAGTGGGCTGACCGCCGCCGTGCTGGCGTCCACGGTAACTCCCGAGCAGGCGGCGGATGAGTTGCTCGCCTACATTCAGAAGCACGTTCCGGAGCGGGGCGCACTACTTGCCGGCAACAGCGTGCATGCCGACCGCGCGTTCCTCCGCAAGGAACCGTACAAGAAGGTCACTGACTACCTGCACCACCGGATCCTCGACGTGAGCAGCTTAAAGGAAGCGGCCCGGCGCTGGTGCCCGCGGGAGGTGGTACAGCGGGCGCCGCCGAAACAGGGGTTGCACCAGGCGAGGGAGGACATACTGGAGAGCATCGAGGAGGCGAGGTACTACAAGGAGGTGATCTTCAAGGTGGGCACAGGGAGAAGGGGTAAATGAAGACCACGCTGCCACGCAAGCAGCCCCCGCGATCTTCTTGTTAGATCAACCGGATCAATATGAGGATGATCGATAGACTTGGAGACATGCCCTGATTTGAATACAATGCCGCAGGGCAACTCACACGAGTAGCGGGGAATGCCTAATTGTACTGTAAAACGTGGGCCGCCCACTGATCTGACTTATTAGCCTAACGCTTCGCTAGCCTAAATGAGCTCACAAGCAACTTGAAACCCTCCAAGCCGCAGTCTGAAATCACTGGCACCAGGGTTCTGTGTCCTAGGGGCGAATCGAGGTAGTACGGATGCTGCAATTGTGCGTTCATCCATATGACTCCTGGCGTAGTGCATCCTCTGTGGCGGCTGTGTGACACCACGCAGGCGATGCGGCCAATCTGAACAGCCTTAAAGTGCAGAGCGAGCCAATCAGTGGCGCAGGCCTCTCGAGGTCGCCATCTGTTGAGCTCGCAGAATTGCTCGCCGCCACATGTCGGAGGATCCCACGGCAATTGGGAGGAAGAATGAGGTCACTCCACAGCTCGACATCCCCCCCACCTTCCCCAACTAGTCCCGCTAACTGGCTAATAGCTCCGTCGCTTGGGTGGGTAACTTATGCTGGATGGAAGCTCGTTCTGCGGTTCCAATTTCATGACGACGGTTCCCAGAAACACCATCTCCCCACGACTCTTTACCTCCGTCGAGGCTCCCGAATATCCTCTCTTTTTGACAGCCGACCGAGCACCATATCGCCCGCAATGAGCGTCCAAACTGTTGAGTTCAAGTCTTTCACCGACCAGAAGCCCGGAACGTATGTATTCAGCCCGCTTCCTTTTGCTCCATTGCCCAAGCTACCCCGCCATTGCCGATTTTCCCCGCCAGATCGCTTGCTTGATTTCCCTCTTGTGACACTCCCAATGCCTCGCGCAAATGTGCCGCCAGGCACGATGAAAGAATATTTGGGGTTTTAAGTTGTCGCAGATCAGAAATGCTTATTGGATTTGTGCAGCTCGGGTCTTCGAAAGAAGGTCAAGGTCTTCCAGCAGCCTCACTACAGTGAATCGTTCGTGACGAGCATCTTGCTTTCCATCCCAGAGGGTGTAGACGGTATGGCAACTCACCCTTCACTTGCAATGACCCAGCTCAATTGATTTGCGACTGGTTGAATCTAATCTTGACTCAGGTTCCTTCTTGGTCATTGGCGGTGATGGCAGATTCTGGAACCCTGAGGTCATCCAGCTGATCGCCCAGATTGGTGCGGCATACGGCGTCAAGAAGCTGCTCATCGGCCAGGACGGCATTCTATCCACCCCAGCAGCCAGCCATGTCATCCGCAAGTACAAGGCCACCGGCGGTATCCTCTTGACCGCCAGCCATAACCCTGGAGGTATGTTTTGAATATTGCCAGTCCCCTTGAGAGCTATGAATGAATGTGCAGCTAAGAGGGCGTGCTTCACAACCATAGGCCCCACGCAAGACTTTGGCATCAAGTACAACCTAGCAAACGGAGGACCTGCCCCTGAGAGCGTCACCAACAAGATCTACGAAGCATCCAAGACCCTCACTTCTTACAAGATTGCCGAATTACCCAAGGTCGATATCACCACGATTGGCACCAAAAACTACGGCAACCTCGAAGTGGAGATTATCGATAGCACGGCCGACTACATGGCTATGCTCAAGGACATATTTGACTTTCCCCTGATCAAGAAGTTCTTTTCCAGTAACCCCGATTTCAAGGTTATATTTGACGGCCTTCACGGCGTGACGGGTCCTTACGGAAAAGCCATCTTCGAGGAGGAGCTAGGTCTTCCTGGATCGACGCAGAATTGTGTTCCTAGCCCCGACTTCAACGGTGGGCACCCCGATCCCAACTTGGTCTACGCACATTCCTTGGTGGAAAAGGTCGACAGTGAAAACATCCCCTTCGGTGCTGCTTCTGATGGTGATGGCGACCGCAACATGATCTACGGTGCTGGCGCCTTCGTCTCGCCCGGTGACAGTCTTGCAATCATTGCCCACCACGCCCAGTTGATCCCATACTTTAAGAAGCAGGGCGTTTATGGGCTTGCGCGCAGCATGCCAACTTCTGGTGCTGTCGATCTCGTTGCTAAAGCCCAAGGCCTGAACTCCTACGAGGTTCCTACCGGCTGGAAGTTCTTCTGCGCGCTGTTTGATGCCGATAAGTTGAGCATCTGTGGCGAAGAGAGTTTCGGCACCGGAAGCAACCACGTGCGTGAGAAGGATGGGCTCTGGGCCGTCGTCGCTTGGCTGAACATCATTGCGGGACTTGGAGAGGCCCACCCAGAGACCAAGCCCAGCATTAAGCAGATCCAAGAGGATTTCTGGAATATCTACGGCCGAACCTTCTTCACTCGCTACGACTACGAGGATGTCGACTCCGACGGCGCGAATAAAGTAGTCGGTGTTCTGAAAGACCTTGTGGCAGACCCCAACTTCATCGGCAGCAAGATCGGTGACCACACCGTAACGGATGCTGGTAACTTCTCTTACACCGACCTCGATGGATCTGTTTCTTCCAACCAAGGTCTCTACGCTCGTTTCTCGTCGGGTAGCCGAATTGTCGTACGTCTGTCTGGTACCGGGTCGTCTGGCGCCACAATTCGTCTCTACATCGAGCAGTACACCAATGACAAGTCCAAATACGGGCTTGATGCTCAAGACTTCCTGAAACCTGAGATCAAATTTGCGACAGATCTCCTCAAGTTCAAGGAGTTTGTTGGACGTGACGAACCCGACGTCAAGACGTAAATGGACAGACTGCGCAGGAGTCGCACGACATCACTGCCGTTGAGTCCCAGAAGCAAACTGGAAATTTTGGGATGACTGTGGGATAATTGATGGATATATTCCACTTGAACGACAAACTATCCTCAACTGCAAACTGCTTCTTGGTCAGAAGAATGCGGTCATTTTCGCAAGTCCATAGCACCAAATTGATACAAGTTAGTTACGGTGGCAATTATTTTGCACCCGACATCCTTTGCCATTGAATTGCCCCCTCTTAGTAAAATTAGTATTTTGTGTAGCAATTGTGTGAAGATGCGTTCCTCCCTCACTGGCCCCAATACCACCATAGCAACGATCCGCTCCCGGGGTAACAGAGTCAATGTCTCTAGTTCTCAGACCCAACTGAAGACTTTACAGAGTAGCCGAGCAGCAGAGAGAGGACAAGTCTATGTTAAATAGTGTACACTAGTACACTAAGATCGAATGATCGCACACTTGACTGTCTCACGTGGCGGCCTCCTTGGTGAAGTCTCACCACGTGAAATGGAGATGTCTCACCCGTACCTGAACAAATTCCAGTTCAGTGTCAACAGACTTGCACTAGATCCTAGATCTTCTACCTACCCTTTCCCCATGGATAGCCGGGCTCAGGCGCGACTTTCTCCCCTTGGTGTTCAAAAAGGTCTTTCGCCCCAGATCTTGCGAATGGTCCACCTATTGCGGAGTGTATCTGTCGACATGCTAAGCTATCTTCGCAACATATCCGGTAGCTCGGACTACCATCGACTACCATTGTGCAATGACGAAGACGAGAAGTTGGGCGAGGTAGAAGATGGCCAAGTGACAGACATCCCACTTCAGGGGGGTAGAAGGAAGGCGGCACATGGGGCGAAAGTGCATCCAACTGCTTGGCTTGGTTCGTAAACAAAAATGCCTGCCCCGAAAATCACCGTTTGAGAAGAGCCATGGGCTAACCTCCACCTAGACGGCCTCAGAGGAATCGCTGCTTTCATAGTAGTAATACATCACATGACCATCGTCTGGTTTTCTTGGAACATTCACGATGGCTACGGGATAAACTCTGCGAGCAATCTGGTTATCCAGTTGCCTATTGTCCGCCTCCTCATATCCGGGTTCCCTCATGTGGCCACTTTCTTTGTGGTCTCGGGTTACGCGCTTAGCCTGAAGGCCCTGAAGCTCATGCATAAGGGAAGCATCAACGACGCACGCAGCGCCATCGCCTCGTCGGTCTTCCGCCGCCACCCCCGGCTCTTCATCCCCGCCCTCGGTCTCTGCATCCCGTCCGTCATCATCTCTTATTTCGGGTGGTACGGTAATGGGCTGACCCTGGGTGCCAATCCGACCATGGCACCCCCGATGCTGCCGCTTGTCGAGCAGCTCAAGGACTTCTTCAGGATGGGGGTGATCGTCGCCAATCCCTTCACCACTGCACCGGCCGAGAACTGGACCTACAATCCAGTGCTGTGGACGATGCCATACGAATTTCGATGTTCTCTCTTCATCTACGGAACTCTGCTAGCATTCTCAGGCACCCACACCTTGGTGAGGCTAGGGCTCGTTTCCATCGTTCTTTACTACGCGGTGGCCTACGCCTGGTGGGATATCTGGCTATTTTTCAGCGGCATGTTCCTAGCGGACCTCAAGCTCTACATGGACAGCAGGGAGTTCAGCAATGAGGATTCATTCTTCCCCCAGCGCCTCCTCTTCCAGGATCACCCCTACCTAGGCCGCGCGGAGGAGCTATACAGCCGAGCCCGTAAGGCATTGGAGCGGTTTCGGGCGTGCGTGATGTTTTGGAAGATCTTCTGGATCGTGGCGTACTTTGCTTGCCTGTTCATCATGAGCATGCCCCTCTGGGATCGCGGGGCACCCATCACCCCCGGGTTCATCACGCTGTCAACCATGGTCCCCTCTATGTGGTTCGTAGAACAGCTTCAGGACAAGTTCTGGAGCTGCATCGGTGCCGCCTGCCTGCTCTTGTGCATCGATCGATCCCCCATTCTCCAGACTTTGTACACAAACCGGATCGCTCAATTCCTGGGCAAGATTTCCTTTTCGTTATACTTGACACACGTCGCCATTCTGCACAGCATGGGCTTCCATCTAAGCATCTTCATCCTCGGGTTAACCGGCTGGGAGACGACCGAGTGGTACACCTTTGGCATCATGGTTTCTGGTGTGCTGACCATGATAGTCATAGTGTGGGTGAGTTTCTTGGGGTGGCTGTACGTCGACGACAAGGCCGTTAAGTTCTGTGGATGGCTGTATGGGAAGCTCACGCGCGAAGAGAGGCCGAGGGCTGCCGGCATCTAGGCCCTGCCAGCCCGACAGTTTACATCAGGTAGGCGATGAGGGCGCTACAGACAGAGAGTGTCATCGCCACTTGTATTATTATAGGTTGACGAGGTTGGAACATTTTCTGCTGATTCTTGCCATTTTTCTTGTTTTTAAAACACCCGCATAGCTGCGTAGCAAACTTGCGTAGACGGAGCGCCGCCTGATTGTGATTAAAACCCATCTGCCAGGGTTTGTATAAGACGTTATCACTGGGTATAACCTGGATTGTTGTTTCCATCTCATCGGTGAATATGCACTGGCCTGTATATGAAATGGAACAACGTAATCCTGGTGTGTAATGAGAAATAAATAGTAGATAGCAATAACAACAATCATCATTGACTTATAGTAGCCCGTCAGGTCTGTCCTCCTGTGCAATAAACCCCGGTGGTCTTCTGGCCCGAACCGCACCACAGTTGCGGTGCTAACATGTACATGTGGGGCTCTCTGTGTGCGGGCATCTAAGCTTATTAGGGAACGGGTTGTGCTGTAAGGGTTCCACCCTAAGCCGCTAAACGGAAGCTCAGCGCCGGGGAACAGCTCACATGCCAAAAGAAACACGGCCTGCACATGCCCAGCGAGCACTGTGGCCGCAACAGCGTGCTCTCGCGTGGGAGACAGCCGAAGGAGAATATGCATTCAGGAGAGCTCGGCATCTTATCCTGTTCAACTTCCGGTTTACTTGTTTTCAATGTCGGACGCAGATGAGAGCATCAATTCTCCTGGTGCATCGGATGCGATGCTGGTTTTCGCCTGGACATAGTGCTGATTACTTTTTTGGGATGGTAGGTTGCCGAGGTTGTTTCTGCGTCGACAGACTAGGGACTAAACACCTGTAAATGCCAACTGAGCCGCGAACTTTAAAACTAACTGTGGTTGTGAACTTGCATTGATACATGTGTAGCATTTTGTGAGAGCAATTGATTATTCCGTCAAAACTTGCTCTAGTCCTCCATCAGGAGCAGATCCGCATACCAAACGCCTAGCAGCCCACCGCCAAAGCTGTCACTGTCAGCAAAACTACTCCCGAGTTGGCTAGGTAGCTACCCAGGTAGCGCAACCAAGCATCTGCATCTATGCCTGCTCAGACTCTGTTCACAGTCCCCATCCCGGGGCTCAAGGACCATGTCGGCGGTGAGATAGTGTGCACGGAGCCGGCGCCGCAGGTGTACCTGTTGACTTTCGCCTCGCCACCCGACAACCGGCTCACGCCGGCTTTCAACAGCGCGATGCTCACGGCGCTGGACCTCGTGGAGCATAAGTACCCGACGGGCGTGCTAGTGACGACCTCGTCCATCGGCAAGTTCTACTCCAACGGGCTGGACCTGCAGCTGGCGGTGCGCACGCCCGGGTTCTTCGCCGACTCGCTGTTCGCGCTGTTCCGCCGGGTCCTGACCTACCCGATGCCCACGGTGGCGCTGGTCAACGGCCACGCCTTCGCGGGCGGCCTCATGCTCGCCATGCACCACGACTACCGCGTCTTCGGCGGCGGCGACCGGGGCTACCTGTGCGTCAACGAGCTGGACTTTGGCGCGCCGCTGCTGCCGCCCATGGCGGGCATCTTCCGCGCCCGGCTGCGCCCGGACGTGTTCCGCGCGACGGTGCTGCAGGCGCGGCGGTGGACCGGCGCCGCCGCGCTCGAGGCCGGCCTGGTCGACGGCGTCGACGGCTGGGCCGGGGTCGAGGCCCTCGTTCGCGAGCACGCGCTCACGACCCGCGGCAAGTCGGGAGTCTACGGCCTGCTCAAGGCCGAGATGTACCGCGAGCAGGTGGCGCTGCTCGACGACAAGGACGTGCCCAAGCTCGAGGACCTCACGGGCGCCGAGAAGGTGCGGAAGGCGGAGGTCAAAGCGAGGGTTGAGGGCGGTGCGAAGCTGTAAAAATGGGAATATATTTCACTATCCAGAAGAGCATTCCGTGTGTTATCTCTAATATACGCCAATAAGAACGGTAATAGTTTGAACTGAAAGCAGTGCCTCTGGCATCTGATAGACCTCCTGCTGTCGGGGATCTACTTTGTCATCCTCGATTTGTCTTCTTAGTCGAAATCACCGACACTTCTTCCCATTTTGCTTCCACTATGAAAATCGTATGCGTATACCCCATTTAACCGACTAGTTTGCAGGCATGCAGAGAGGCGGCGCCTCCGGAGGTAGAGTCTATGAAATAGTTGTGTCACTGAGGTTTCTGCATGATGTCATTTTCAGCACGCGCAACGCGATTTGCGCGATGGCAAACAGGGCTCCCGTGGATAGACAAATGATACTCGAGCATCTCAATTATCTATACTTGAACCAAATTAACTATACCACGGTTGGTAGGCGTTCCTAAAATGGGAGTATCAGGAAGGTACGTGTGCATTGTGTGCTACGGCAATTCGACCATAGCATGCGGGACGCCAGTACTAAATTAACGATGTACTGCAAAGTATACATGAAACTTGAAAATGACTGTCAACCCCTTACAACCTCTGGATATTATTCTATTCTATAAGATCTTTGCAAGTATGGGAGTCTCTTGTGATTTATCAATCTAAAGCCTGAGCGGATGTGATAGCGAGAGAGACTTGAAATATACAGTCCATGGTCTCCTGGCTGCTGCTCACAGTACGACCAGCAGTATCTAATTGCTGACACGTCCCAACCCAGGTATGATCGCCTATTCAAATCAAGTCAGTAAATCATTTGGGGGGCATGATATATATATATATATATACATGTGTGTGTGTGTTTAATTTTCATGAATTTTTCCTCGATGCAAGTCCCGGAACCAGGACGTTCCACGCCGACACCAGACCCGATCCTCAAGAACAAGCTTTTGGCGGTTGGGAGGGAAAGTTCACAGCCCTCCGGCAGCTGGCAGCTTCCGTGACCCCTTGCCACGACCCAGTTGGTTGGGTAGGAAGACCGGCCCACGCACCCACCCCACTTGACATAAGCCGGTGCTTAAAATAGAGTGCCTGCAACAATGTATTTGCCTGTCACCCTCCATTAGACTTATCTAAAGATACATGGGGATGCCTGCACTGCTGCTGGCGACAGCAGCGTGGCATGAAGGAGCCTCTCTCAGCACTCGAGGTCCCCTTTATTTGCAGCACGCTCTTCGCGAAGTGCTTGCGACCCGCCAAGGCCCTCCCACGGAAACGCTGCCCTAGGTGTCACACCTCCTTAATTTGGAGGCTGGCTGTCGCGGGCTTGGCGGGGTCCTACATCATGGGCTGCGATACGATGCGGTTATAGTTTTTTATTTCTTTCATCTGAACATGGGGGAATATGTGCTGCTGACGCCTGCAGCTTTTCCAGTTCTCCATCTGCAGCTAGGAAAGTGATTCGTTGCTCGCACGTCTAGACCGGACCTCGCAGCATTAGTGGACGGGGATTGGGGGGAAATTGACCAACAACCGAAGAGGCCCTCCCTACAAGGCGGCGGGGAAAGCACCAGAAATACTAATACGTATGTACATGGGCGCAGTTGCCAGATAGGCCTCCATCCACCAAAGTCCTACATGACGTTTTGCTGCACCATCGATCGGGAATTGATGAGCAGCTAACGCTGCCTAGTTTCGTCAGGGCTTCTTAAACTTTACATTCGTTTGTTGAGCCGTGGAGGCTCTAACCGGCCGCGATGCTCTCCCCACGTAGGCCGTGTTTTCTCATGCGTGCTGCTGATCTTGGCGGGGTCATCTCGACGAATCTAGCTGGTTTCTGTTAGGCGGGGGGCCAGCCCTTAACCACCGCGGAGTACATACATCACGTCACGTCCTCTTGATCGATACTCTTGCCGTGATATAATAAGCTACACACAATAACTTACTATGTGTGTACTGCACCGTTGGTCGCACATAATACTACGCCCAGTAAAGAGTCCCGGAAGACGGAGTTCATCCCGCAAGGGTTAGCTTGCACTGCTCGGCTGCGCAGATTGCCGTGATTGGAGACCCTGCAGTCCGAACCCCAACCCCATGATGCGCCTTTTGTCATCTTACAACTTGGGGCTGCATAAGCAACGATGAAAAAAGTGGTTGCTAATCTCCCAGCTAACAATTTTTAGTACATCATGCTCCGCCGCTTTCGTGCTGACGGTCGCCGCCACCAGCCCACGTACCGGACCCCCCTCTCCCCAAGCCAAGCCCCGGGCGTTAGGCTAGATTCATAGGGCATGCCATAATACGTATTTGCTGACCGCAAAGCGAGAGTAATCCCTCCTTCTATGCGCACATCTTTCTCTCTTTGTTAAATTTTTTTTTCATCTTCGCCCATTGCCCTGTTTACCTTGGTATTCAATATTACCCAGTGGGTTTCGCCTTCGGTTCCTGGCTCAGATTTCGTCGCGCGCATCGAGCGATACCGCCTACGATGGTTCTCCGAAAGAAGGAGGTTTATACCGTGATCACACCCCTCCCGAGCTACATCCCCCGCCAGCTCGCAATCGACATTCTCCACAGTCATGGAGAAGTTATTACCTTGAATCCTCTGGTCATCAGTCACAAGCCTATCAAGGCACCCCGCGATGCGCCCAGCGACGAATACTATTCCACCTGGTACGAGATCACCGAGCGCATCCAATACCTTCCCGGGCTGGGCAAGCTAGGCTCTGGCATCTTCGCCTTTAATGGCTGCTTCCACGATATGCCATGGGGTTTGCAGAGCCACATCTATGCGCCTGCCAATGTGGATCTCCGGAACAAGTACCGCATTGGCGGAAATCAGCAAGGCGTTGAGCCTCCCGAGCAGCAGGAAATGGGGCTAGCCGCGCTCGGCGCCCCGAAAGACGGGTTATACTTGCGCGAGGACATTGAAATCCGGTGCAACTTCGCCGTGGTCTCGATGGTGAAGGCTCAAATGAAGACGGCGAGCAGGGAGATGGTGGATAGAATTATCAAGAAGGCAGAACTTCTCGACTCCGGCGCCTTGACGGCTATGATAGAGAACGGCAAACTAAAGACCTCGAATCCTAACGATAGGACTACTCCCGGCGGGGCCGCTATTTCGCCACCTCATTCGCCGACAGCAATGTATCACGGCCAGCAACCACCGATGTCCCCCGGTATTCCGTACCAGGTCCCGCGGCCCTCGTCCTACCAGATTCCGCCGACAATGCTGCAGCAACAGCAACAGTACAACCGACCCGGTAGCGCCACGGGCTACGGTTATCATAAGGCGCACGATCCGGCGCACTACGCAGAGCTCTACAGCGAGCCAGTTCAAAATCAGAATGCTGTCATCATGGAACTACCTGGAGACTACTACCACCCACAGTCTTCCCCGAGCTTGCAACCGCCACAGAGATCGCCAACGTTCCATGATCGCAACTCAGACAATTCGGCAAGGTCTTCACCGAGGACAAACGAAGCCAGATGGTCGCAGAGTCAGCCCAGCCCCTCGCTCCAGCAGCAGTACTCGCGGCCGACGTCATACAACTCGGACGCGAACAGCGCGCCTTACACCTCACCTGGGCTCGACCACAAGGGGTTCGCCTCGGAGTTGGCGCCGCACCGGGAGACGCGTGAGGAGCATCGTCTGGCCACCGCAAAACGGCTCGATCCCGGCGCCTACGGAAAGCCAAGCGGTTTCGCCCCTTATAACCCAGCGGATTACGCAGCAACAAATCGCTGAGATTTTAAGGGTCATACGCAGGTTACCGATTTATGTATAGTCTGCTAGAGCTGGCCGAGGCTTAAAGCAGAAGGGACGAGCTTACTTGAAGGATATTTTGTGTTTACCTGCTCGTTTTTTTTTTTTTTTTTTTTTTAAAAAAATTTGGGTTGATTAGTTTACTTTTATATTTGCGTGGGTTCACTCCAATTGGACACGAGATTTGACGAGCGTATACCAAGGGCACGCAGAGAGGGATTGGCGTTCTACGCGTATGGCGTTTCTGGTCCCGGTGGAAACTGGCAGGTGAAAAATGGTAGCTAAGGGCAATGGGGGGTTTCCCTACGCGAATGACGTGATCGCGGTTTTGGGCATGCTTGCCTGTCGGTATCTGATATGATGTCAATTAACCCTATCTTGTATTTATACTATAAAATGATTCGCGAAATGCAGTGGCTGCACGAAGGCTCCAAATCTAATTTAGTAGCTGTATAGTCACAGGTAAATCGATCTCCGATTATACTGCAATGATATGGCAACATGGAACTTAGTATCCCAGCCAGTGAACAGTGTGTGGATGCCAAGAACAAGTACAAAACGATTCGCAAGCCCTATACTCGTCCATGGATTTAACAAGGAAAAAGAAAAGTTCGAGACGTACAAGTCGGGGTATGCGATGCCTCCGCAAGTTACCTTTTCCCTTTCCCACCACGCTTCAATCGCGCAACCTTATATACGGTGAGATTTCAAATCGTATATTTGACAATGAGTACTCGCAAATGAGTTACCATGTACATGTAAAAGCAAAAGCGTGACTTCCAAATGCTCTGCCGGATTACCTGACTAGCTGGTTAGGCGTGGACGATGCTTCAGAAATGGCAGGCTTCATGACTTCAATACAGCTTTATGGGTGTTGGTTACGCAGTGCGGATTGTTCCAAGCATAAGGGAGTCCCAAGTAACTCGCGAAAGCACAGCTGGGGCATGTAGCGCCCTGTTAGTATAGAGCTACTTGTCGCAGTATCGTAACCTTATCTCTGCGATACTGCAACAACAAGCTCTCTACTAACAGGGTGCCACGACTTGACACTATACCTTCAGGAGTAACCAAAAATCCCAAGGCAATCTTGTCACGTCGTAGCTCTGCTAGGTCCGAGAGGGAGAGGGAGAGGGGAGCTTCACCTCCATCAAAGCTGGAGGAAAGTTGCCGGGACATAAAGAGCATGGATTAGTTAAAGGAAAATTTGATCAACTCAACATTGAGCGAGCACATGGGTAGACAATACCCAAATAGTGGAACAATACCCAAATAGTGGAACTCAGCAACTTGAGAGAACTTCTTTTCTTCCCGTAGCCGCTCCAACAGGCCACTTAAGGGTGCACCTAATCTCGGACTAGGAGAGCATAAAGCCTCCAGTAATTTTGTGTGTTGTAATTAGCCAAAGGAGGGGCAGGACATCGCGGAAGCGGTAGCAAGGTACTTCGTACTATCGATATGGGTTTGTGCGACTACAGTTTCTGGCCACGGGGGGAACCCATGACTCGGTCGGACTTATTGCATCTCATTGGATGCAACACGACTTGTTCGAGGTCGCTTGTCACTGCGACAACTACAAAGAAGTATTGCGAATTGTTTATCGACAGGACGAAAGGGTGGCCTGGTTGCCATCATCAGCTGCTGCTACTGACGCCGTCAGAGTTGTCTTTGCAATAACACACTGCAGAAGGAAGCAAGGAGTAGGAAGAGGAGGAGGAGGAGCCATGTCGGTGGGCAGTCGACGGTCATGGTGGCGGCGAGTATAGGCTTCGGTATACATTTGGTGTGTCAGCCAATGGCGGTTTCAATGAGTATTGGTATGGTGTGCAGCTTTGTATAGTGATGGCCAAGCGGGCGTTCTAAACATCCAGCCGTCCCAAATAGCCCAGTTCACAAACTGGCCACTGTCATAGGTGCAGGGGAGTGAATAGGTACGCCAATGAGGTCATTGTGTCTTTCTCGGGCAATTTGCTTGCCTCCGCAACAACACCAAGCCAATCCGACCGCCCGCCTTGGCGACTCATATCCGGCTTTCTAGCCAATGAGTACAAAACCTGAGCAGCGTATAACAACTTTTACTCTCCGCAGCGTATATCAGGTGACCCTAGTCAAGGGCGACAAGGAAAACAGTCGTTGCTTTCAACCAGCTGCCGGCCCACACCGCGCCATGTCCGACCTTCTCAGACACGCCCAGCTCTCCCCTCGACTCAGAACATGACCGCCAACACATGAGGCCAAGCCAGCATGCCAGAAATAAATTTCTTCACACAACGGGCGCCACATTTAACCGTTATTGAGGCTTGAGCGTTCTCTAGTTGGAACCTGCGAGGAACTTTTTGGTGGTGTATGATTGGCTTGAGCTCCAACAAGCTGACAGGATCGTCTAGGCTCCACAAAAAAAGTTCCAAGTTGTACACGAAGTGTAGGAGACGGTGACAAGGAGCGCGGGACAGGGAGCTATCGCGGTAGGTAAGATATTATGGAATTGGCAGGGTCGTAGAGAGTATAAATTGAGCACGGCAGCTGTTCGATCGGTTGGCCAGCGAGGGGGGGGTGCCTGCCTGAAATTGAGTAAACAACCATAGAACGACTTCGAGTTACTAGAGAAAGAGACATTCGACAACAGTAACAGCAACGACGCTCGAGAATAAATCGAGGGAGAATATAATAAGAAAATGGCTACCCTTGAAGAGAGACACCCGGAGATGTTCTTGCCTCTGGGCACCGAGTCTCCTCGTGGTAAGAAGAGGATAGTCCCGATGGAATGTCTCAACCTGAGTTACCTTCGAACCGGAACGTTTTGTAAGCGAACCCTTAGGTCGAATCTTATCAATCGGCTGACCAGTTTTTTTTTCCCCTACCTCTGCCTCTCTTCTCTCTTTCTCTCTGTGTTTCACCCATTCCATAAGAATGGGAAGCCTCATTTTCCCCTCCCAACTCTTCTCGTCCTCTCGGTTAGCTTCTAATGCTATGTTTCTCGTCGCTCGCGGCAGCCATGTGTGCAGCCATGGAGATCTTAGGTATGCACTGTTGGCACTCCCTGCTCCTGCTCAGCACCAACCACGGCGACATCGAGATGTGGGACGAGCTCGTGGAGCGCCGTTTTGGTGGCGCCGACCACAAAGGCACGGGTCCCCCAGTCGGACGCGAGGAGTTCGACCAGGTCCTTCACAGCTTCGGGGCCATCTCCTCGGACACTCCGGCTATAGCCTTCGCGAAGGAGCTCATCGAAGCCTACCCCGAGGCGAAGGTGGTTCTGGTCGAGCGCGAGATCGAATCGTGGTACCAGAGTTTTTCCACCGCTGTAATTCCGCTCTGGGTGAGGAATTCTTTGTTTCATTTCTCTTCCTCTTTCTCTCTTTGGAGTATACCTGGATTTGGTGTATATTACATGCCACATTAAAGATTATAACGCAGCTGCTAACAACCATTAGTACGTGCCTATTAGTCAATAACGCGCTGTGGTAAGCTTCTTGAAGAAATGGCAATTTTTTGCTTACTTTTGTGTCTTACCGATAGTTTCAACCCCCTCTTGCTCGCGTCATGTTATCTAGAGCCTTGGATTTACGGCCCTTACGGTATGATGCAGACAAAAGTGTTGAGGGCTTGGTGTGAAATGTGGGATAAGGAGGTAGCCAATCGCAAGGCCAAAGACCTCTATCGTAACCATTATGCCCTCATCCGCTCTATAGTGCCCCAAGAGCGGCTGCTAGAGTACAAGCTGACAGACGGCTGGGAGCCCCTCAGTCGCTTCCTCAACAAACCCATCCCCGATACACCCTTCCCACACTTGAATGATCAGACGCAGCTCAACGAGAAGATCTTTTTATCTTGGAAAAGGGGCGCGAGATTCGCGGCTTGGAAAATCGCCAAAGCTATCGCACCGTTCTTGCTCATGGGCTTGGGAATATGGGCATACCGGTTGAAATAGTCTCAACACGTGGTCACGGCCGATTCGCTCGAAGTTGAAGAAGTTAATCTAGATGAGATTGACTCCGGTACTGTGCTGTCGAGTCGATGAAGCAGGTGATAAAAATGGAAAAAAGTGAAAATGGGTGTGTCCATTGCATGAGTTGCAACAGGTGGCAATGACTGATAGTCCAGCTGAGGCGACCAACGACACGAACACGACACACTACGCTTGTGGATGCATGTAAGCGGTCCGGCCCCGCTACCCGCTTCCTGCTCTTGAACAAACCAGAAATGAAGCCATACTCGGCCCGAGGGTAAGCAAAAGGTGGTTAAGATTTATCATAGTCAATAATTAAATATTACTCGTCATGTCTTGCATGTGGTTTTCGGTGGCCCTAGGCTGCATTCCAGCTATGTTAGTTGGTAAAATTACGTTTCGCCGGTGGGTCCCATAGCCTTTGAGGCACAAGCCTACATATGTCTGGTACATAGTATGCATGTACATTTGTATGTAAACGGGACGGGGGAACCCCCCCCCCCCCCCCTCAAAAGAAAAATTAAAGCACTCCTCATATGTTTGTACCTAAAACTCACCGGCTGAATGCATGACTGATTCATTACACATGACGCGACAACGGAATCACGAGGGCAGACGGGGCCTCGCGAGAGAGTCGGGGTTAGTTTATCGCCTGGGATAAGCTGGTATTGTTGCTCTGGCTCCTTCAGAGAGCCTGACTTTTGGGCCCGTCTCGCGACCTGATTGGGGGCTACAACCCATGTAGAGTTATACCGAGCTAGTGCTTGTTAATTATATAATCTCAGCACAGGCACTAGATTTCATTCAACATTAGCTTCAGAGCAGCAGCAAACCCGCTGGTAGGCCATGATTTTGATCACTCGTAATGCCTGCCTTGGAATGTGACCACAGCTCTCAGTGGGACTCTCCTCTCATTGACACAATCATAAACCCAGAGATGGTCGAGACCCCAAACCAGCCAATGTTGGCGCCGATGCATCCATGCTCGAGCCGGGATTGTTGGATGTCTGCAGCCGCCGCCAATCACATCGGGGGCACCCACAGCGGGCACATTTTAGTAGTCGCATGGGACTCTGTCCAGGAGTAAGGATTTGCATACTATCAAAACGTGGCGAGGTCCATCGTCTGTATCCCTAATCCATATCATGAAGCAGACTCACCATATCACCCTTCTCAATTATGAACTATAACGTGCCCTAGTACTACGATGTCTGACGGTGTCGCCAGTACAGGCTCACTGTCGAGACAGTTCCGTAATCTTTTGCCACTCCGTGAAGAACAGCGGGGGCCTGGCGATAGTCCGCCTTCATTCCCACCAAAGGTCGCAACATCAGTCAAAGCAGCATGTGAAACATGTCGAAAGCGTAAAATCAAGGTTCGTCAATAGGAGCCAGGTGGATTCTGAGCAGCTTGGCCCGCTCAATTCTTTACTCACCGCACAAAACTATCGCAGTGTTCGGGAGAACGGCCCAGATGCGATGCATGCGTGAAGCGCGGCGCCGAGTGCCACTACGACTCGGACGACCCGACACAGACCAAAGGGCAAGCACTGAAACGCAAACACGGGCAACTGCTGCGCGAGACCCAGCATTACGAGCAGCTCTACCGACTTCTGCAGTCCTCGTCGGAACGGGCGGCTCTGGAGATCATCCTCAGAATCAGACTAGGTACCGACGTCCAAACCCTTCTTCGCCAGATCGAGGAAGGGGATCTGCCCCTTCAGCTACTTCACCGGCCCGATGTTACGCCCCGATATGAGTTCCCATATGTTCGCACTATGCCAGCGGCGCTCGCCGTGCCGAACAACCCATATATACACTCGCTTCTCTACGAAAACACCGCCAGCGAACACGACGCCCCAGCACAACTGACACTTCGGGCTGCGGCAGCGGCAGCGGTAGCAACAGCGACAACCACAACAACGACAACAGTGAAAAAACAAAACACAGCTCCTTGCTACACGAATCCCTACCACGTTGCTGAGGTCTTCGAGCTGCGGTTGGCAGCAGTGTCAGCCTCCAGGTGGACTTCTGTCATCTCCGACGACCACCTCCTAAGAACGCTTCTGCAATGGTACATTCTCTACGAGTACGCCACCTACCCTGCGTTTCAGCTAGATCTGTTCCTGGATGCCATGACGGGACAGTCGACGACGTTGCTTTGCTCGCCTCTTCTTGTCAACGCAGTCTTGGCGGAAGCGTGCGTGAGTTAAAAAATTCACCGGGGCTACAGATGGGGTGGATTTGTGTCCAGATGCGCTGACTTGCTGCTTCCCTCCTTGCCGTTGCTCTCGTTAAGCACTGTAGTATCAAAATACCACACCGAGAACAGTTCTGGAACCCTCATACCCTCGGCTATCGCTTCCTCGCCGAGGCCAGAAGGCTCTGGGAGCTGGAGGCTGAGAAACCCGATCTGACGACTTTACAGGCCGCTATAGTGCTGCACATCATATATAGCCAGTTTGCCATGGACCAAATTGGGAGATCATATCTGGAGCGCGCCGTTACTCTGGCACACGACCTAGGTCTTTTCAAAACAGACGTGCCACAGCCAAGTAGAGAGATGGCGCATGCGCGATACTTCACCGCATGGTGCCTTTTCCGATGGCAAGCGTATGGAAAGAACAATCCTACCAATAGCCCGAGTGGTGTTGAACAAAAGAACTTGTAGCTAACAGTAAAGAACTTCTCAGGACCCACGGATACTATTTCGCGCGGCCATCGTTAATATCACACCCTCCTCCATTCGCGTTGCCCGATCCAGATAAAGAGCCCAGCTGGTACGGCAACATCCTACTCAAGTACCCGTCGAGCGATGAGCCGGTCTCTACACACTTTGGCCACGTGTTCAAGGTGACCTGTGAGCTGCGTATCATTCTCAACGACCTATCCCAGGCGCTGTTTCCTCGCAATGAGATACCACCGTCACGCTGTGAGCCCAGGTTAGACACCATATCTAACTTCCTGGCGAGGCTGAACACGTGGTTCCACAATCTGTGTGAGCCACTGGAGCCGAAGAATATTGTGCTGCCTTGTCAGATTACTATTCAGTGAGTGCGAGCGATTCGTTTCTATTGTGGTGCTCGTGTAGGTCTTGTAGAAATGCTTGTGTGATAATCCTGTACTTCATGTACGTGAACGTGAAATACAAGAATAAATTTATTAGTATAATATTTTTCTACTCTTCAACATGTTCACCTTCTCTGGACTTGCGAAATCCTCGCATCTAACTTTTCTTTTCTCTTTTCTTTTTTTCTTTTTGGGGTAGTCCCGCCCACTTGTTGCTCTGCCATGAAAGGAATATCTCTGGCAATCAACTAACAATCAACCTCACCAACCCTCTTCAGCATCGAGTATCAATGCCTAAGTTTCGGCCTCTTCCAGATGTGGGAGACCCAACGTCGACCCTTACCCAACATGCCCCGGGACCAGCTCCGCGGTGGTAGCCTGCAGGCGGTTATCCGAGCCGAGACCCTGGCGCGACTATACTACCTACGGCACGGCTATAGGTTCTGCGACGTGCACTTGGCCTACCTCCTGATCTTCCTAACCATCATTATCCTCGAAAATACCCCCGAAATCACGACAGCCACGACGACCACGATGACGACAACAACGACGGGCGCGAGATTAGATGGTAATTATCATGATGGTGGCGACGACCGTACGGCTGCCGAAGCCCGCAAGCGGGCCCTGTCCTCGCTGATCCTCTTCATGATGGGCATCCAGGAGCAGGGCAGATACGCGTACGCCGCCCTCGTGGCGGCGCGCCTGCTGCGCGAGCGCTTCACGCCTGAGGACCTCGCGGTGCTGGACGCCCATACCACCTCTTCCAACCACGACGGCTTTACGGGCGAGCCGATGTCGCCAGTGCTCTGCGAGAATGTGCGGTCGCAGTGGCCGCTGACCATCATCAAGGCCAACGAAGACCCCAAACCTCTACAGCTGAGCGAGCTGGTGAGTAAGTGCGAAAGTATTTCGCTAACTCACGAAAGCTTTCGCTCTTATGACTAGCCAGCCAGACAAGAGAACAAAGTCATTGGGCATTTTTTTTAATGTCCTTGCGTGGGTATATACTTGATTTTATGTGCTCTTTCTTACTAAGTTTTCAATTGCAGCGTTTCTTGGGGGCGAATATATACTATTGTTTGGTTATAGAGCCCACTGTGCTTAACCGGACCAAAGGCTCTGGAGTTCTACGAAAAGAGAGCAAGGCGTTTCAAAGATTATCTCAAAGTATACGTTCAAGAGACATTTGCTCTATTATCATGTAAATGCTCGTACAAGAGCCTCGCCTCAACAATTGTAAGTGCTGGGTTTTACATAGAAGCGTCTCAGCGGTCTCGCCGCGGACTCTGATATCGGTATTCCTTGAGGCTCACAAGTGCTGTCCAATCCCTGACGGTCAGCATTACTCGGGCCGAGGTGATGATCATTGTAGGAAGGCTGTTCTGTCGGTAAGGTCGTGGTGGCGCCGCCCGGGGTGTAGAGGTGTGGTGGGAAGTATCTAACAACGTAGACTCCTCCACTGCCGCTGCCGTTCGTCTTTGTAAGTTCTTTCGAGGCTGGGGAGGTACAGTGTAGTTAGATCGAGGCGGCTGCCACCCTCTTGCCGTCCCGGAGCTCTGTCAAGGCCCGCCTGGGTTACCGTTAAAGGGTTACCGTTAAAAGTATAAAGTCGCGGCCCAGCGCGATGAGTGAGCGGCACTCCCACCCCGAGCCCAGCCCCGAGTCTAGCCTTCAAACTCGCTTCTTCTGTCGCGTTGTTTTCTCGATTTCGTCTCGCCGCGCGGAGATGGCATCGTTGACGCTGGGAAGCATGGAGAACATGTCGGTACAATTCGATACTGATTACTTGTACACATCCACTGCGTATACTGCCTGTCACGTAGGCGCATCGGGCTTAGCGAGCCGTCCTGTAACGGCTGTCAGCAGCACTGGAGGCAAGCTTCGTCTTCGAAGAGAAATCTCTATAGATGCCGTGGCATAATGGTGTTAACAACTGGGTTCTAATAGAGTAAGTACGAGAGCGAAACTGTAAAAGCCGCATGATCGACGCGTTAGAATTGATCGTACAGTGCTTCCCTAGATCAGTTGGCAGCGTTTCTTGTAAGGGATAGGTTACTATGGGCAGCCTCCTAGCGGGCAGCAGCTCATAACTTATGGCGTTGGAATCGACTGGAATCCTAGTGAGGATACGGATCCGTCCGGGAATAAACATTGGGCACCGGCCGTAACGCTGGACGCTCCCAAGGCCACGATAATGAGAAAGTTCAAGACAGAAGAGTTAAGCCTAAAGCACGTTTACGTGACAAATTAGCCTGTGCAAATTCTGTTATCGATTTCAAATTAGGCCAACTTGGACCAGAAGAGAAAAAGAAAATCGTCGTCAACAGTAAATCGAACCCGCAGTTGAGACTTACCTAGGCTGTTGTGGACTATATGAATATATAGGCATGCAAGAATTGGCGGACACATCCCGAGCCACGCAGCTTCTTCGCCCGAATGAGGCGTCCTCGCCAGGAGCAGCCACGAAGACCTTCCTTGTGATATGGGATATCAATGCCAAGCTTTTAGAGGCCACGCACCAGCCACGCCGCCTGGGTGATACTATTCGCTGGGGCTGGCTGGCTAGCTACTCGGCGTTGCGCACTGCCGCATAATCGCACCAAACGGATACGGCTCGCTATGCCTTTGGCACCAGCCGCTCCTCCTAGGGAGCCTCAACAAAGAAACTTGTTTTACCTCTGCTGGCCGGGCTTATCTTTCATGGGTCTATTTCCACCACGCGTGTCACACGCTGTAACCAGGGTCTTTTCAACATCGAAACAACCTATGTGCTGAGCGAGTAACGCGCTTCTAATTCGCCCTACGCAGCTTCGGACTTTTCTATTCATTCTTGGAAGCGGCCAGACCTTCCTTAGTTTGCAGACCGACAACAAAAACAAAAATGCCATCACTCAACTCATGGATGCCCGTCTTGAGTCTCGGCGCACGATGCGATCGAAGGACCCCGTTGGGTAGTCTCCAAGTGATCTTAACATTCCTGCTCGTGGTTCCTTGAAGACTTTTCCATCGACTCGCCAGTAAAATTCTACCAACGTAGCTTCGCATCCCGTCAATCGCGCAGTTTATACATTTTGATTGTTCATTTGCTATACTGCTCCACCAGCTTTAAAGCACAAATACCTTGAGCCCAAACCTCCGCAGACGGTTTGATCAATCGGGTATTGATCTCAATAGTGTCCGGCATACAAAGCGATATGGCTTTCTCCAATCTCAGAGCATTTGCACCCAAATTTTTTATCATGAAATACTGGTTCTTATCAACGAGATTCGACCAGAATAGACTTGAGGAAATCGAACTACGTATCCACCAAAAAAAAAAAAAAAAAAAAAAAAAAGAAGAAAAAAAGAAGAAAAAAACATATGCGCCGAAGCCGTTGAAAAACTCTCAGGCGAAACTCTCTTTTGCACCTCGCTCACTATCGTCCATTCTAACGACAATAGGCGCGGCACTAACTAGAATGTGATAGCACATATATCATTTTGTACACAAAGATAACCGGTGCTCGATGTTGACATGCGTACTCAAAAGCAGGAGACAAACGGTTCCCGGGCCTTCTGGTCTCCAGCAGTCTGCTTAAAGGATGCTTAGCATCCAGCCCAGAAGCCGATACGTGCAGCTGTTCCCTTCCTGAGGCCCCCTCTGCTGTAGCATCGCAACCCGCGACAATATTTAGAATACTACTGCGCCCGATCATCGCGACGCCACCCATGCTCTTCTATGGCACCGTATCTGCTTGTAGTAACAAATGTTCCCCCCTTCGGTGGACATTGCCACGGGATCACTTAGCGAAAAGGCCCGAGATGAGAGAATACCGCGGACGGCTTTTCGCAGGTATCGGAAAGGACAAGCTGTGTGATTGTGACTATCTCCATGTATTATGTACCTTAAATTCCTCGACTGCGCAGTGACAGTATTATTTGCTTATAGTTATTCTCGGTGGGAGCGATCCCAGACCGGCGCCTTTCATTTTCCCTGGCTGGCCACAATAGGATCCAGTGGCGATGGACAATGATCGTAAGCACAAGTCTGCAGAGTAAGAGAGATTTCAATTTATGGGTTCACGAAAGCGTACCTTGGTAGTCACGATGTTCGGTAGGTCTATCCATAAGATGTTGCCGTCCTGCACACTTCGTGTCAATGTCTCAACCTAGGTGGCTGTTGATAGGGAATGCCGAGGGAGTCACTTGACTTTGAGAAACTGTTCACTCCTCGTGAGCACTCGATGACCGTAAGTATATTGTGAGAGCCATAGATAAACTGAACAACTAGGCGATCTCAGTTAGATGGTGTCAATTTTTGAAATCGAAAATATTCGGAATTGTCCGTTTGTGTCTTTCCGGGGGATATCGACGAGTGTTTTCCTGCGTTGCTCACCATTCTCAATATTGGAGAGCAATAAATCGCACATATTTGAACATTGCTCTTCTCTTTAACATACAATAGTAGACTTTTGTTGCTGATACCTCCTCTTAAGGCCATTGGAGCAGGAATTATGTCAAGTTGGCATCGCACTCAATCAATGCTTGAACTGTAGCTCAAACTCCCAAAATGATCCAAATCATCCTGAGGGAAATATTTCCGCCTTCGCCTTCGCCTTAACCTTTCGGCTGTCTCGCAGGCTCATTTGTATTTGGATATCTGTTACTTGGAGTAAATCATTAGTTTGTAACCGCTATGTCCCTGGAAATGATACGGTGACAGGAACGTCGTCTTGGGATGCAAACCTTTGGTTTCGATTTAACGAAAGCTCTGCATATCGCAACGGCCACTCTAAAAAGATTTTCATGAGTAACTGCCCTTTATTCTGTAGGAACATCTTCGAGTAATTTTTAGTTTGAATACTTCAAGAGGCTTGTCGACCTCCTGTGGATATATTGGGTTCGGGTGAGTCTCTCCACAGCAACCCAGTCTCATCGATACGATCTCGAATCAACGGGAACAACGGGAAAGCTATCACGTTACACATGAAAACATCATAGACACTGGGACATCTAGGAATTTAAAAGGCGAGGATGAAGCAAATGGGTGCTTATTCAATGGAGTGTTCTTTACTCAGGCACACACGTGAAATTGCAAGAGTACACGATGATGTATTTACGGATAGTCACGCAAGTTGTTTGTAAAATAGCTCAATTCAGTGTCTGTATTTGCTGCTTTCTGATGAGCTTAGAAGCAAAAAAACTTTCCCTTTCCATACTGCAAAGAAGTACCATGTATGAGGTGTCTGTCAGTGACCTTTGTAACCCTCCCCTAATTGCCATTGGTGCTGCCAGCAGGAACAGTGTTGACAGCAGGAACAATGTTACCCGCAGTAGCAGCGTTGACGGCGGCAGAGACGTTGGCAGAAGTAGCAGTGTTACCCGCAGTAGCACTGTTCATGGAGGTAGTGACGTTGCCAGGAGTAGATCCATTGCCGGCAGCAGAATTTTGATTCATGGCGTTAGTCGATCCACCCCATGGGTTATGATAGTTGACATCTCCGGCAGCCTTGGCGGCAGGATACTGGTGAAGACGTCTGACATGTCGTCGCAGGTTCTCAAGATTGGTAAATACCGTTCCGGTGTTACAGCCACTCCAGGCGCAAGTGTAGGTCGTCTTGGTCTGACCAGTAGCAGCATCCGTAAAGGTACTTTCATTGGAAATAGGGTGCTGGTTCAGGTGGTAAACCAGAGTCTGTCCCAGATATGTCTTACCGCAGATGTTGGGTTGATTATTTGCGTCCGTCACAGGAAAGTGACATCGGTGGCCAATGTGAGCCTCTCCCTGATGCTGATTATAAGTTCGGCTGCCGTTGGACGTCTTTCCACATAGGATGCAAGTACGTTTCTTGACATCCTCAGTCATTTGATTCCATCGTGCAAAGGAAATTCGCGCGCGCTCGACCAAGGCATCCGGGAGAGCAGTGCCGGCACGGAAGATTCTGACAGGGTTGGAAGCATCCATCTTGAGTGTTAACCTTCTTTGCGAATTACAGAAGGATTTTTGCGTGATGGTGAGAGTCTTTTGGGGAAAGATGCTGGGAAGACCAGTGGAAAAGAAATATGGCTAGACTTCCGGGTTTTTGTGAGGGTGGGATGAGAAGAGGGCCAGTGGAATAGTTCACCTAGGAGATAAGGCGGTGCTCAGATCCAGAAGATGACTGAGGATTGTTTGATTGTTTTTTTTAAAAAGAAAAAAACCAAAATTTGGTAGAGTCGTGTCAATAGCCGTGGCTTGAGCCCTGGGTTTCGTCGATGTACACAATGCTGGCCAGTCCACAACCGCTGAGCACAACTTTGGTCCTTGTTAAACCCGACCTGGAGTAGGAACTGCAAGTGGTGAAGTTAAGAGAGATAGCGTGCCAGCATATAAACATTCAATTGAATAACTTCCACACGGGCTCTGTTCCGTCTGCCTTGTGTCTCATAGCCATTGATAATTACTTCTAGTTAGATATAGTTTGCATGGGCTTCGTCTAGCAATCCTTCTTGAATAGTGTGGCGAATTATTGTTTTGCTTTTTTGGACACGATTCTACTTGAAATCGCTTCTGTGGAAGGCCTTGTCTCACTGCTTCGTCCAGACTTTCATCGTCGTATAGTTTCGTCTGAACAGGAGTCGTCTTAACTCTGCTATAGGTGTGATGTATTTTGTGACGACATTTCACCAATACCTGCACAGAGCTTAGAAATCTACAACTGCGTGAATGGTTTATTCCAAGCCCAAAGCTCTTTCAATTAAGTCAATGTGCAGTTAATTGCAGGGCTCCATCCGTTGTGGTACCCGGCACGGACCGGAAGCGGGAGCACGGACCCGTGCCCGTGCCCGCTCCGGAGACGGTGGACGGGAAAAGTGGGTCTGTGCAGAAACGCACAACAGAGCATATAGGCAGAAGTATTGGCACCTTAAGTGAATGGAACGACCCTAAGGGACTTCTCACCACAAAACACATTAATTTAAATGCGGAATACACGTCTATTTCGATATTTACATCACGAGCAAGGAACAGCCTTGGACAAGCCAGGATGAACCAAGCAGCTGCGAAATTGTACTTGTACTGAAATGTTAATGTGTTCTCCTTACTTTGAAACACATAGCAGAAATAACTTGAAGGGACTCGGCCCAATCGTGCGAATCAATTATTGCACCCGCACACATATAACCAAACTTGCACACAGAGAGAGTCCCCAGATTTATCCCGTAGTAGGAATTTTCCCAAACTGCTGTTTCCACATATCGTGCACCATGTAAGGAAACGCTTTGTAAATTAAGAGTAGAATTCGGTGCTGGAGCGAGACGGGTAGATTGAGCAATATCTACTTCCTGATCCGCATTTGAGAGTACTAACTTACGTTCCCTTGGACGGAAAATGTTCAAGGTCACCATACCCCACTTTGATGACGTGCACCATCAGTATTAATTATTGGAATATATTGAGTTTAATGAGCTATTCTTTAAATCCAAGTCTATCTAGCTATAGGCAGCTGAGCCAGCAGCCAGACAGCACATCAATCTCCAAATACTTAGGCGACCAAGCATTAAGCTACGAATGAGAAAGAGAGGAGGTCAAGTGCTCTAAGAAAGGGGGTATCATGCATTCTGCTGTTCATCTCTCATAGGCTCATGGATGTCATTCAATCATGCATCATCATCATTTTGCTGCATCGCCAGCCATGCAATGACTGAGCAGTGCAGCGTTCAAGGGGAGGGCAATAAAAATCGTTGGAGCACGAAGTAGGTGAAGGTGAAGGGCAAAGTAGTAAAACGGTTCGAGCTGGTGAGAATGCAATGCGAGTGCTATGCAAAGTCGCAGCCTTTACGTTCCGCTGGGACCAGCTTGGTCAGATGAGGAGGAGCCAGTGGCAGTCAACGTATCAGGAGAATCAAAGATTTCGAGAAATCTAGTAAGAGCTTCAAGCCAGCGACCACGAATTAGCTAAACTTCCAACGTTTTGTAAGTAGGGATAATCTCACCCAAATCCTTGACGAAATTCAGCTCGAATGCATTGGATCTGCCCTTGACCTGGTGGCGAAGCCGGTACCTTTGACAAAACACATAGGGTTGAATGTCACGGATTCTGATGCGATGTCTGGATTTGCTCACGACCAATGATGGTTGCCTAGGGGTTGGTGGGACTGCCTTGAATGTTAGCTGCAATGGTTTATCAAGGTAGTTTATTTTTCGGGTGCATACGAAATGCAGTCCAAACTGGGCAATTCTTCATTGGACCATCCCATACCGATGCATGTAGGCGACGGCGTCCGGTGTAGGCATCATGGTAAACAGTCAGGCAGTGATAGAAGCCATCGTCCATGATCTGCCTATATGATTGTTAGCTGTGACTATAATTACCTACAGAAGAAATCTGTTGATGGAATGCAAGGAGATGTGGAGCACTAACGCCGCAAATTGGCGGGTTTCTCTTTTGAGGTGAAACTCCTTAGGGTCGATATCCACAAGTAAGATGCTTCTGCGCTTCAAGGACACGAAGGTACAATAGAATAGAACCATCTCTGCAATTGCAAATCATGGTAATTAGCATTGATACGAACCGTAGCCTGTTCAGGAGACTAACCTTCCCATGTGATGAAAGCCAGGCTTGCCCAAGTCTTGCTGCAAGCCTCGGACTTACTCCACCTCAGCAAGTATAGTGTGCCAGCATCATGCCGCTGAATGCACAATTCGTGGGCTCCCAGCATCGACACCCATGGGTTTCCACCCTGGACAGTACGAATAAGCAGATATGGTGCTTCATCGGGACTTTGGAGAAAAAAGGTGACGGATAAGCGATCATTGTCAAAGCTCCTGAAAAACAACGTCAACATGTTTATGCCTAAGAACGAATCTGGTTAGAAAGTCAACTGGGACCTACCTCTTTATCAGGGTCTTTGCGCCTGGAGAGATGTTAATGTGGCCAAGACGATGAAGTGTTCCAAACGCTTTAGAAGGTGCCCTGATATGCACAATTAGGCTCTCCCATGCTCTTCTAATTGATGGATGATCACTTACCGAGCTTGCTTTTCAATCTCGGTACGCGTTGGCAGCGGGCGGGTGAAAATCGACTCCGCCCAGTGTGATTTCTAAGGCATATATATGAGTTACAGAATATAAGCAGTAGAGCTTTTGTAAGACTACCGACCGTTCCATCCTCCCACGGTCCGACAGCTTCATGCCACATGAGAGGAGACCGTTGAAGATTGCTAGGAGCAGCTGATTGCAATGTCAGGACGAGTTATTTTCAGAATAGGTATGCGGGGTTGGCACTAACGTATGTTTCGCACCTCTCGAAGTTGGAATATCCTTTCCTTTAGGCTCTCTAGCCCATTCAAATCGAAGTTTGGAGATCTGAGAGGTGAGCGAACGTTCAAATCACTGCATACGAGAAAAGGGGAGAATACAAAGGTGGGAAGGGTGGGACAAGAGGTGCGGGAGGAGTGATATAGCATCATGATAACATACTTGATAAGAAGTAATAGGACTAAGCGAAGGTATTGATTATACATTACAAACCTGGCGGGAAGAGTAGTTCCGGGAAGTTCGTTACTCAAAGCATGCCACATTTCCCTCCATCGGTATTCCTTCGTGCGCGAGCGATCCTCGTAGAAGGTTAACATGTTACTCAGGGTTCGACACATGCATGGCAGGACAATGTTGAGGTAGTCAAGCACATTTGGCACACGGGCAATGTGAACCTGAGACTGATCAGTGAGGTCTCGAAGATTACGGCAGGTCGAATAAATTTCCCGGATTAGCTCATCCAAATGAGCTTGATATTTGGGGTGTAAGGAGTCCCGAAGACCCTCAAGTCGATGTGCAATTCTTTCAGCGCGTTCTGCTTCATAGCAACAACCACCAAGCAGCGAGGGCCCCACGCTCTTAACTAGGGCGGTACTCATGTTGAAGGCTGTTGATCCTGTTGACGCTATCGGTCGGTAGTCAAATAGGGGTGGTGCTTCAATAATTCATGGCGGAGAATCGCTGCCCAAAAGTTCAAAGTGATGAGGAGCAACTGTAAGAAGAGGGGAAAAGGATATGAACCCAGGAGCGTCTACTCTGTGCCGCCAACTCCTCTTGAAACCGCGTGACAACGACTGCACAGGCTGAAAATATGGGATGCACGGCTGGGGCAGGAATCAAATTTGTGTGTGGTAAGCAGCACAGTTAGGTGGGATGGAGATGAGAATGACCCATGGGACACCTCATGAAGATTAGAAAGCAGAGCCTCAAAATATCTCCGCAATGGCCGGTTAGTTGGCCGAGTGGGGCATGCAAGTGGTAAAAGAACTTCAGGCTGATGGGTGTCCGCGATTTTGACAAGTGCTTGTTCAGCATGCATATGTCGTATTCCAGACAGTGATAGTCATGGAGGACTGGGTTGGTGTATCGATCGGTTAGCGCCGATGGAGACGCAAGCATCCCCAGAGGTGACCCTGACTGAGATCGTGTCGGGGGAGCGCAACGGAAGCAAGCCCACAATCTCTTCATGAGAAAAAAAGGGGAGAGAGAGATCAATTGAGAGCAATCACAACCGGTAGCCCACAAGTATATTTCGTTTGAGCTGTGGCCATGCCGTGCAACTGAACGAGAGCGATCAACCCGATGCCTGTTAATCACGAGGGCATCATATCAGCTTGGCTGAAATGCTCGCAGTTGGGTTCTCGCGGTCTGCCAAACAGAAACCCGACAAGATGTCTGACAGTATGGGCAGAGCACGCAGTGAGCGGTTGCCACGAATTCAACGGCCATCCCCATGAAGAATATGCAGAAGAGGATTGGCTGCGATCCGGATCAGGCGTAGCGGACGGCCTCGGACGCGAACACTTGCATAAATTCATATGCGGGACAGAATTTGGACCAGTACCGCTCGCTGGTGCCGCATCACGCCAAAATCATCAGTTCAACTCAGGCAAGACAGACTTGCAACCTGCCTGCTCCGTCGTCCTTCCCCGAACCAAGTGGCGCTTCGAGACGGTGCTACGTGGTTCAACACTACCGAAGAAGGTAAGATTGAGGGAAAATTAACATAAAATTTGAGACCATGGCGCAGTTGGACACAGCTCTCACCAATCTGCAGTGAATCTATATTTGTGCGGAGCCGCCGCTTGACGGGACTAGATTGTTCAATCGACCCCCGCTTCCGATGGCCATGAGCAGGACAGTGTCGGTTACCTAAACGGACCCGCTGTTGCATCGCGTCCATGTCATGTCATAGATCCCGGGACTCGGTAGTATTGGGCTCCGTATCGTTTGTAGGTGCTTTGTAGGTGCTTGCTGACCTGATACACCTCCCCTCCCCCCCAAAAAAAAACCCAAAAAAAAACCGATACTTGATTGCGGTAGATAGTAGTGACGCGCCGGTGATGATTGGGCAAAGCCCAGCCGAGCAATTTGTATGCAACCGTAGGAGGGACAGCTACATGAGCCTTGTTGACTATCCTCCGTACATATTGGCTATGAGGGCGCTCGAGTCCTTAGCACCCAATCTGCAGAGGCAACCCGCCATTTTCCCTGGCTACACAAGTAGCTGAAGATCTTGGGATGAATCAAGTCAGTGGAAACATCTGCCTGGGGGTCCGGAGTTGGAAGAGAAAAACGCCAAATCTAACGTCAGTCCTAAAGAAAGGCTGAAGGCTTTTTTTTTTTTTTTCAATTTCGCCCCGGATATTAGGCAACCATGAGAACGGAGCTCGCATCGGTACATTGTGGACTGAGCCTCGTCTCACAGTGAGTGTGAGCGGATGGACTTTCGCCAATGGGAGCAACCGATCCTACCCTCCGTGAGCTGTGTTACTATAAAAAGAGCAGATCTGGTCATCGCGCTCATAGTATTCATATCGCACATGTCGTAGTATTTCTTATCACTGCATAAAAAGGAATTTCGGATCGAACCTGAGTTCATTTGTCAAAACACAAAAGCGTACTTGATCGGCCTAACAGTGGTTCACAGATAAAAAAGAGATCAGAACAAAAAGCCAAGGCTTGCGAATCGCGACACGCAAACACATGCGTATGTATCACGGGCCATAAACAAAGAAGTGTTTCACTACGGATATCAGGTCTTTCGCATGTTTGGGGGGGGGGGGGGGGGGGGGGGGGGGGGCAATTCTTCGTCATTGCATTGCAGGAGAAGCTAGAGTAGTTTACATTTGTTGCTGGCGACTACTGGCATAAAAGCGCTCGTGAGAACCGCAACGTGACGAGATCCAGGGCTTCTCCAAACCCTCATCCAGGCATCTCTGTCGGCCAAGTCTTGTTTTGCAAGACCAAGATGGAAAAAAAAAGCAACGCAGGCCAACACCAATCCGAGTTCCCATATTACACTCAAAGCAGAAACCAAATCATCCCTTGCCCCCAAAGTCTCCCCAGTGAGACAGCCTTAAGTCATCTCATCGTGAAACCTCGTAGACTGCTAGGATTGAAAACGAAAATGACCTAGGGAGCATATTTACTCCTCGTCATCTTCTTGAGCCTGTTCAGTCGGCCTAGTCAGCAGAGTTCAGCATATTCACGAACAAGCATAAATGCGAATGGGCGAAGAACTTACGTTGTAGGCCTGCTTCTCATCCTCGTATCGCTTCTTATCGGCGGCAGCCTTGGCCTCGTAGGGGGCACGCTGCTTGTCGGTGAGAGCCTTCCAGCGCTCACCCAGGATCTTGCCGACCTGGCCGAACGAGATACCAGGGTTCTCATCGCGGACGTTCTCACGCTGCTCGTTGGCGAAGAACATGTAGGCAGAGAGGCCACGCTTGGGGGCGTTAGGGTCTAATAGGCATGTTAGCAAGCTGTATATTTGTGACTGTCGTGTGGAGTTGGCTGCACATACCCTTCTTGCTCTTTCTCTTCTCGACCTTGCCGGCCTTACCGCGCTTGGTAGTCTCCTTAGGCATCTAGAGTTTCAAGTTAGTATGAATGTGGGCTATTGATCAACAGTTATGGCAGATGTGCAAAAATGCATGAAGGTAAGGCCTTGCACAGGGTCCGGAAGAGTTGACGTTTGGGCATGTTAAGTGTCAGAGTTGTTGGCGCTTGATCCTACGGACGCGACGACGCATAGAAGGGTGGAAAATCCAATGGTATGGCCATGGTGTGCACTGCCAGAAAAGTGGTGGTTGCAACAGTGCATCTCGAGGGGAAATGCCAATGCGCATTGCCATCAAGGATAATCGCTTTTTGAAGCTTGAAATCAATTGATTCCGAGCAGGAAGCGGACCTAGACGGAGTTGAAATGCAGAGATTTGATGGTTGTGGTGGCTGATTGAGCTGTGTTGCGCAAAGTGCGCTGTGTTGCTAAGGAAGGCGCGGCCGCAGTATTTTGAAGTGTTGGATGTGATGCGACTGTTGAACGTGGTGATAGAGCACGAAGAGGGTCCCGGCTTGCGATAGCTAATGCTGGCTGTAGCTCCAGAATGGCGCAAGATGGGCGAGCGCGGCGACCAAGACGGCCAAAATTCGCGACAACCAGGTCCAATGGATAACAAGCCCCAGCGAGTATTCCAGAGGGTAAAAGCGCGATTGCTGGTGGAAGGGAGTGACTTGGGTTTTGCAGGGGACTGCCATATAATTGCAGGTACTTACTTTGTATGAGGGTTGTGTGTAGGCAGCGTTTGTATGAGTGCTTGGGTTTGGTGGTAGATTGTGTATGGGAGAATTTTGGTGAGAGAAGAAGAGAGGGAAATTTGTATGGGGGAGAGTGGTAGGGTGCCTTTTTACTATGGGCGGGCTGATTGTGTGTGCAAAGGAGGGGGCCAGCAAAAAGAGACTGCGGGAAGGGAAAGGACTGGGTGCGCGCCGCTGCTTTACGCGCAATGGGGGAGGCCAAGGCTCAATCAAGCAGCAGCGTCTCCTCTTTCGCAGTCGCGCCAAAACAATCGCAGGGGGAAACCGGGCAGCCAGGCCACACACGCACACAGGAGCGCACACACACTACTACATTCACTCACACAACACACACCAATCCAAGCACCACACCATACAAAGCAAGATCAGAGAGTGGGCACAAAGAGGCAAAGGGGGGTGGAGGGAGGGGGGCTGGCAGCCACTGCTCCAGCGCGACCAGACCCAAGCTCCTCTTTCTCCGCCGGGGTAAGCTCTGCCTCGCCCAGGCAATGTCACTCCAACCTCCCGTGAGGTACAGTACTGCCCGGTTGTACTGCGTAATGGCTCTGAAACCGGTACTGTGTACTTGACTCGCGCTGCCTCCGGCTCTCTGCGGGCTGCGCACGCACGCTGCCTCGCACGCCTTGGATCGTCCTTTTTCATTGACACACATCACTGCGTACGGCCGACACCCATCCACCTGTCGCCTCAAGCCTGCGCGCTGAAGCCGTTCCTTCAATCAACTGCGAGCAATCCGCCCGCTGTCTCTCCTGGGTCTTTACTTACACCCTCCAGAGCAGGGCTTCCTCCCACGCCTTCCCTCGCGCGCTCGTCCTGGCCTCCATGTACCTCGCGGTCCCCGGTTAGCGTGGGAGTACTTTTTAAAACAGGAAGCTTTTAATCTAGGGTGGGTGCTCGCGCAAGTCGTAGCTGGACTTATTGCCCGCCCATCGGTTGCAGCTGATTTCACTGCGTGGTCTGCTTGCTGGGAGTCTGCCTGGCCCCCCTCTTTGCGCCTCCCTCACATTTCCGCCCTTTCTCTCGTGTCTGGCTCTTCCTTTAACTGCTGCTTGCTTGCACATGTGTATGGCCACTCTATGTTCTATTTCCCTGAAAGGGGGGGTTTTTTGGTTCTTTTTTTCTTTCTTCCTTTTTTTTTTCTTTTTTTTTTTTCTCTTTGCCCTCCTTTGAAAAGCCAGCGTATGCTTCAGCTCTATGTGAGCAATGCAATATAAGGTGCTCATAGCCATGAATGCACATCCTTTTTGCTCATTGAATCATTGCTTTGGAATAGCTACATGTGCGTAGCCTGCTCCATCTCTCCCAAATCTCCTACTGTTCCTCTTGGGGGTGTTCTGCTTAGTATACATGGGCTCTTGTTGGTGTTGGTGCCAGCATTTAATTGGCCACCCTGGCAGACTACTGGTCTCTTATCCTGATTCGGCTTCACTACGTCTATTGTCTTCTTAGTAGTATGCTGGTGCTGTATCATGTCACTAACAAGCTCCTCCGATCTGGCACATTGATAGATACGCCAGCACCTAAATCATACTAAATTTTTCTCCTCATTGTCTGTTCTTCTTAATCTACACATTCTAAGCAACTAGTAGACTAGTCCGTTGCTTCACTGCGACGGAATCTGATCCAGATGGTGGGCCAATTTTCGGTAGTACTCTAGAGAGATCACACCTCCTAATTCTTCCTGTTGCCGCTCTGCTTCTTGTTTACCCCCATGTACCTGGCGCCAATCCCTTTCCCCCTCTCATTCTGGTTCCCGTGTCCGGCATGGTCCGGAGACTTATCCCCATCCTGTCTGCCTGTTGCTTCTTTGGTCCCGCGTACACTGCTAGTTCGACATAGTCGTGAATCAAAGCGGTACGGGGTTAATGCATCCAGCTCCCATAGTACTACTCAGCAGGCTGTCGCAAACAAGGGAGCGGGTTCGGCGCAAGGGTGCTACTAGTTGCTACGAGGTACTCTACACACACCAGTGGATATGCCATTATGACATTGCATACCAATGTGTTGATCAAGCAACAGCTGAAATCGATTGTCCATGAACTGCAATCGTGTGGTCACTACGAAGTACCAGGCTCCTTGTTTGTGGTGACAGGCGCTGGTAGGGCATGGGTGCATGCACCGAGCAAATAAGCATCGATTCGTACCTGCAACAGTGGTGATGGTGGGAGTACTATGTAGCCGAAGCCTCTTTGCAATGAATATGGGCACAGAAAGCTTGGGAGAAAGAGTGGCCATAGGTACTGTTGAGTTTATCTCTGAGTACATCTACGTACACGAGGCAGTCCCCTGCTCCCGGAGAGCTATGTTACTCTAGCTTGTCTGTTTGGGGATTCAACCCGTGCTGCTTTTATGCAAACTCTTTCGCGAGCGCGCAATGTCTTTCTCGCCTGAGTGTCAGGTGTCTCGCTAGCTCCAACCCCATCAATGGAAATCAACAAAGTACCTGCTGATTTTGCTAGTACACTGTACGCGTCACACCAAGATCTGGGCTCATTTAACTGGCGCAAAACGGATCCGCACTGTGTCCGCCGCGCCTTTTTTCTTTCTTTGGCTCTCTCTGTGCTATTGCGGGCTGCTTCCCCACCCGGTCTGACCAGGCCAGACGAACGAGAAAAAAAGCATAACATAACTCACCCCACCTAGAAATGGGATCTGACGAGGCCCCCATTACTGATTGATTTACAGTAGTACCTCGTTACTTTGCTGATTGTCAAGCTCCCCATTTTGGCTTTGTTGACATCACGTGGAGCTAGCACGCCCTTAAAGGCCTATTCCGTCTCCCAGTCAGCATTCTGCCCGTATTTTGGCGTCAAGTAATACGTATGTGTGTAGATCTTGTTCCATCGCCCCGGGACTTCTGGAAGAGCTGCTGATCCACTGTCGCCTGATCTGGTGACGCACGTTAAAAGATGCGGGAAACTATGCAACCCGATCCAGCGACCGCCTTGGCCAAACCCTGAATCCACCATCCAGGCACGACTGGTCGTGTATTGGCTGAGAAGGTTCCCGTCAGCTAGGTAGGCTTATTCGCGTCCTGGTACAACATGTGTGGACCGTAAGGGCTGTCATGTTCGCGCTCTTGAATGACTGTTCTAAATACACCGAGTTGAAAGGCTTGTATAGTTCAGGCTATCTCAATCTAGATGAAACACACTGGTAGTCGGCGCGTCCATGTAGAAAAGTAGAAAACATGTGTACTGGATCGAGTTGGCTCTCGTGGTAGAAGTAGTTTTGACTTCAGTGATATCCTGAAATCCGTAGCTTCCTTGAGCTGGGTAATCGCTCAGAGGTGTTGGCATTACCTATAACACATACCAGTGGTAGCAGACTTTCCGCATGGAAAATGCTATGAGAATTCTCGTAACGCCTCCGTGTCTGAGGGCAGTGATGCATGGGCTGCCTACAATGCAATTTCAATCGAGGCCTACCAGAGTAGTGGTAAGTTATCTTACCATGCATTCTGATTTAGTTTGGGTATCATTATATGTGCCAACCACCATCACAATCTTGAACTTTTTTTTCCGTCTCAGAAGCCATCATCATCATCGTCTAGCACGATTCCTCGTAAAATATCGTCCTTCGCCCAATCAACACCGCTGCCAGCAACGATAGCACTCGATGTAGCCTTCATGACCCGCCACCGTTGCCGACTGGCTTGAACATCCTGCTCAAGTCGCGCAATTTCTGCCACTTGCTCCGGATCGTTAATGCTTTCCGCCTTGTGCTGCTTGGTTTCCTCTGCCAGGCTTAAAAGCTCAGAGGCCAGGCCCACGTTTTGTCGTGCCAACCGGATACTTTGGCTTTCTACATTGGCCAACTCATCCAGATCCTGGCGCATAGAAGTCGACTGTTGTGCCAGTGTAATGGATGTACCGTCTCGCTGGGCGAGAACGGGGAACAAGTCTCTATAGTTACGGAATTGTAAGTCACCGTTTGGTATTTCAGCGCGAAAAGGAGGCAGTTTGTTGCCAGTTACATACTTCTCGATGGGAGATGCATTCGTGCCACCGTGTACCGCTTGGAGCACCGGGTTCGCCATCAATACACTCTCGACTACGTCATTTCGGAGAATGTATTTTGCTCTGGCCTCGAGCAACTCATTCTGGGCTTGCTCTATACTAGTCGAAGTCGTCTGGTCTACAGATACATGTTAAACTGGATTGCATCGCCCGTAGTAAAACTAATAAGAGGATACACACCTGAAGTGTACTCTTTTTGTGCGGTGATGAGGGAAACCTCCAACCGAAGCTGCTGCAGCCTGTCGTAGAGCTCTAAAATCCGCTTCTCATCGTCTGAGAGGTGGAGAGGGTTTGTCTTTTCACCCTCCCCCTGTGTGCCGTTTGGCGTACTCATGATCTAGTCGCAGTGCAGCACATCTGTGGCTGTTTCGTGAGAGCAAAAGCGAAAGTTGCAACTGTCTCTGGATACAACTGCACTCCTCAACAGGTTCTCTGAGTCGTGGAGGTGAGACGCGTCCCTAGGCCGAGAGCAAACACTTGTGGCTGACACTAACAACGAAAGCTATGGATGTGGCGCAGCTATTGCATCTCCCGGATCGGCCATGGAAGTTTTATCACTACCAGATTGTAATCACTCCTAGGCTTCAACGTAACATTTATGTGAGCATTTGGTTAAATATACAATAAAAGACTTGGATGTAATTGTCTCTGCAGAAACAAGTCAAGCCAAAGACATTGGAGTTGTCTACACCGCCTGGTGTCGAAAGATCACGAGGCACCAAGATAGTAAACAACCAAGCCACACCACATTAAGGCAAGTTGCTTGGTTTCCACTGATAAGCAGTTTTCGTAGGGTTTAGGTACCTATCGGGTGTGAGCGTCAGGTGCGGCGCGTGGGCGGGTTTAGTCAGTTGCGAGCCCATCATCCGGAGCAAATGACCAGCCCAAGTAACTGACAAAGAGCACCTGTTGCCATTCCGTGACCGTCGCACAGATACCAAAATCTTAGGCAGATGGTTCTCCTATGATACAGCCTCTTCACCTTCTCCCTCACTTGTTTCAACTCCTCCCAGAACACTAAGGGTAGGAGAATGCATACATCATGGCGACGCCGACGCAGGTGTTGATAGCCCATACGGGCCAGCGCCTGCAGGTTGATACCACACAGTTCGCGTCGTATGTTAATCATAGCCTAGCCAACCGCTCTTTTCGTATCCCCTTTACCTAGACTCTAGACTGACTTACGTTCCAAAATAGCGTAGATGATTTCAAGGCGTGGACTGCCCGACAAAGTTCCATACCCACTCAGAACATGATTGCCTTGACGCCTCAAGGCAAGGCGGTTAAACTCCAAACAATACAGTTGGACAAGGAGATATATATATATGACATTCGAATTACCCAAGCCTCTACATCGGGAACCCTTGCGTCGTTTGTCTCCGAGGAACCATTGCCGAAGCGCTACAACGTCAGCAGCGCGCCAGACTTCATCGAGGACACACACGCGCTGAAATCATGGCAGGATCTCTTCAAGAGCCGTCGGAACTGGGCTTTAAAGATCGTGGAGGATTGTACAGCCATGGCTGAAAAAGCACAACAGCGACATAGTGAGATGGATGTTATGATCAAGTGCCTCGACGCCGCCGTAGCCAACCTTGATTCCGCCGTCCGACCCTTAGAGCCAAAATGCAACGAATTGAAGAAATGGGTAACGCCTGCGCAGGAAGAATACAAGCTTCTCGCTGCGAACTGGGAACGCTATCTTGAAATGGCGCGCAGTATCACAGTCTCTCCCTCCATGGTACGGTTCATGACGGGCAGAGACGTGCGCAAGCCGCGCCAGGCCACCTTGGAAGATTTGATCGACTTAGAAACCGCGCGCAAGGCGGGAAAATTGGCAAACACTTCGCTCAAAAAATTCATAGCGAAAGTCGCCGACTTTGACAGGGCAACGGACAAGATGTTTAATTCATGTGATGACTTGTTTCAAGAGTTTGATAAAGTCATGGCTCGATCCGCCCTACAGCACGGCAACGATAGTGCACAACTCTTAGAGGATATCGAAGCAGTTGCTAAAAAAATTGATACTGATTATCAAGCTACTCTCACGTACTCCAGCACGAACCGAGATGTCCTTCAAGCATCAAAGACGGCTGCGAACCACACGGAACGTCTGCTGCCGAGCATTCGCAGTAGAGTACTGGAAATGGACGATATGGTTCGCTACGCCACACAAGCTCGCAACGAACTGGCGGCGGACTCTTTGGTCTTCATGCGCACCATTGCTGAAATAACTACATACCTGCATAATGTCAAGAACCAGATGGGTGTTCTTAATCAAGGCGAGGAAGAGATGACTACTTTTGATTACTTGCGTCTAATTCAACAGCTCCCTTTCATGTATGCTTCGTTCGTCAGTGAGGCAGTCCGACGAAGGGAATGGACGGATAAAGTAAAGACGGACTCATCCACCTTGGTGAACGAGATGGCGCTGTACCAGGATGAGGAGCTCAAAAGACGCAGAAAATGGCAGAAGATGGTTGGCAGCACATACGGCCCAGAGAAAACGGAAGACAATGTGCCAGGCCTTGAAGTTAACCTCCTCGGCGAAGACGAGCCGTGGCCTGCTTTGACGAGGCAAGATTTGGATGCATTCTTAGTATTGGCTCAGGAACAACAGGCGGACACCAATGTTGTAGATGACATTACGAGACTCATCCAAGAGCTGAATAGTCCTACGAAACAGCAGCTTAAACGAGTGAAGGCTTTCAAGAACGGAAGCGTTCACGAGGCGACATTGGGTAGGAGTGGGCTCCTAATTCGTGGCGATGGCGACTTGCTACGTAGCCTACAAGATGAGAAAGCACGCCTGGAAGGAAAGCTGAAAACTGCAGAGAGCCGTGTTCGTCGTCTTGAGGGCCTCTTGCATCGCCAGAGCACAGAGTCGCGACCTTCGATTGGAAATCTTTTCCAGCCCGGCAGCCACGAGCGAAATAACTCCACCACATCCATCAGGTCACCTGTACCCTCAGACAGCCGGCGGCACTCGATGACTTCTGAGAGCAACGACTTTCTTCTACGCCGAATAGCCCAGCTTGAAGGTGACTTGGTTGCTGAAAAAGAGCGCTCGGCTATCTTTGGCAAGGAGACAGCTGCCCGTACTAAGGATATGGAAGGCCGAATGGACGAGGTCAACTCTACAAAGAAGGATCTTTTAGGGAACATGGAAGCTCTTAAGAACGAGTTCAACGAAGAAAGAAGATCGCTCGAAGAAGAGATCAAGACTCTGAAAGCACGGCTGGACGAAGCTGAAGACGAAATCGAGCATTTTGGCGAATCGAGGGAAAATGAAAAGGTGACATACGTCGACCGTGTGCGCACGCTTGAAGACGACTTAGAACGTCTCACGCAGGTGAGGAACGACGAAGCTTTGAAGGCTCAAGGGCAAGTCGACTTCCTCCGAAATGAAGCGCGTATCCAGCGAGAGCGAAATGAGTCCCTAGAACGACAACTTCAGGAGGCCAAGGAGTCAATCAAGGCGTTGACCAAGAGAGCCGAAGCATCCGAGACCAGCACAGAAACTCAGAATCGCACGCTTAGGGAACTTCATGGCCAAATGTCGCCCAAGGAGATCATCCCAGAAGATGACAGTGACCTTTTAGAAGCCGTGGCAAATAAGTCGAGTGATGTCTTGGCTAAGCTGCACTCTCTCGAAGAAGATGCGACTCTATTGAAGTCCGATTTAGAGATTGCACAGCAAACTATCAGAGATACGAAGGCTGAGTTGCAACGAACTCAGGAGCAGTTGTCCTCCGAAGAGACAACCAGAATGAAGCTTAACGAGGCTCTGGAAGAGGAAAAGGCCAAGTGCTCTGCGCTTGAAGATGAGGTTACCGGAGGCCGCGAACAACTCGACCAACTGCGAGCCAAGATGACTGAAGGAGAATCTGGATCAGTCACTCTACGGAAGAAGCTGGAAGACGAAGAAAAACGGGTCGCTGAGCTCTCTGAATCGTTTGCCACCAAGCAGTCCCTTCTTGGCAGCCTCGAGGAAGAAGTGCGTATGTACAAGGAGAAGCTCGAGTCGTCAGAATCACGTCTCACTGGTCTGAATCAGAGGTTTGAGGGACGAAACGAACGGACCAAAGATCTCACACAGCGTGTGTTTACTACCAATGAAAGGCTAACTCGCCTCCTCGAGAGGCTCAGCTTCTCCGTTACCAAGAAGGACGGCCAAACCACAATCCAAAAGATACCTCGCGCTGAACGCACCACGAAAGATCCCAATGATTCGTCAGATCCAAGCAGTTCCTTGCGCCGCTCGGCGTCCTTGACCGTTGGGAGCCTAGCCGATAGCACAGATTTGAAGCTGCTATACTGGATGAATGCAGAGGACTCGTCGGCCGAAACAATACAGTTCCAGTCTTTCATCACCGGTCCAGGTTCGTTTGATGTGGATGCTTTTACTGAAGCAATATACCGCCGTGTTAAAGAACTCGAGCACACTGCAAGGAAATATACTCGCGATGCACGGACCTATCGAGAACGCGCTCACCAAGCAGTCAAGGAATCCCATGACAAAATTGCGTTCCGCCATTTCAAGGAAGGTGACCTGGCTCTGTTCCTGCCAACTCGCAACCAAACGACCGGTGCTTGGGCGGCGTTCAACGTTGGCTGCCCTCATTTCTTCCTCCGCGAGCAAGAAAATCATCGCCTGAGACAGCGTGAGTGGCTGGTTGCGCGCATCAGCAAGATACAAGAACGAGTCGTCGACCTTTCCAAGAGTTTAAGCTCTACTACTGCTAACCACCCCTCGGAAACCGACTCCATTAACACAACGGGAGAAGAGTTCGATAACCCCTTTGATTTGTCCGATGGGCTTCGTTGGTGGCTGGTCGAGGCACACGAAGACAAGCCTGGAGCCCCAAGCACTCCCGGACTAGGCAAGAGCACCGTTGCCGCTAATAACGTTGAAGCGGTGGCCGACTTGCACACACACCAGGCTCGCACCGTTGCCTCCAAGCTGCTCACCGGTGGCGTCAAGGGCATCGAAGGCGTAAGCCGGACCTTGAGTAAGAGTCTAGAGAGCCGGCGGTCCAGCGCGGGGAGCACAGCTCGGAAGGCGCTACCTTTCGCAGGGGCCAAGAGCAGCGCGCTTGCCAGTGAGACCAACAGCTTGAGGGCAGCTGCCGTGGAGAGCCCAGAACTGGCGGGTAGCTTAGTAGGCTCCGGATCGGGATCCGGATCCGGGGCGAAAGGAAAAGGTACGGAGACTTCCTCCGGCAAGGCACTCACCGGACAGCAGCCAGACGCCAAGAATGGGGATGCTAAGCCGGACAACGAGGTACGCGAACGCGCGGTGGATTCCTTGTTCGGCCCTTGAGCCATAGACTGATATGAACCTTTGTCTTTATTTTGCTGCCACAGGAACGTCAACGCCTGATGACCTTTACCCCGCTGCCACCAGCGACAGCAACGACGTCGTCGCCTCCGAAGACTGGCGCTGGCAATCAATCGAGACACAGCAGCCCACTGAAGCAGCAGCCACAGGGTTTGGGCATCGCGCAGGCCAATCTTCAGAGGAACGAGAGCAACGCCAGCGCAGAGAGCGGCGCCGGTGAAAATACAAGCGTCGTGTGGGATTCGCTCTGGAGCTTGGACGTCACGTATCCGGGCAAATGAGGGCGGATAAATTAGGAGCAATGTAGTCAGTCCTCTGTCTATCCATTTGTCTTGACCCTAATCAATCAACGACTCTTGACTATATTTATGGGGCGGGAAGGGGCATGGAGGAGGGGTGTACATGGAGGAGTTTTTATGTCAATATCCCACTTGGCGGAAGCCTAAGTCGATACGGCGGTATAAGATTGCATGTTTTTATTGTTAGCATTTAGGCATGAAGATTAGAGATGGCCCGATAGAGAAAAGTAACACACCTCTTTCGTGCATTTTCCAGGTTCAATGTTATTGCAAGCATCAAGATGATGTGTAATGGGAATGGTAATAGTTGTACATTATTGGGTACACTTTGGTTCTCATAGTAATATCGTACATGTACAGGTTGTGATGTCTAATAGTTTCTTCTCCCCTCCCAATACGTGTGGCCCCATTCTGCTCTTTCGTTACCCTTAGGTAATCAATCACCTCTAGTGACCGTCTAAATCAATACAAAAGGGCGGTTAAACCAAGCACATCCCCAGCCTCCTAGCTCGGTGTCTTCCACTAACCTTGCTGGTCACGGGAGAGCGCTTTGGTTTAGCGAGCTTGATGAAGCCAAACCTCTCATTTTTCTATCCCCCCCAACAAAAAAAGGACTGGAGGGGAAGGCGGAGGCAGAGAGGGATGCAGGGAGCGCCAGGGCGGGCAATAGCATGCGTCATAGCTCTCGCCGATGTGCTTTCAAGCGCCTTCTTTCACTCTTGGTCGGCGACAACCTCGATGACCCGCTTCAGGCCCTCGACGCCCTTGCCGGTGACGATCTCCACCTCGAAGCGCCCCAGCCTCTTGATGCGGTCCTCACCGCTCTCGAGTCCCAGGATGGAAATGTTCTCCGCCTCAAGGGCCACGCGGTTGCCGTTCTGGTCGTTGAGCAGGGCCTGGCGGACGTGCGCCAGGACATCGGAAACCGCCACCGATCCGAAGATGGCGACCGCGGCGGGCGTGGCTGGCTCGGTGGAGGCAGCAGGGTCGGCAGCACCCTGAGGCGCAGCTTGGGCGGAGATGGCTGCGTTGATGGCGAGCGAAGGCGAGCGCGGGATGGCGGGCTCTGCGGGTGCGGCCGGTTGGGGGGCTGCCGCTGTGCCGATGGGCTTTCGAGGGAATATCAAGGTCTCGGGGAGAAGGCTGTCAAGAAGAGCCCGCGATTCTTGAGGCTGTATATGATATGTCGGGTTAGCCAATTCCATACGTCTATTATCTACATACTACTACTCTTTCCTGCAGGGAAGCGGGCAAGGAAAAGGGTTGAAGGGCGATTGGGGTCGTTTGCAACGTACCGGCAGAGATATGGTCTCCTTCTTACGGACTTCAGCCACAACATTCTTCCTCTTGTCCTTTTCGGCTTCGTCAACAGGGAGCTGGGTGCCGAAGCTGCGGTCACGGACACCGATGGCAGCCTCGGTGATTCCCAGTTCGTCGAAGCGCTTCTTGGTCATGTACTCGGCGGCGCCCTTGGGGTGAAAAATGTTTCTCATACGGCCGGCCTTGACGCGAATGATAGCATCTGCAGATTGAGTGTTAATAATTATGAAACGCTTCTGCTATCTCTTAGGATGTTTAGGGTGTCGTCTCTCAGAGGACTCATCGGGTTTGCTTGTCCCTCTCGGGAAATTGTTCATTGAAACCAGTCGAACCACTGAGTGCCACACCCATGACACTAGAAGATAGAGAGGAGTGGGCAAAGCAGCGGCAGAGTTAGATCTTTCGCCGAATGCCCTGGGCTGTATTTTACAACGTACGCTTTCGTCCGAAGCCTGCAACATCTCGCAGCAACCGCACAGGAATACCCTGCAGATCCTCGAGCTCGGCCTTGCTCAAGCTGCGTGCATATCGAACCTGAGTCTGGTTGAGTGCCCAAGGGAGAGCCGGGGAAGATGAGAATATGGGAGCAGCGGCAGGTCGAACCGTGGGCAGGCGCCCGAAGCAATTGGGGCAGGTGAGTGTCCGGGCGATGCGTGGGGTCGCCATTGTCGTCGTCCGTTGTCGCTGGGGAGGAGAATCTGCAGATAATCTGGACTGAGCTCTCACGATATTTTTGCAGGAGGTTTTCCGTCGCGCAGCTGTCCGAGTGGGGCGCCACAGCTGGTCTTCTGGCCAATCAGCATTCATCATACACCAATGCTCGACCGGGGTGGAGGTCGGACTGCTCATGGACTGACCAGTAAATTTGTAACTTGTATTTTGGCCAGATATTGTTTATTTATTCACGGCTATTGAAGACATGTACAGTCTCTATAATAATTATATGAACAGACCGAAGATATATGCTATAATCACTTGTTTTTAAATCATCCTACTCCGTGGTTTTGACGTTGTCCTGTGAGCTCGGACAAGACACGCTACGATAAACTAACCCAAAGTAAGACTTAACACCTCGAGAACATAGGATAGGGAAAAAAATTAAAGATCTCGAGAACACTTTCAATAAACAATTGTGTTTTCCACAGCAAAGTTTTCTACCCAACTACCTTCAAATATACAAGTACTGGAATAGAGGGCGAGAGCAAAGCCGACCAACAAACCACATCACAAATGATAGAAAGAAGCAAAAAAATTATCAGCTTGCGAAGAAAGCAAAAAAATCGTGGAGAAGCTGGGAATCGAACCCAGAACCTTTTCCATGCTTAAGCATGCTAAGGAAACGTCATACCACTAGACCACATCCCCTGATTGGTTGTTGTGCATTGCCTGTCTAAGATAGTCTAAGAAACATGAACTTTTGCCGGGACCCATTTTGTACCTGGTCTAGCAAGACTGGCCTAACTTTCGGACACTAGGTTGGTAGAGAGGAAAGCTAGATTGTCAAGGATATGTAAATAGTCACTCTACACTAGACATAGGTAAGTAGTAAATGTCCCGAGTAGACTATTGTTGTTGCATATATCCCAGTAAAATACTGAGAAAAAAGAAAGGGTACAACAGACTTGAATTTTCGTACATTGTGTGCGGTTAAGAATCAAGTTCTGCTTGAAGTAACCTATATCAGTGCAGTGCGTCCTTCGTGTGTCCAGGTACTGGCGAAAGTGTGCAAGCTATTCGCATTAAATTTACTCACACGATTGCAGTGTCTATTTCACTTACACTCAATGTGGCTATACTAGGCCATGGCTATTCAATAGCAGCGCCCTACTTTTCATACCATCTCTCTCGAATGAGATTTACATAATAGGGCAACGATACATCTTCGAACGGAACCAAGAGCCTTATGAATCACAAACCGGTGTTATTGCTAAGTTCCTTTTACGAGTCGCTCAGATCGTGGAAAAAGCACACAATGATCACCAAGGTGAAACCTCTGCTCTTCTAGAATGTATAAAATTCACTGCAATTAAATAGTAGTAAGCTAGTAGATGCATCATTATCTGCATCAAGGGCTGTGGTCATGATCACATGATATAAACCGTCCAGTCCAATCCCAACTCCTATCCTCCCCTTCTTTCCCTTTGAATGATTGCCAATCCCCTGGACCTCTTCATCACTGTTTTTTTTCCATCCCTCATATATACGTAACCCATTACTTGTGCCAAGAAAAAAAACTTGTGACTACATGCATTGCAGCATACCTTGTCCATGATTAAGAAATTTCCTGGAACCGAGTCGTTCGCCCTCTCAGTTCCTTTAGCTGACCGAGACGAAGATGAAGGGAGGGTGCTTTTGGAGCCAGCCAAAGCACCCAACGCGCTCCTCTTCCCGGGCCTGGCATACATTTCGCTGCTCTCCGCGCCTCTCTTTGCTCTCACATCTCTTCAACAGCTTCCGTACCGAACACCCCGCTTGCCCAGCTCCTTCCTGCCTACGGGATCCTCGGGGAACACCCAGCCTCTGGCGCGCTTGGCCTCACGCTTCTCGGCCAGCTGCGGCTGCGGCATCCACTCATCGCGGGGGAGCGCCTTGCGCCGGGTGCCCTCAGCGGGCGCGCCGATCTCAGCGCGCCAGTGGCACTGGCCCGGCGCCCCCTCGTCGCTGGCCATCATGCAGAGGCCCCAGAGGGCGAGGCAAGCTGTGAGCTTCTGGGAAGAGGCACCGGCTGGGAACTGCTCTTCCGAGTCGCTGCTGCTGCCGTCGACGTTGGCCACGATGCCGTTGCCGTTCTCGTCGACGAAGCAGGTCGTAGGAGACGTGGTGGAGGTGGCGTCTAGCCCTACGCTGGTCACTTCGAGATACCCGAAGTGCGGGGTGCCCTCGGCACCATTGCGCACCAGCACGAGCTCGATCTCGGTGAGAATGAAGCCGTAGCGGCAGCCATGCTCGCGCATGACATGGTGCAGGTGCGCCAGGCCGCGGAGGTACTCCACACGCTTGACGTTGCCCTCGACGCGCATGCCCGTGTTGAAGCGGTCAAAGCTCTTGACCACGCCAACCACCCGCGCCGTCGGCTTGCCGCCGAACATGGCTGCCGCCGATGCCGACTCCCCGGCCACGTTGGCCGTGAAGATGTGGTCCTGCGCGCCCTGAGCGGGACTGACCGCCTTGTGGGCACCGCCGCTGCTCGCTGCAGAGAACTGCAGCGGACGCGTCGACGTGAGCGCGAGCGCCGCGTTGAGCTTAGGCACGTAGTATGATGCATAGATCTTATGCAGCGCCGCTTCGGTTTCCGGGTGCCGTGCCGATACGGGCACGGGCTGCTGGAGCAGGGTTGCTGGGACTTGGCAGTTCAGGAGCCCCGCGGCGCCGGGCAGGGAGAGGATGGCGGAGGCCGAGAAGGTGCTCCAGGGGCGGATCTGGCGCACGTCCCACCAAAAGTGCTTAGTATTGGGATCGCGGAGCGGGAAGGAGATGGTGCGCACCAGAGAAGGGGCGGGATTGGGAGTAGTGAGGAAGCTGATGAGGTTGGTGGTGGGAATAGGCTCCGGCGTCGAGGCGATGCTCAACGGGGATGGCGCGCGGGGCGCATACTGTGAGTACATGAAGGACTCTACTTGTGGTTGAGCCATAGCCGTTACGTAAGAGGGCATCTGGCGGTAGGTGGGGAAGCCATACTTCTCCAGGGTAGTTCCATCCAAGCTGCACGTTGATGCGCGGCGGGACTGCATTGTATCCTGGGGGAAGATCACTGGGGAACAGAGGAGAGACTGGGAGAGCTGACTTTGATCCTCAGCTGAAGCGACGTAGGAGTTTGAGAACTGGGTCAAGGTCTCAGGGTTGGTGAAGCTTCGAGCATGTGATGGGCGGAATCCGCTGCGACGGCTGGGCTTCACAGCTGGTGCCGGTGAGGTCCTGGCGCGCTTAGGGGGGTTGTGGATCTCCTGATCCTGAGAGCGAATCTTGGGCAGCAGCAGAGGGCCATGTTGGCGGAAAGGGGGAGGCGAGCGCGAAGGGGTTGTGATGCGCGTGCTTATGGAGTCGGCCGGAGATGACTCTGTGGTGGACAGGATGGACCCGTATGAGCTCGAGCGAACGTGCCCAGGATGATACGGGATTTCCAACAAGGACGGGTCGAAAGAGAATTGCGGCGGGGTGGAGGGCTCGCACGAGGGAAAGATGAAGTCAAACGACATGTCTGCTGCCAGACTATAATCCAGAAGGGAGGGGAATTTGTTAGTCGAGAACCAATTAGAGTCCGTGTAAGTGGACATGGGACGAGAAAGAAGCCTTCACTTACGTAGCCATGGAGATGACGGTTTGCGGGTTGGAGGATTATGGAATTATCGGCGTGAGGACAAGAAGGCCAGCTTCTCTCGGGTTTTGTCTTCTGGTGTAGGGGTATGTACGGTTGGACAGTGTGAACGGGGAAGCTTGCTGTGAAGCAGGAGCAGAGCAGGGTCTCACGATGGGCGGCCAAGCTCTGGCATGGACAATCTAGTAAACTGAGAGGACAGGGGACAAGGAAAAGAAAGAAAAGAAGGATTGGCAATTGGACTGGACCTGTTTGATAGAGAACAATAACAACAACATGAGAGGAGGAGGGTGGGAGAATCGAGGTCTACTTATGCTCCAAGAACCATGGGCCATGATGGGCCGCTTCAGTAGGCCGGCTGCGGCTACATTTGATTAGATGGCGAACTGAGATGGCATATGCAGCGAGGGAGCGGGAAGAAAAATCTGAAACATGGAGCAATGGGAAAGATACGTACACGGGTCGTAAGGTATCATCCCACACATGTAGAAGCCCGATCCAGCGTCTCTGGTCTGGTCAACGGGTCTGGTCGGGCCACAACTCCAGGCCGGAGCTCTCGAGAATTAGAGTGAGAGGTGCAGGTCTTGGCGCTTTGGCGACTAACTACGTACTACGGGATGGGAGATGGGAGGATGTACAATACGTAGCACCCAGGCAAGGGTGCGGGTGGGACACCAGGAAGCGCAAGAGCAGCTTCTGTTTTCCCTCGTCTACCTGGTAAGCTACCCCAGCCCAGTATGCGATGTTGGTGACGATAGCAGGTACTATAGACCCCCGAGCGGGCCCAGCTACTAAGTTAGCTAGCCAGCACATATTCCCAATGCGTACCGCCGCTGCTGGGGCTAACTTAGAAGATTGCCGGTCTCGACGGGGCATTGAGGGTCCCCCCCTGCAACAGCATCCAGCCTATCAGCCCGCTGCAGCTGGGGTCAGCCATCCACCCAGGTCCCCAGCAGCTAGTTCGCTGCCAGTGGCCCCCGCCTCGCCCGCTGACTGGATCGACCAGCAGTGCGTGGGAGAGGAGCCGGGGGTCAGGAAAGATTGCAGCGTCTATGACTCACAAATATAGCTACACGGGCTGCATTAGCTCTGTGCCCACAGCGATGGAAGCGACGGGAAAGGGAAAGGAAAAGAGAAAAAAGAGGGTCGGCTCCAGAAAGAGTACTTGTGCTGCAGAGCGCCAAAATGCGCGTGTGGGGTGCTGGCTTTTCTTGCCCCCCATTTGATGCGCGACGTGCGACGTGGGGAGGCACCGCCCAGTCGCGAACTTACACGACCATCGCGCATCTGCAACGCGACGAACGAGACTCTTCGCGATGCTGTCTTCTGCCACTGTCATGAGACCTCAAGCTTCAGAGCTGCAGCTGGCGAGTCACCAGCGCAGGAACCCCCCCCCAGGGCTTTCTCCTGTTTCCCCCAAATCAGCGTCCCCGTCACCACCCGATATCGAGAAAGCTGCCACCTCTCCCCCGTAATCTCATGCTAGTCGCAGGTTACGCCCAGTCTGCTCTCCATGTTGGGCAAGCAGTGAACTGGAAAAGCAGCGTTTCTACTGGGCTAGCACACATCTGCACCAAGCGCATACTACCAATGCTAAAATTTGGCCGTGCTATTTTCGTCACACATACATACACGATCTCTGGTCCTCTCTCTGTCTCTCTGCGTGCGTGCGGGAGTTTGTGTGTGTGTTGTGCGTGTAGATACCTGACTGTCTCACACTCAACTGCCGCCTGTCGCAGGTCAGCCTCAATTTCGGTAAGAATAATATAATCGAGATGAGATGGGCGCCAGCGCCTAAGGGAAATGAGCCCAGCCGACCTGACGGGCGAAAGATGGCGCAGAAGCGTCTCACCCCGTAGCCGCCGAGTTATTTTAGACGCGGCCCCGCGCTGATTGGCGATTATACCGAGTGCACGACAGTACGGGGTTGCGGAGCAGCACTGTTTGATCTGAGCCGGGGGAGGGTGGTTGAACGCCTGCCGCTCTGTGCACCGCTTATGATAACTACGCAGAGTACAAGCATATAGTGGGCATGAACAGGGCGAGGGCTACATCTATTACGTGTGACATAATGGCGGGCGGCGGCCACAGGCCTGTAACGACTCTGAGGCAGCAGGTAAAGCAGATTACAATACGGAGGGCCACCACCAGCGGCTGTCTTACATTAGAAAGGGAAGGGAATGGGGTCAGGCACTCGTAAATTCTGACCATGCGCGGCTCCTGGTGAGATTGCAAAGGCGCTCTGCTGGTGGCCTGAATGGTCTCGAGCCCGTATGATTATCGTCCTTCCTTATGCGCTTGCCCTTTCCCCCCTTCCAGAGTCGCGCGGCAAGGGCTGGGTGGGTGTGTGCCCCGTCCTGAACCAGAATGGAAAACAAAAGAGCGGAACGGGGACACAAAGAGACCCCCCAGGCTGGGCTCTGCTTGCACAGCCTCAACTGTCTCCGGGCGCCGGGCGCGTAGAGCTCGCGCTCCGTGGCTCACACCGGAACGCGACAGCCACGAGTATGGCGCTCAAGCAGCCAGCGCATTTGCGCCGCTCATTGGCTACTGCCCACGCGCTCTACCCCTGTGCGCGCGGCGACCAATCGGCAGCTCGCGCTCGACCGGATCCACCATCGCGACCGTGTCGATTTCGGGTCCATTGGCCGTCGTTTGCCCGACCATCTTTGTACTCTGCACCATTGGACCGCCGTTGAAACGGAGTTGTTTCTTGTTTCAGGTTGCTCTGTTACTCCCGTCTGCATAGTAGCTCGATGCCGGGACACGAGAGGCTTTCCTATATGCATCGTCTCTTTTTCCTTTCTTCATTGTGCATTAGTGGGAAGACCACCGTGACTCATCATTCCTGGTGCTATGCAAGCCGGCCGGGATTGTGGAGATCTCTGCATACCAGGATAGCCTTTTGGAGCTGCCTGTGGCCATAGCTTTCTGCATCTTCGCTCCCTCACCTCGGCCCCAACAACGTAGAAAGAAGCAGGTTGGTTCGCCGGTGCTGGTTGCCGATCCCGAGGGTGCTCCTCTCCTTGGTGTTCGCTAGACCGCATCCGGGTGATATTTCATGCTAACGTCCGATTGATGACTCTTTTACGAAAGTCCAGTGGCTGGGAGAGTGTGATCAAGATGCGTAGTTGAATGCAGGGGCTAGTGACTACACCATTTAGATTCAAACGTGGCCTTGCGGAAAACACATGATGGATACGTGTTTTGAAGTAGGAACGACAGAAAGTCGCCTCGGTGAGATGGCGTGGAGTACGGGGTCCTTACGTAGGTAATCACGAAGGCGGTCTGCTGAGCGGTGGCCAACGACCGGTTTCGAGACCCGTTGGGTATACACTGCCACCTCCGGAGCGGGTTGCTGGTGGTGATAAAATACGTAGCTCTTGGTAATTAAAAGCGTCGTGGGCTGCCTCTACACTTTTAGAGGGCTATGGAGCGTAGGCTACGGCGGCCATATGTCATATGTGCAACGGGACTGGAAACGCAACGTCTAACACATGTAAAGTGGAAGTTTTGAAGGTGGGCTGACGTATCCAACAGGAGTCCGCGTGCCATGTCAGTGGTGTAACCGTCTGCGATATCCTTGGCATCTATTTGCTCCTCTACATCCAGCTAATTCTAGTCGTGCAATGAACGCGTCTTCCACCTCACTGACGGCTCTAGTGATTATTTACTAACTCCTGGGTCGATCCTGTGCCGCGTGCCGAACCGGTCCGTTCAACCGTGTTGCCTCTTCTTGTGCTTTTCCTCAGCCAGGGCCATTGGCTGCAGCGCCCATAGCACTCGATTCCGCTCTCAAATGCCTTGAGTTATCGCCATTTCCCAAGACGTTTGGTATTTTAGCCCCACCACCAGACGGCTCAGCCATATGGCTCCCGCCGCTGGCAGGGCTACTTGAATCACCGGCGGTATCTAGCTGTTGGCGAGCATCGAGTTCATCTACCGCTGTCTCTGTTTGAGGTGTCATCGGCTGCAGCCGGAATTCTGGGCCGCCCGGTTCTTCCTTCAGTTTCCGAAGGGCTCGTTTCAAGCCGTCCAGACGGTCTCTCTCCATAATCACCATCCCTCGTGCGAACTCTCTGATGGCGCGTCGACCCATCCTTTCGTGCATATCTTGCCAACCTGCCAGCTCTCCAGCCACAACCTGTTGCGTGTATCGCAATTCACGACCAATTTCGTCGGCCTCCTTCAACTTCTCACGGGCCTTCTCCTCCTTCTCTTCATTCATCCGTTGCCGAGTATCGTCGAGAAGGCCAAGCGGCCACCGGGTGGATCTATTAAGCGAGTTGTACGAACGCTCGACAGCCCGGCGCGACGCTTGAATTTGTCCGACAAGCTGTGGTGGACGTGAAAGGGAAGCCAAAACCGCTATCATTGTGGACTGTATGGCTAAGAGAGTCCCATGGAAAATTTGGGTAGGAGAGGATTGCGAAGGCAGCAAAGTGCGCAGATACATTTCAAAGGCAGATTGATGCGTGCTTGGTAGGAAAGTTAGTTTCGATACTTGCTTTTGAAGAATCGTCGTAGCATCGTAGAGATCTGTTCATGGTTAGCATGCCTAACTGTACCGTTCGGACAGGACTAGTCCACACAGCTTAAGCTATGTGGCATAGTACTTACCGTTGCTCACAACCCATACTCCGTTAGTCCGACGTGCGACACTTTTGGTTGAGTAGTTGACGCTGCGGACCATGTCACGGGCGTGATCGACGAATTGCTCCACTTCACGAAGGTCTTCTAGCGGCTCATAGTCGTCGTGTACGTTCTCCGCACGAGTCTCGGCCTTCAATCGAGACCGCTGCTCGATCATCTCAGCCTGCAAATCAGGTACGAGAAAGAATTCCCATAACATTTCGTGCGTCGCGAAGGTCGGATGAGCCAGCATGATCCTAAGAAACCAATCTGTGCGGACTTGCATATCTTTAAGGACTGCCCTGGAGGGCTTAGAAGGGATTTGGAATGGGGAGCGCTGGTTCGAGACGTTCGGAATCCAAGATGCCGGATTTTCGATAGCAAGCAGATTGACAAGACGCTCGAAATCTGCCATAGAGCGACGGCACGTCGTTACCGTGAAGCTGTTGTTTTCACTAGGCGCACCGGATTTGATGACTAGCCGTATGGTGGCATCCTCTACGAAGAAAGACCTGACAACTCCAGTTACCCGGCTATCCTCGGCGGCAGGCATAGAAAAGAGCACGAGATCGTCGATCTTGTTGCGAATGTCATCATCTTTAGCCAACTCCACCGCCGTTAATCCTCTCAAATCCTTCGCATTGATATCGACGCGCGGGTCCCCAAACAAAGCTCGAATAATGTCGTAACGTGAATATTTGCTAGCCACCATGAGCGCAGTAAACTGCTTGCTGTTCGTCGCGTTAACGTCGACATCGCAATGTTGCATTATACTATACGTCAGGGATGCATCGTGAACAATGTGTAGAAGCGTGTTGCCTTTGGCGTCGATGTGGTCATCTAGGTGCAGTGGCTGCCCATCCTCCTGTGATTGGCCTGCAGCTATCAACCCAGCCTCGACCATGGAGAAGTAATCAGTATGGTCGTACGATCGACATAATGAGAAGAGCGGCGTTGAACCATTTTTATCTTTTTGCCGCCAGGGTAGTAGCTTTCCGAGTCTTGTGATCAGGGACGGCGCGTGGAAAAGATAGTGGGCGAGACTGCGACCACTGTTGTCCTGTAGAGCTAAATATCGTGCAAATTGTTCTAGGTTGGTACTGGCCGTGATGAAATTTAGAATGGCATCAATAATCTCGTTATTTCCCAGCTGAACAGCAGCGCTGAGCAGCGTGGTTCCCTGATTATTGCTGTCTTCCAGTATAACTTCAATGGGAAAGTATTCGTTCATTGTGAGAAGATATCTCAAAATTTCTGGTCGTTCGTTTTGGATTGCCATCATTGGAATAGACTCCCCAAGCAGGTCGTGGGTTTGGCATAGTCGAGCCACAGAAGTATCGCCTTCGATGCCGCTACCCATGGTTGTTGCGATGCTTGCGGCCCTCGAATGATATGAGAATTCTGACCCACTGGACATGCTCCTCGTATCCATTGAAACTTTCTTGACACGTTTGACGGGTAAGAACGACACAGAGTCGTCGTCACTAGTCTGAAATGGAAACACATGGCCGAGGCCGGATCCTCTGGAATAAGCCTCGGAGACGGTGTAGTTGGTCGAAGATCGCCTCGATGATCCATTCATCATGCTCCAACCAATGGAATGTGCGCTGCTAGATATAGGGGATTCCGGTATGTCGTCATCCTCGATGGCCTCCGTATCCGCGTTTAGTACTCTCTTGAGTTCTCCGGCATTGCCCTTTGCGGTCGCATCCCATAAAGCCTTGTTGCGGCGACTAGCACGCCTCAGGGAACTTGAGTCTCTTAGAAGATATGATAGCACAGCCTCAAACGTGCTTACTGCATACCCCATCTCTCCGCTTTCTACATCGTCGATGTAAACAAAATGCCGAATGTATTGCAAGCGTGCCTGGAGATGCTTAACCCCGGCCCGGATGACCACAAACAAGAGGAGAGAAACAAGCGTATCAGCATTGATAGTGAGCGGTGGTTTTTCTGTTGCATTGGGTCCTGTTCCAAGCTCAGGCCGCGGTTGTTCGGTCAACGTGGTTACCGCCTTCATAGTCGAAAGAAGCAGCTCCATCATTTCTTGGGGTCCCATAGCCGTAGACATTTTGTCAAACTCCTCCACTGCGCGGCCAAGCCTGAGTACCAGTTCGCGCTTCTGTCTTTGCCCGCCTTCTATTGCCAGGCCCAACTGCGATATGTCGATATACTCCATTTGGCGGATCTTTGCTTCGAGTTCCAGATCTTCCGGTCTATGCATGGCAGCAAGGCGTGGCCAGATGAGATTATGCACATTCTCTGCCACGTATCTCTCGATAAGACGCTCTACTACAGGCCCCGTGAGATCGGTGGTTGCGCCCAGCATTGATAGCTGCTGCTTGTCCACATTCTGGAACAGGTCGATCGCCGTGGTTACCGCAGTCTCCAAGGACGCTCTCATAACGCTCTCGTCATCTTCCGCAAAGAAGTTTTCCGTAACCCGATTCTGACTGGAGCCACTGAGGCCGTTGATGCTCGCTCGTGGCCTGACTGTACTGTCGGAACGGGCCTTTCTCATGGCAGACGCTATCGGGCCGTCCGGAACGGGGTCAGGGATGAACGTTGCGGATGGTGGCGGTGGAAGAGGTCTCTCAAATACAAGAGTGAACTCTCTGAAGAGCTTCTCCAATCCTGCTTGCATTTGCCTCGCTATTATCGGAAAGTTGTTCAACAGGTCATGAAAGCTCTTGATCTCCTTCTTCTTCGGCAGGCTTGGCTCCCCATTCTCGATAGCAGCCAGTTCTTTCGCTTGCGCACGCCTGGCCCTGGCCATCCCGGGCTTGAAGATAGCTATCGGAACTTGAATCTCTTCCCAGTTTCCCACTAGAGGCCTCGATATGTAGTAAATCAGCCATTGTTTCGGTTCCAGCGCATCGGCATACCAGATCACATCACTGAGTATCTGTGCCTGGGCAAGGGTTCGGAAGCCTGTAAAGAGGAATGGTATGTTAGTCGGCTGACTTCGACACGATTTACATATTCGAAGTTCGGTCGGCGTCTCGTGGAGATATTCTTAACCCGAAACATTGCGGCAATACTCACCCTTATTGGTGTAAATGAATGCATCTTTGATCACTATGCTGCGACCATTGACAGTATTATACTGGCGTGCCTTGCCTCTCTGCTCGCGCAGATTCCCAACACCGGAGTCCTTCCCTCCCGCTGTGGCAGCGCTGCTAGGTATCTTGAGCACATGGCTACCCAAGAAATCCTCGGAGGCTACAAGCTCCGAGGGCGACTGGCCGCTCTCGGTTTCGCGGGAGGTAAGGAGAAACTCGCTGGTCGGGACAAGGAGGATGTGGTGATGGACTGGAGAGCACTGGCCGACGATCGGATTGCTATGCCGGAAGAAAGCTGCGAGAAAGGGGTTCAAGGGTTGCATTCAAACAAATTGTTCGCTGCCGAGATGATCGCTGCGCAGATAAACACCCGAGACTCGAGGCGCGGGTGACAGCGTGAATGGCTGGGCGGCCAGGTGGAGAGGTGGAGGACCAGATGGCTGCGATAGATTCTACTGCCGGGTCTCCACCCGGCTACCTAGATGATGGTACTATGACTGGTAATCCGACGAAAAGTAATGCGTAGCTCCCTGGCACGATGAATGGCGGACCTCATTAGGGGTTGTAGTGAAGCGTTGTGAGGGATGAAGCAACAGGATGTAAGATGCGGCACTATCGGGTCAGGCTGTCATTCGAAGAGGTGCGGCCGATCAGCCAGCAAGGAGGTGAGGCGCAAATCCGGAGTCGAAGATAGAATGAATAGCTGTAGGGAAGAACGTGGACTAGTGACGCACCCCTTGCCATAGCTCCCAGAAGCTGCCAGGCTGCCCCAAGTTCCGGGTCCGGCTCCATATATTGCCGCTAATCACCCATGCGATTAGCTCCTGAGCGCTGGATGGTTGTCAATCAGTTCCCATTTTAGCGGATAACGTTAGTCCCAGCATGGAACCTGCATCATGTGGGTGCGACGCCAGGCAATTCATGAGCATCCCAATTGATTTACCCATCACTGGAGATTGATCAGATCAAGTGTATCCGCGGTCAGGGCTTTCAACGTTGCTAAGGACAATCTAGCTTCACTTCTAAATATATACGAACACTGAAGCCACTGGTGCTCTGCCCGCCTGTCTCTTCCACCTTCCCGCAGACACTGTTAAGGTGCATCTCGAGGAAAGATCTTTTCTGCAAGTGACTATGAAGCTTCATATCGTGGAAGACTTGGAGTCTCCCATCCTTCATGAGATCTCTGCCTTCTTTGTAGCGCCAATCAGCAAGAAAGTGGGCCTAATGAACTCGGTTTCCCAGTCAGGAAACTTGACGAGATCCTCGGCAGTCGGGCACCACTCGACAAAGTCAGTGAGTTCAAACCCCGTGGCCAGCAAGAGGTTGATGTATGTTCCCAAGGTGCGGTGCTGCTTCTTGACGCCGTTCACGAACCAATTCCGCAACCTAGGGCCCTCTCTCTGGTATGCATCCAGCGGCCAGATCTTCCGGCCATCGCTGTCCGTGATAAGCCCTCCTCTAGTGGGCCCCAGAAAGATTGGGTGTTCGACAGTAAAAACGATCTTGCCCCCATCGGCCAAGCTCTTATGGATCTCTCGGAACAAACGCGGCAGCTCCAACAGGTAATGGAAGGCAAGGGAGCTGAAGACGAGGTCGTACTCCGTCCCCGGCAGAGTCAGCTCGTCCATATCAGCCCTCTGGTAGGTTATGTTTTGCGATGCCGTCATGCTGCGCGCGCGGTTCAGCATGTTCTCTGACAGATCGACGCCATGTACCTTGGCCGCACCGTTCTCAATTGCCCATCGAGCGAACCAACCCATCCCGCATCCGAGATCCAAGATACGGAGAGCATCCAGAGGCGGTAACATAGACCGTAAGCAGGGCCACTCCGGAGCACCATCCAGCCCTTCCACCTGCCGGGGAAGCTGGACATAACCGTCAAAAAACTGTTGTGTGTCGTAGATGTTTTGTGGGCCATCCACGGTATTGGATTCTTGTGTATTCGAGGCCATTATGACCAAATCTTTTTATTTTGTTTTTGCTTGAGACTCCTGTGATTGGGGGTGACGATTTCTAAACTACGTACACTTGCGTTCAATCCGAGCACGCCTATTAAGCGGATGGAACAAGAAACAAATTCTGGTGGAAATCTAGAAAATACCAACGAGTTAAGTGAATCAAGTGATCCTTGATGCGTAGGGGTTGAACAGCAACAACTGGTCAAGGAAATACCATATGGCGGGTTTTGGTCGTAACTAGTTGCGCCTTATTCCGCGTCGAGAGAGCAACCGAGGGGCAATGCAATGACTCATCCGGCCAATGGAGAACCCAATTCGGCAACAAGAAGCTGCCAGTCGATGCTTCAAGCCTGTCGCATAATAGGATTATCAATAATATGGCTGAGAAATATAATGTTATATTTCTATATCACTTTCCAGCTTGTGTTCAGGCCCACATCCCATACTTAACCTCTAGCAGGGATAAAGATTAGGTACACCCTTACATATGTACACATGCGGGTATATCCTTAAGTTAGAGCTACATAATAATAAGAGTGGTTCAAGGTCTATTCATGAAAGTGTTGTGCTATTTACAACGGAAAATGGTTATTCGCTTCATCTCTATTTTTTTCATCAGAAAAGCATCAAAGCTTTAGTCCGAGGTATCCAACGTATAAGGTGTGTCCTTCTTTACTATGTAGATCTCACCGGCAAGAACTGCGCACCCGACCGTCATTGATATGGCTATGATTGGCAAATTCACACGGGCAAAATCCAGAGGCCGAACATGTATATGTTTCCGCGCTAGGATATCCCGCCAGAGAAGCCCGGCCAGCGAAGCACTGAACGCAATACTAAAGGCGCCGTAGTTTACGCCCAGTGCCATACCGTAAACCGCTGCCCAAAATGTCCGGTCAGAAATCGGATTGTCTGGTGTTTGATCACGGATCTTCTGCCATGTTTGTATGACACGGGACAAAAGAATAGCTGTCCCAATGTTGGTTCCAGCAAACTATCGGTGATCAAGTTAGTCCAATGACTGGTACTGAGCCAAGTCGGGTTTTCCAGGGGAGAAGAAAAAATGAACTTACGTTGCATAAGATCACCGAAAGGAAGGCCATCCCCCCAAGGCTACCTATGGTCCCAGTTTTCGATACCCAATGATCCCAGCCATAGGCAAACACGGGAACCCATCCCTTGGTGACCAGAGCCTGGACCAGCACAAACATGGAGAGTGCAAATGGTACAAGCGCAAAAGGCAAATGTGACACCACTGCAGCGACTGTGGGGAATGTCTCCTGTGTCCACCTATACGCCTTTCTGCAGATGGATACCAGGTTTTCTGGTTCTTTTTCCTCGGGGGCTGTTTCTGTTTGGGTGGTTCGTGTAGCTGAAGCTTGATCCTTCTGTTCCTCAAGAGCTTTCTCCTCCGTCTTATTGCCAGTTTGGGTTTCTACGAGGAGGCCTTCCGAATGGTTACCGCTGGAATCTGTTGACTTCCACTCCTGCTTGTCATTATCCAAGGTGATATGTTCTCCCGAGTTGGTATTGGATAGTTTTGAATCATGAGCGTCACCGCTTTGCATCTGTTCTGGAGATAAAGTTCGATCCAAAGGTTGCCCATTCTCTAAGACTGTAACTGAGGCGTCGTGTTCTGTCATCGCAAAACGTGTTCTTTCTTCCTCGTCCAGCCTTGCCTGCTCTTCTCGAGCTCGCGCGACCTCTTCTCGACCTCGCTTGGCGATTCGACGAGTTTCATGGCGATTATACCACCCAAACCCAAGGTCCCAACAGAACATGACAAAAGCAGCAGGTAGGGTGACCCAGTAGACAGGTTTCGGGCTAGTGCTATCTGATACAGCATTGAGAACTATGACGGTAACGAGGGCAGCGGCCATGATGATCCCACCAACAGCCGCTCCGCCTTTATCCAAAAATGGATTCATTATTTCTTCCAACGACAGAAGCTGACCTTGTTCGTCATTGACGTGTTTGTTCTCCTCTTCCTCGGCATTGCCCCTGGCGTTTGGGATATTGGGGTTGACCGGCTTCTTAGTTCTCGCTTCTTCCGGAAGTTCGTGCATCTTAATCTTCGATGGAATGAATTTCTCATCGTTGAAGATGATGTAGAGCAGAAATGGGAAGAGAACGATAGCAGTTACCACGACAGGGACTATCATATATGCGGTGTACCAAACAAACTTGATCTCAAACGCGCCAGCAAGCACCAGGTTCGTCGGGTTTGAAGATACCAGAATGGCAGACGCGATGTTCGCAATGGCAAACTGGGCATGAATCCAGGCTCTTGGGTGAACGATATTGCTTGAAACTCGGGTCATATAGGCAAGGAATGCCGTACCAGACAAGATGATCGGATCGTTGCCGATGAAGGTACCGACGACAAAGAAGAAGGTATAAAGATAGAAGAACAGCTTGTGGCCAGCCTTGCCACCCTTCTCCAGTACCTTGAATGCCAGATATCTAATCAAGCCTGAAGCATCTATCGAAATAGCGATATATGCAAGTGTGATGAAGAACGCCATGATATCCAAAGGTACGATATTATTCGCACCAAGCGTGCCCTCGGAAACTTCATTCTTCCCTATGGCTACTATGGCCAACAAGAAGAGATCTGCCACCAACGGCGCCGTCATGAAGTTCATGGGAAGATTCAATCGGACAAAAGCCTTACGGACCTTACCAGCTGGTAAGTTATCGCCGTCATGGCTGCGACGATAACCCCTCGGGGCTACAATGCGCAAGCTACCGAGAATATCTAGAAAGGCCGAAGTAATTGCCTTCGGAATAAATATTGGTATGTGAAAAGGGAACAAAACAACAAGATCTACCCAGGATGTCAGTGAGCATGAAAACAAAAGGCTAGTAGGGCTAGCTACTACAGTGATGTGGAGAGGTGGAACAGTGGGACGCACTGCCACGCAGAACTTACTGGTGAAGACAAAGACCAGAAGGGTGATAATGGAGTGCCACTCTGTAATGATGCTGGTGTCCAAACTGACGGAGTCCAGGGTTTCAGACATATCGGTCGTGGTCGAGGGCGACCTGGAGCAGCGATAGCAACGACCGTATACTGTGTGGTGGGGCCCGACAATAATTACCCTGCGGGCACACAAAGTATCGGGTGGTTGTGGTGCTGGGGGCAGCCACAATTCTTAAAAAACCAAACTGGATGTACAGAACCACATGAGCTCCAGATGTCATGGAGCGATTTGTCGGTCAGATAAGCTTCAGTATGACCGTTCTGCTGCTCGGATGTTGTCCCGTGCCCCCGCTGCGCCTTCTTCAATTATGGGAAGAAGGGTGGTTGACCCGGGGGAAACCTCTGGTTAGCAGCCGGGGAATACACCCCAAATGTTGGTTGGCCGGGTGTATGTAGGAACGACGTCGATGAATGGCCACAGCTTCTGATATAAAACGGGATTAACTCATTCGGCAGGCGCAATAACGTGTCTTCCCGATTTTCTTCCCCGTTTGTCCCGTGCGCAGGCGGACTTGAGAAAAGCAATGCTATGGAGGTTTCTTGATTTTCGCCCGCAGCCACTGTTTCGCGGGAGAGGATCTTCCTACTTCTGGAATCGGGTGAAGGCGCAGCCTGGGAAGCTACCCGAACTGGTGACGAAGGCGGTCACCCACCCTGATCAGAGAGATGACCAGCATCATTGCTGCGCCAAGCACTAGGCTAGAAAAGTCACGAAAACGTGGCGGGGAACTCAGCCTCTTGTTTGCTACCCCGCTGATCGGTGAACGGTGGAGGAATCGTCTGGGGCGTAGAGCACATGCATGGCACATGGGATACATATTGGAGGCAATCCAATCACGCTAGTATGGAAGTCAAGCTGAGGGCTTTTTGAGAACATCGATTGGCAACGCTACGCGAAGTTCAGCACCATAGAGCGCTCACGTCACTCTTCGGTACTGACGCTGCAACCCGCAGTTACCTGGGCGAGCTGGGTGTGATACTTTATTTCATTTCAACACCATCCGACCTCAGGTTTTCTGACCCGAGCAGCAGAAGGACTAGCACACATATGCAGGCAATCAATAATACATGCCGTCCCCTACGTCCAACCTTTGGCGGTTTATCGCGTGCGAGCATTTAAAAGCACTCGCGCGGCGCAGTGCGCCTGAATCTCGTTAACTATCCGCCCTCGCACGCCGAGGGATGGCGCCGTGTCACAGCCTGATCTCATATTCTCCATTCCGTCTTACTGTGGTGTTCTCCAGCCTGCCGTGTCTTGGCTTTTTCTCTGCCATCTGGCAATCCTGGAGCAGCTCCCAGAACGAGTCACCGAGCCCTACAGCCTCTCCCAAGTAGTCCCTACAGCAAAATGTCTACATCGCCCATACTTCTTCTTTTCTCTTCCTCTTGACCAACCCCACGTGCACCGAAACTCCTTTCCTATTCACCTCCACCTCGGGCTCGGCAAGAGCTAATGGTGCGCCATTCATGAGCCGCCATGCCAGCACTTCCGTTAACTTTCCTTGCAACAAGAACAATCCGTGCCTTAAATGCTACTTACCACGACCCAGTTTCCTCGGCATTATCTAACACTACCGGCATTGGTGCTGCTAGCCCCGTCGTCCAGGTTGTATGCGCATGGCCAGTGAGTGGGCAGTACGGGCCTGGGAGTCGAGCATTGTAAGTGATCACGAAATCCTTAGATGAATATCTGGTAGATTCTATACTGTCATTCAACCTACGGACCTACCTGCCCAGTGGGCTCCGTGGTGCTGCATAACTGGGGAACCCCATGAAACCCACCTCATATTGTGGGTGCTTTTGTCATCCCATCCTTGATTGCCCCACATTGGGAACCCCCCAAATAGTATTGAAATCTTTATCATAGCGCGCGTATCTATACTCGCCGTTTGCACGAAGCATACGCTCATATAAGTTCTTTCTAGGTACTACGTCCTTGTTGCAGCATGTCTAGGAGGACAGAAAGTCGAATGGGCCAAGAATGCTTGCCTTGCCGCTGCGCTGATTCTACCTGCTATTGCCGCCATCCACGGCATTGTCCTCGCTGCACTCCACGTAAATGGTATGCTAGACCCTAAAACATTCCTCTCCCTTACTTATTTCAATATTGATAACAAGATCGTAGGTGCGGTTGACATGGATATTTATGGAGTTTTTCAAATGTGCACCATCGGCATCCTGGCTGCCCCCGTTACCGTCAAGTTGTCTTCCACGTATTTCCATGACCGGGGGCGCAACCTCATATATTTGTGGACTCTCCTTCTACTTGCTGGGCTCCTGAGTTTAACAGTCGAGTTCTATCGGTCGTCTTCTATCCCATGCACTAGCGACGATGATGGGAATCCCCTTCCCTCTAATCCGAAAGACTTCCCCTATGGGACAGCGTCTTGCAACATGACTTGCCTTCCAGATTCGCCATACTCCCCGATGAGAACTATGTCGGCGAACAATATCTACGTGATACCAGCACCAAGTGTGCTAACATTCAACACTGCCACTCTTCTTGCCGCTGCGTGTTGCATACCCGCGATCCTGTCACTAGTGTCCATGTGGGCTAAAATCCTTGAGTTCAACTGGATGGCACGCTTTGGATTCATCCGGGAGCAAGAGCAAATAGACGCGCATATTGAAGGGACTAATGGCGCTACTCCACGCCAAATGACAAGAGTGCAGGAGAAGGTGAAGAAGTATTTGAACGTCGCCGTCGAGGTCCCTGTGTTTATGGCTGCAGTGCTTGCCATCCTCGTCATAGGCGAGAGAAACTTCTCCTCATATCAGGTTTACTACATGACAGAGCCCATGGCGAGTATAGGTTTGTTGACCCCTAAAATCCCATAGACTCCGTCCGAGTGTATGCTGATCCGAGAACAAATGATAGGCCAATGGTCTTCGATTGTTGGTACTGCCCTTGCCGTACTGGGCTCTCTTTACTTCTTTATTATGCGCGTGGGAGACGAAAAGTCAGTAGGTTCACCTGCAAATCAAGAGAAGCGTTCGTTCAATCGTCGCAGTGCAGGTCAGATATGGCCAGGCGTCGACGGATCTCCGAGAAGCAGCAGAGATGGTCGACGTTATCAAGATGACAATTTTGGTGGTCCTCTGGTCTCGACGACCACGGGGCTGACTCAAGTGACAACTAATTGGACGGATGCTGGGAATCGGCGAAAGTTTGCAGCAGCGTTATCAAAAATGAGCAATTTTCTCGGCAACCCCCAGCCAGAAATGTTTGACGACAGGGACTTTCGGCGTGGTCCAGCACAGGATTTCCCTGTCGTTCCGGGCGAGGAGAATCGAAACCGAGATCTGTCTCAGATTAGGAAGCAGTATAACACCAACATTTCAAGACCTGGGAGCACTCGAAACTTCAGTATGGAGGAATCACCACCATCTCCAGCCGGCCCATCCACTTTCAATGGCTCATCTGGAGAGCCAGAACCATCGTCTCCGGAACCAGTTAGGGGTCGACAGCGGCGACGAGCAACGCTTGAGGTACCAGCTGTACCTGCTCCCATTCATATCAACCACACGAAGAATAACCCATCTGACTCATCCATGACGAGTCCCATCACGATTCATACAGGATACGGAAGCCCTGCTATCATGATATCTCCCGAAGCAGACGATCCAGCTCAGACCCCAGTATCCGATGCTTATATTTCTCATGTATATTCTGATTCTCCACCTCATTCTCCGTAATTAGAGGTCGATATTGAACACTAGGTACATGTCTGAACCTGTATGCGTCTTCTAGGGCTGAATAAGACAACTACCTTGGCAGGCGCGACACTAGATTGCACCATAAAGGCTGTCTTTGCGAAACAACATGTCCTACTTCATACATATCCAACCTGTCACCAACATATCGCCAACACACAAATAGAATTGTGGTTAAGTGCAATAACGAAATTTACGAAAACCAAGATCAACAACCAAAATTAACGGCTCTACCTGGAAGTATCTACAGAATTAGCAAATGGTAAGAGCAACTTTTGTGGTTTTGAGAACGACCCTGGCTGCTTCCTATCCATATATGAAATGTTTTGGATGGAGCATCATGAGATCCTGCATTCAGGAATAAATACCATGTATATTTTATGGAGGGAATTAGCTTACAGCTCGGTACGGCGTTCATCATTCGTTTTTTAAAAAGAGCAGGTTTGGACTGATTTCTTTTTATTTTTATTTTTGACTTCTTGGATTGTGCCCTCGGCAAGGCGTCTCGGTGGCGGTTAGGGAGCGTTTCCGGTTGGTGGGCAAGATACCAGAACTTCATAGACCACTGTTTAATGAGAGATAAGCTGTTCCAAAGCACTGAAAAGGAGCCATCAAGGCTCTCGTGCTATGTTCCCAGTAGAACCAACAAGTTTGAAGCGTTCGCAACCATGGTGCAGGTGGTATAGCCTCACTCAGCATAACATCAGAAAAGTTGGGGTCGGGGGAAAAGGAGGATATTGGCTAAGTTCTACAGTCCGATTCTCTCATGCAAAAACGTGCAATTGTCTTCTAGTAGCCCCCCTCCCTCCTTCAAGCCTTGCGAGCAATAACCCAGATAAACGAAGCATCTACTACATCTGTGGATACCTCGCTCGAAACGACCTGAAACCCGGCCTGCTTGATCTTTTCCAGTGTGCCCTCGGCGCCGAAGCCGCTCCAATACATCCACCCTTTCTCGTGCAGCCACTTCTCGTTGACGACGCCGTCTATGGCCGCCTCGCTGAAGTTAGCCAGCAGGTACCCGCCGGGCCGCAGCCAGCCCGCGATGCGCGCCAGCAGCTGCTCCTGCTCGCCGAGGGGCAGGTGGATGATGCTGTACATGCCCACCACGGCGTCGAGCGAGCCGTCCGGGAACGAGAGCGCCGCCATGTCTCCCTGGATCAGCGTTAGGCGAGGGTGCTGGGCGGCTTCCTGCCCTTCCTTCGCGCTGCCCTCCGGCGCGAGGTTCGCCCTGGCCACGTCGATCTGCGCGCTGGAGAGATCGTTCGCGACGACGCGGAAGTTGGGACGGCTGAGGAGCGCCTGGGTGACCGGGAGCCCGCAGCCGCAGCCCAGCTCCAGCACTTTTACCTCCGCCGCCTCCGCCTCCGCCCCCGCCTTCTTCGGACCTTCAAGGAGTGGGAGCAGCTGGTTCAGGTACTTGAGACGCAGCTCGGCGTGGGGTTGTGTCCAGGCATTATACTCTGGCGCAATGGAGTCGTAGGACTCTTTCAGGCGCTGCTTCAGGTTCTCTGGAATCTTTGATGTCTCCATTATCTTCAAGTTATCAGTGAATCGTCCAGGTAGAAACGGGGCAAAAAAAACTTTTTTTATTAGAATTTCCAAGTACGCATAATCCCAATGAGCAAGAACTAGCATTAAAGGCCAAATACTCGCTGTATTTGTATACCAGTCTAGGGTTGCGGGTCACCGGTCTGACTCATTCATTATATGCCAAAGCAGTTATAGTCCTGAGATCGACAACAAGACCATGCTGGGATCATGCATGACTTTGATCATCATTGGCTAATGGTAATGAACGGTTTCTTCAAATTTTATTGTGATTTTTTCGAGACTGTTGCACTCAAACCAGTCAGATATATAGATACAAATACATTGGAGTGATGTATAGGCACCCCAAGACCGCCTCTCGATAAGGCTGTATAGCGGCAATCTCTGCCACGTTGAAATTTTTTGGTCTATAATACAATCGACTCGCGATGCAATCCCGCGCCATTTTCAAAACGCCTCCATGCCAGTGTCGTGCCCCAAGAGTGGTGTGTGGTGGTGAAAGCTACTGGATATCTCTCCAGTCACGCCTTTCCCCCGTTCGTCTACAGACCATATCCATATTGTACAAAATTAGAACACATGTGTGGTATCAGTCGCGTTGTAGGTAAAGAAGGTAACGGCGCAGAAACAGTGCCTGCGCGCTTAGATATAATCACGGCCGCTCTTCTGCATCTCAATCAAACGCCAACCCCGTGTCTCAGGGTTGTTAACGTCCTCAGGGGTTCTCGTAATACCAATAGCATAAGTGACGAGCTGCACTTTGTCTTCCATCCCGGCAGCTAGTTCGTTACTCTTAGCGTTGCGATAGACATGTACCTCTTGAGTACGGCATGTGATGATAAAGACGGGAATCTCGCCAGGCTCTAGCATGCGGGCTTTGAGAATGTCAACGTGCCTGATATCAAGGATACGACCGTCAGACTTCATGCCGGCTTGAAGGTATTGTTTCGTCAAAGCTTCATAAACAGAGTACTGGGCTGCGGACAGCCAGAGTTTAAGAGTTTCAGTGTCGCCCTTGACATACGCATCCAAAACCTCGGGAAGAATGTATTCTCTGAGTTCCTGTAGGAAAGGTTCCAGCTGAAAGTTGGGATCCATAGCCCGGAATTTCTTGATTACCATGGCAGTCTCGTTCTCGGCAAAGAATCCAGCAATTCGATCCGTAATGCTTCGTGCCGTTGAGATCAATGGGTTCTCAGATTCTTGATAGATTTCTTTGGCACTAAACAAACCCTGGACGAATTTGTTCTGGTCTCGGAAATCTCTCCAGGCCTCTTTCCAAGCAGCATCTTTGTGTAATGTGACGTTGGTTCCGGCACTATGAGATGAAGGCGTTAGCATCTTCTGCAACTAATGTTGGAACCATACGGACAGAGAGCGGAAACTTACTTCGGATCCTCTACTATATTTTCGGCAGTACCATGGAGCCCTGTCGCATGCTTTTCTCTGAGCTCTCTCGCCTTCCTACGCTCCTCTTTCTCGACCCAGCCACCATAACGAGAGCTGCTGCCATCATCAATGACATTCTTGACGTTCTTGTAGGCCTCAGTCTCGCGTATAGGCTTAGTGGCTTTGTCAAGAGCCTCGCCGGTAATGTTTGCACCCTTTCGCACACCCTTCATGACTGGTGTCTCCCAAGTCCAGCTCGCACCCTTGCCGATGGCAGTAGCACTTGTCTTGAGAACCTTGCCAGCAGTTGAAGAAACAGCACCAGTGGTGCTCTCGTAAGCTTGTCTTGCTTTTCGGACGGATTCGCTCTCGGACAACTCTTTTGCGCCAGCCGCAAGCTGCTTGGTCGAGTCATTCCACTCTTTGGAGGCTTTGAACTCGGTTTGCATGGTCTCCATGAAAACCTGCCACGGGGTCTTGTCGCCATGGGGGGGTGGAGGCGGCGCATCTTCCTTCTTCTCCTTTTCGCCTTCCTGCGACTTTTCCTCACCATTTTCAGACTTCGGTTGCTCCTCGGACTGGGCCTTGGCTTCAGACTCTGCTGACTCTGCCTTAGCATCAGAGTTTGCGGACTTGGCCTCGGGCTTGGGAGGTTCCTGATACCGTCGTGCGGTAGCATGAATGCTGCGCGACTGGACACCGGCTATCGACTGAGGGAGGAAAGGGGATCGCAATGACACAACAGTCGTCGAACTGAAGGTCGAAGAGGGTAGTGGTGAGGCGGTAACATTCTGACGCTCGAGGTTTGAAATTAACCTCCTGTATGCTGGAGATCTACCATATGGCGAGGAAGCCAGCGAAGGCGTCCTCAATGCCACGGCCGAAGAAGACGAGCTTCTAGCAACATGCCTCAGCGAGCTCATGATGGAATGGGATGATAAGGGCCTTGAAATGAATCTCCCCCAAAGAAGAAACGGAGGATTGGGAGGATATCAATGTCAAGGGAGGAAAAACCAGACTCGCAAAGCTTCGTCTGGGGGCAAGCGGAGAACAAGATGTCGAAGGACTGGGCTGGGAAAAGCTCTCTCCGATTTTCCCTCTTGCGGGCCGGCGGACGACTCAACTTTTTTTTTGCTCCTAAGGCTCTGGAAACTACCATCGGGTAGTTGGCTAACCCTTTTGAACGCTGGCTCGAAATGCGAAAGACCGGGATGGGGCAGACGGAGTGGAGATTTCGCCGCTTCCGATTCTTTCCTGCGACCTAGCTGGGGCCAGTGCGCTGCGGGCGGCTGGTTTATGTGATTAGCGACTCAATTGAAGCTGCTGCGCGCAAGTGATGAGCTGGTACGTACCTAGGTAGGTACCTGCTTGCACTCAGTTGAACTTAAGCGCTAGCGCGTAATCGGACCACCCTTGGGAACCCAGCGGGCTGCATCTCGGTCAAAATTTCAAAAGCTCCCAGGCTTCACTGGCGAACTTGTGCCGAACACACGAACGAAACCGACGCACGCCCCGACGACAGGAAAAAGAACCGCGCCGGCCAATTGGTGTCGTTGGGTCATAAAACTCATGCCGGCAAGATGAACAAGCCTGCAGCTCGCCTTATGGCGACGACCATTCGTCAATCTATCCGAGTTCCGAGCTGGAACCACCCAATCTCGACACTTCTCCCCGTACGATCATTCTCACAAACGTGTGCCCGGAAAGCAGATGACTCTGGACGTGGGCCGCTCTCGTCTCCATCTACAACGGCTGGCCCCTCTGAGACTGCTGCACAAGCCAAGGAGGAGGCGTCATTCTCTCGTCCCAGCATCAACATCAACCTCAACGCCCCACGCCCACGACAGTCTCCTGAGCCTTCGTCCACATTCTCCAAGACTACGCAGCAACAGATATCAGATGTCCTTGCACGTGCACGTAACCAACCTACATCGGGGGATATTGTTGCTAGTCTGGACACGCCGGCCGGCAACCTTCAAGAGAACTGGGGTGATGAGCCATTCCACTTCCATATCTACTCGCACAGGCGCAACACGCACATCACGGTCACCAAACCGGACCGGAATCCTATCATCAGCATGTCGACTGGTGAGATCGGATTTCGCAAGTCCAAGCGGAAAACCTTCGACGCCGCCTATCAGCTCTGCGCGTACGTGATAGATAAGCTGCACCAAGGCAACTGGCACCGCAAGATTCACAAAATAGAAGTCGTCCTGCGCGGATTCGGCGCCGGCCGTGAGGCTGGTATCAAGGTCCTCCTTGGCAACGAGGGTAAACTCCTCAAATCTAAGATCGTTACAGTTTCGGATGCTACGAGGTTGAAGTTTGGTGGTACAAGAAGTGCCAATCCCAAACGTTTGGGTTAAAGTGCAAGCGTCTTCATATGCTTGCCCTATCCTCACATTTAGTTTTGGCCATGCACATTGTTCCGCGATGTGGAATATCGAGAATAGAGACTTGGAACTGGCTGTTGAACACCATGACATCTGTATCATACATTTAAATCTGTCGTTTAGTGTTGTGTGTACGATATGTACAAACTGATCCAAAGGAAAAAGAAAAAAAGCATTTAGGAAGGTTACCCAACATTCATCTGGCCTAGAAATCAAGTAACCACAAAGATCGCATGAGTGTACTTCGCTGTGTAATGGAAACAAAGAAGCAGTTGGTATCAATTGTCATCCAAGAAGTGATCATGCCCTTGGTAAACTCCCCACTCCTAGAATCCCGTGTAGTCCTGCCCCTTGATTTGAAAGGAAAAGTCGTAAATCTCCAAACCCAAAAGGAAAAGGGAAAAAAACGCCTAATATGCGATCTCGACTCACATCCACAGCTGACGCCTATTCACTCGCCCATCGACTTATGATATTCCACAACACCAAGCGCAGTCCCGTAAACCAAATGCACTTCACTTCATTGTGCTCATTGAACACAATGTATCTCTTAATCAGAAGACCCAATAGCATGAGTCGGTGCTCTCTCGGCTGGAGGCAGGGGCCGTCCGCTCGAGTCTTTGGTCGCCGTAGCTCTTCCCTTGCCCTTGCTGCCACTATCTGAGCGAGCTCGGCCTTCCTCTAGTAATACACCCCGTTGGTAACTGTTCTCGCGATGTAGGAAGCCGGTGCCCTCGTGGGCGTTGAGGCTCTCATCTTCATCCTCCTCATTCACATCCAGCAAGGCGCCGTCTGCGGTGGCATAATCTGGTGGCTCGAGCCAGTCCCGTGGGACAACGCAGGGTAGGGCGACCCCGATCTGGGCTGCGCGGTTCAGCCAAGTGGGGCCTCGTCGGCCTGTCAGGCGCTCGCATAGTGTCTGCGTGAAGTGGTTGCAGTTCTTGGTCAGAAGATTGTAGCTGGTGCCTTGGAAGTCCTCTGAGGTGCGCTTTATGATGGCATCTATCTCTACCTCGGTGGCAAAAGTAAACCCGTGGAGGATCTCCATGCGAAAGCTACCTCCTGGAGGGACAGTGCGTGGCGGTGTCCAATACACGCCTGTAGTGTTGCTGCGGTCATGGCCGCCATAGGCATATTCGCGTCCATTGATAACGACACCGGTGTGGAGAAGTGACGAGCCTAGGGTCCAGAGGAAGGAGGAGAGATGGCCGGGCTAAGGAAGAGCTGCATGTGAGCACATCAACCAGGCATGTACTATGATTTAAGTTATGATAACGGCTGAGGAATAGACCAACATACTGGTAGCAGATCGTAAACATTGATGAGAATCTCGGTCCGGGACAGGGAAAGGGTCGATCTGTGTGAAGATTGCCTACTCGGTCGACCGCTCGTCGAGTGCCTCCCGGACTTCTTGGAGCCTGGCATTGCGCAAGGCTAGTTGGATCCTAAGCGCAGCAGTATTGAAGACGACACGGCACGGTAGGATAAATAGCTCGTAAATGTAGCGCGATCAGTGAATGCTTTGGCTTGAGCAAACCAGTCAGAAGAAGCTGGAAGCGACTGTGATTCCGCTCCAAACACTTGATCAGCAAAAGTAGCTTAGGTGCCCGGGTAACAGCTAGGAAGAGTCGCAGCAACACATAAAGCCCGGTTGTACACGAGCTATGGGGCGTTGCTCGGGATAAAGAATGAGGATCGAAGACTTCAATGACGCTAATTGATCACCTAGTCAAGACAGATGGTTAAAGAAGACAAAAGGAAGCCCAAGGGGGAAAGATACAGAAGGCAACAAAGGAAGGAAGTATGTATGTACGGGTGTGTATGTACGTATGGATTGTTTTCAATAAGGGTAAAACGCGGAGGGATGTTGCATCGTCTCAAATCCTACCGAGAACCAGCTCTTCGATAACAAGTTGAGACGGCGCCTGACCACTAGCAACTACAGGCGGTTTTAACTTACAGGGTCATCCCACCCTATGGGATGTTGGCCATCTTGCACACGCACTCCTCCTCGCCACAGCCACTCTGTCGGCTACCCCAAATGGCCTGCACGGCGTTGTTCGCTATTGACTTATCATCTCCCTGAAGCTTACTGGCTGACCTGGCCGCGCAAGGCAGAGTTAGTACGTAGCTACGCGATTGTGGGTTTTGCTTTGCCCAAGTTTGGTAACAGGTAGGCCTAACCCCGCTGTTCGTAGTGCGTAGGTCGCAAGCCTCCAAGGTTGTTACCAGGGCTGCCTGCATGTTACCCCAAGCATGGATCATCCAAACGAGCAGGAGAACGCAGTATTACTGTGCTGCGCGTGGGTTCGAATTGCTGCAAGCGAGGTCCCCTGTCATCCGGCCTACGTGCTATGGGATGGATCTTTGCTGGTCTCACTACGGAAGTGGACCAGTAACTAACTATGACCTCCAGTGCCAATAACCAGCCAGTTTGCACGTCCCTACTCCGTACAGCTTCGTAGACCCCGCAGCCAGGCCCAGGGTCCACTACTAATTCGAGCCAGGGCGGTAGAACAAAAGACCGGTTTCCGGGCGGCGGGCTAGTGTCCCACTTTGGAGTTTCCAACCTGGCTCTTGATTGGGAAAAGAAAAGAACCCACATATGCAAGAGATTTTTTTTTTTCTCCTCAACTGCTCAATCTTGTGGCAGCAGCAGCCCCTCCATCCCCAAGACGTGAAGCTCCCCCTCCTTCATCACATGAGGCTGCCATCCTCTCCTTTCCTTTGATTTCCTCTTACATGCAAGATACCCAGATCGAGCGGCGGTTGTAGAACGAACTCTTGATTGAGATTCCGGTACAATCTCCTATCCTCTCCCCCAATAACCTCAACATATACGCGGCTGGTTCTACTCCAGATCCGGCCTTTTGCCCTCCACCGTGTCTTCCCTCTTCTCTCTCATTCCCTTCACTTCGATTAGCCGCTTCGTTGGCCCAGCTGCAGCTAGCTCTGCATTTCCTGCATTCTCCTCGGTAGTGCCTAGACGCATCACCTTACCCTCTCCACTCTCCCACTCTTACTGCTACATCACTTTTCGTGGTTACGCACATAAACGCAAAGTCAAGATGCCTCCTAAGAAAGCCGTCAAGGAGGAGAAGATCCTGCTCGGTCGTCCGGGAAATAACCTCAAGAGTGGTATCGTTGGCCTGGCCAATGTTGGCAAGTCGACGCTTTTCCAGGCTATCACCAAGTGCAACCTCGGAAATCCCGCTGTATGTTATTCCTGTTCGCTCGATGGTCCCAACTGGCCTGCGTGCTGACGTTTTCTCCTTTGCGAAGAATTTTCCTTATGCCACTATCGACCCTGAAGAGGCTCGTGTCATTGTGCCCGACGAGCGCTTCGACTGGCTGTGTGAAAAGTACCAACCCAAGTCGCGGGTACCCGCAAACTTGACCGTTTATGATATCGCTGGTCTGACAAGAGGTGCATCCACTGGTGCCGGTCTGGGCAACGCTTTCTTGTCGCATATCCGAGCCGTCGATGCCATCTTCCAGGTCGTGCGATGCTTTGACGATGCCGAGATTATTCACGTCGAGGGTGACGTTAACCCCGTCAGAGATCTTGACATTATTGCCGAGGAGCTGCGTCTGAAGGATATTGAATTCGTCGAGAAGGCGCTCGAGAACCAGAAGAAGAAGACCCGTATGGGTGGACAGAGTCTGGAGCTCAAGAAGGCAAAGGAGGAGCAAGATATCATTGAGAAGATCCTTGCATGGCTCCTTGATGGTAAGGATATCCGAAAGGGCAACTGGGCCCCCAAGGAGGTAAGCACTTTTTCTCGTTTGTCTTTTGTCAAACTCTACCAATCCCCACTACTTGCGGTTACCCGGTTTTCCCCTTCTTATATGATGACAAAGGGCCATAGCGCCTGAACTACAAACCCAGCTCTTCGAATGCCTCACCAATAAACGCAGAGGTCATACTGAGATAAAAAACGTACTCTGATTGTCAAAACCAACCGCTTCATGCCTAATATCATTGAAAACGCTCGGAATGATTCCAGTCAGGCTAACCAAGTGTTTATAGGTCGAGGTCATCAACCCGCTTTTCCTCTTGTCGGCCAAGCCTGTGGTCTACCTTGTGAACTTGTCCGAGAAGGACTACACGCGCAAGAAGAACAAGCACTTGCCCAAGATTGCTGAGTGGATGAAGGAGCACGCCGCTGGTGATCCAATTCTGCCTATCTCGGTCTGTTTCGAGGAGCGTCTTACTCAATTTGAGACCGAGGCAGAGGCGCTGGAAGAGGCCAAGAAGTGTGGCATTGAGTCTGCTCTGCCCAAGGTCATCATTCAGATGCGCAAGGCATTGAACCTTGGTAGTTTCTTCACGACTGGTACCGATGAAGTGCGACAGTGGACCATCCGTAATGGAATCAAGGCTCCCCAGGCCGCCGGTGTTATCCACACCGATTTCGAGAAGACCTTCATTCAGGCTATCGTATACAACTTCAACACCCTGAAAGAGCTCGGTGATGAAGCCGAGGTCAAGGCTAAGGGTAAGGTTATGACCAAGGGTAAGGATTACGTCGTAGAGGACGGTGATATTATGCTCATTAAGGCCGGTGCTGCCAAGGGCTAAGACACTAGAAAAAAAAGCCATGAAATAGAAATGATTTTCGCAAATTCAATAATGACTTGTGGTTTGGTGATGAATCTTAATAACTTGAGAACAATAATGTCATATCCCTAGCGAGACTATGAACTGCCATCAACATGATCTGCTTGTAACAATCTGTCACCTGCATGCAGTGCCGATACTCTTACTAACAAGCCTTTGCTGTCTGCCGTGTGGGCTTGAACATTGACCTGTATATACTTGTCCACACCAATGCCGATTTTGAAGTTTGCTGGGTAGCGAACACTGTTGCCAGTTCTTGAGGACATAAATTAACTTCCGCCCTATTAGGTAATGTAAGAATGCGGCTTGAGACTTATTAATTAGGTCAGGTGACAGTGCGCGTCTTTACATGCGTCTGAACTCTACTGTTGTCTGACCCTAGCAGGCTAGCATTAGTACCAGTATCAGACGAGATGGCTCCGGGGGGCGGTCATGACGTACTTGACACAGGAGATGAGTTTGTTAAAAGTCATCATTACAACGCAGCTTCCAGAAATTGTTCTCCAGCCCAAACAATAGTTTTATTTCTTTCTCACAGACTCACCTGGATCCACAGAGAGATTGTCCACAACATATCAGACACCTACCGAATAATAATAGTCCATCTTCTACAAACATGTATATCCCGAACGCCCAGAGTGTGCTCACAGCGGGTTTGGCTCTGACAGGCATGTTGACTGAGCGTAAGTACTTCTTATCGCAAGGGATATTTCCTCGACGATGTTTTTGCCTATTCCTTGTACTGTGTAGGGATCTACACTCGTTCAATTGATCCAGTAGCTCACAATATATGAGAACTCCTCAGCCTCCTCTGTCTCCAAGGGTAAAGTGCTGGCCTACGAAGAGGACAAGTGCCTCGATGACGATGGGAAGCTGCACTGTTCCAAGCCGTTCTTGGTGACCAAGTCGACGTGCTACCGCATCGAATGGCACACCGATGGCGCGTTGACACATACCACCGCCGAGGTGCGCGATGCTAAATCTGGGGAGATCGTCTACTACCGCGATACCAACGGAGACTGGACTCCTGAGAAGGGAGAAGTGAGTAATTACCAGAACCAAGCGCCCCTTTGACTCTGTCACGTACCATCACTACTTGTTCTACACGTCTTGCTGCGCGTCTGACAAGTTATTCTCGTTACCCCGAAAGAAATTGAACTCGAGATTGCTAACTCAATCGACAGTTGGTGTACCTGGACTTCAAGCCTAAGGTTGTAGGAGATGGGGGTGACACTGTTGAGTATGAAGTGACTACCTGCGAATAAACCCTTCGGGTTTGTTCCACTTTCCAAGCGGCTGGTAAACCGCAAATGTATAATCATTTCATTATAGTGGTCATAGGATATCTTTGTTGAGAGTAAACACTATTGGTTCTTTCATTGGCTTTGTTAGCGAGGTTTAATAGAGAACTGAAAGTCAATGCCTCTAGGTATAATCAATGGACAATTAAGCCTCCTTCATTAACATAAACCAAGATCGCCTTGCATGTTCAGTTTGTATACGGATTATTTCGATTTGAGCATGGTCTACTTACTCGAACTCGCAGGGGAGTTAGCACAAAGAAGACAATGAGTATGCACTGTCTATAGGGATTCACAATGGACTTCGCAAAGAGTATACTGAGCCTGCTCTTGTATGGGCGTTGTGAGGCTTTCAGCTTGCAAAGGAACAGTTGCAGTTCCAATGGAAAGCCATAATGTCCTCAAAGTCATCTATATTAAGGACTCTGTTGTTGCTGGCTTCTCTGTTTGGTTATTCAGACACAGCTATTCCAGGCTCTTCGACTGATAGACAATCCTTCCACTGACTATCCAACGCTTTCCGCCTAATTTCATTGGTCAGTTCACCACTATGAGACGAACAACATCAGAGGCGGCAGCCACGCACCATACGGATTTCTTCATGGCCAGCCGGCACAGCTTGTCCCGAAGCCCGTCATCACGGAGATACAGCCGTCGATCCTCTCTTAGCATAAGGAGTGCAGACTCTTGCGATGAAGCGGATGAAGAAATTACCGTGTGTCCACGAGTGTTGTCTGTAGAGACGGTGCGCCTCCTATCTCCAAGTGGAGAGGAAATCCTCCCTTTCGGTACGGATACGTCTGGGTCCGGCAAAGATCTCTCTCCGTATCAAGGAGACCGGAAACTCGATGCCACCAGCTCCACCACCCGGCCGTTGAGGAATAGGATCTCGGCAGCTGAGCCCGGTGGTACAACCCGCCGACACAACTGCGACTACATCGACCAGGACAGCCGCTGCGCGGCCCTATCCCGATCCACACCGTCCTTCTGTGTCATTGTCCGTGAGAGGAGGGAAGGTGAGTGCAGCTATGGGCTAGCCAGCGACAATAACGATGAGTGTGATTTAGATTCTGGTGATGATGGCGACGGTGCCATCGGCGCCACGAACAGGAGCAGCAGCAGCAGAAGCAGCAGCTATGATAGTCACCGTACCACAAGGCTTCACTCGCCGTGCTTCAAGCGGGTCACCTGGGCTATCATGCGGCTCCTATGCGGCGACAACGCCACCGTCACTGGGTCTGTATGCTCATCCGTCACGCCGCCTCAGTCGTCGTCGTCGTCGTCGTCGTCGTCACCACCACCATCATCATCCTCACCGCACTTTCAACTTGTCAGCGAGCAGCCTGAAGGGGAAGAGGGGGGAGAAGACCCCGTGCTCGAGGTGGGCTTCCGGATCAGCATCCGCGGCGCTGGGGATGGGAAGACCGTTGGCAGCAGTAGGAGTGGAGCAGCTGGCATGCCGCTCGTGGGTGACGCCGACAGCGACTGGGAGTGCGTTGTGCGCGACCACCTTGCAGCCGACCCTTGGCGGGCAATTGAGGTGGTGGCGTGGAGGGAGTGAAGCCCCGAATGACTTGCAGGGAAATAGAAAGAGAGGAGAGGAGAGAGGAAGGAGAGGGCGGTGTAGAAATAGAGGGTGAGAGGGTCTCTGTGATATGGAAAAGCGAGACGGCTATATTTAGACATCCTGAATGATTAATCTTGCTGCTGCCATTCACCATATTTGTTCCGAGGCGAAACAAGTAACTAAACCCATGAGCTTTGCTTTGCATACCCCCAGAACACAACCAACCCCCTGCTGTGTACAATCAATGACCACTTCCCGATTTGGACTTCTGCAAAACTTCCTGTACTTATAAGGCCTGGTTAATCCTTACCCACACATGCTGCTCCAGCTGCAAGTCGCCGCATCCAGCCATAAGCCACTTTGTGCCCTTGTACAATATCCTGGATGTCGATCACAATGGTTGGATAATAATAATACTACCAGTCATTCATTGACTCGGACGGGCATTACGATAGGGTTGTGAAATAGAGACATGAGCTAATTGATTTTGTTTATTTCACTTCGTTTCATTTCATACTCCAGCAACTCCGTCGGAAAGGGGTGCAGTCTCGCAAACCAGCTTTCCGTAACTTTAGGTACATGTATTTGCATTCCAACCTGTAGGTTTTATATACTACTTTCTGTTTCGAACCTACTACTCAACCACCAATCACGCGCATGTGATAATGAGGTGTATTGAAACTTTTACACAGAGCCGGCAGCGTTGAAGTCGTTGAGAGCCTCAGTAACACGCTTGGTCATGGTCTTCTCTCCCTCGCGGACCCAGACACGAGGGTCGAAGTACTTCTTGTTAGGCTTGTCGTCACCGTCGGGGTTGCCGATAGCGGTGAGAAGGTAGTCCTTCTTGTTGAGGACGTAGTCGCGGACACCGGACAGGTAGGCGAACTGCATGTCAGTGTCCATGTTGACCTTGACGACACCGTGGCCGATGGCATCGAGGTACTCCTGCTTGGCGGAGCCGGAGCCACCGTGGAAGACAAAGAAGACGGGCTTCTCGTCCTTGGGCTTGCCCTCCTTGACCAGCTGCTCGCTGACATAGGCCTGGTGCTTACCAAGGAGCTCAGGGTGCAGCTTGACGTTACCGGGCTTGTAGACACCGTGGACATTGCCGAAACCAGCAGCAATGGAGAAGTAAGGGGAGATGGGTGAAAGGGTCTTGTAGATGTTCCAGATGTCCTCGGGCTGGGTGTACAGGGAGTTGTTGTCAACATCCTCGTTGTTGACACCATCCTCCTCACCACCAGTGATACCAATTTCCTGTTTGCAATATAATTAGCACAAGACCTTGTTTTTGGGCCGTTTTCATGTCATCTTGCTACTCTCGCCAGGTGGGGTGGATTAATACAAGGCAGAAGCCTTTAGAGAATAGGGTGAAAAGCTTACCATCTCGAGCCACTGCTTCATAGGAGCAGCGCGCTTGAGGTAAGCAGCAGTGGTGGAGATGTTCCACTCAACCGGCTCCTCCGAGAGATCAATCATGTGGGAGCTGAATAGCGGCTCGCCGTGCTCCTCGAAGTACTTCTCATCGGCGTCGAGCATGCCATCGAGCCAGGGCAGCAGCTTCTTGGCGCAGTGGTCGGTGTGCAGGACGACGGGGACGCCGTAGGCGGGGGAGATGGCGCGGATGTAGTGGGCAGCGGCGATGGAACCCTGGATGGAGGCGAACTGGTCCTTGTTGTCAACGCCCTTGCCGGCGAAGTAGGCGGCACCACCCTGCGAGGTCTGCAGGATGATGGGAGCCTTGGCGTCACGGGCGGCCTCGAGGGCGGCGACGACGGTGGAGGAGGAGGTCACGTTGATGGCGGGGATGGCGAATTGCTTCTCGCGGGCGTACTGGAAGAGGGCTGTGACATCGTCACCGACGATGACGCCGGCCTTGCGGGACAGAACATCGGTAACACCCATGGTTGCTGTAATATAAATTTGTGTTGGCTTTGTAGTTTCCTGTTTGCTTTAAGAATAAGAATTTGTCTCGCTAAATCGTAATCGTGGCAAGGGAGCAGTAGAGGGGAGAGAAGGTGCTTATGAACTGGGGATCATACGGGAAATCGGGAAATGGTTTGTAAGGGCGGAGGAGGTGGTGAAAGTCTGCGTGATAAAAAGACAACTGGGATATTAGCTTTTGCTATGGCGGGGTTTTATGGTGAGAGGATGAGCAAATGGAGGGGTCGTCTTTTCCCTCCTAGTCCTCTCGCGTACACACAACACACAGCCTCTCGTTTTAGCAATCCCCTCCAATTTTTTTTTTCTTCCACTCGTGACTGTGACTTGTCCAGTGCCAATTGGTATGTTGATTAGAGTCTGATTTCTTGCTTCTCTTCCGTTTTTCTGTTCTTTGATTTTCAAACAAGTTTCCATTTTGCCCCTCCTCACAGGATCGTTCTCAACCTTTTCGAACTCTTGCACCCTTCCCTCCCAACGGTATCGGGCCACACCAGCCATCGGCACCCAGCTCGTTCGTCATCGGCTCGTCCCTGCGTTGCCCCAGTGCCTACCGGTTTCGATAAGTAGCAATGCGAGCGCGCAGAGCAGAGCAAATTTCTAACGTACGGAGCAGGGCCGATTCCGGTGGGGTCGCCGTTTGCTTGGAACAAGGCTCGATTACTCCAAGACGCATTGCCCGAGTGGGTATTGGTCTGCGGCAGCCAGACCGACCCCTCCAAAGCGAACCCCCTCATAGGCCCGTTGAGTACAGAAAGAAGGGCCGGTGACATCAATCACAGCTAAGCGTGCATTGGCACTCGGCCACACTTCTTAAGCCAACGATGATGCACCGTGCCCATGATCTCTGCGCAATGATTGCCATTGTCATAAGGGATATCGCTTGGCCAGCGGAGGGGACCAGAGAAAACAGGGGAGAAAGGGGGTTGAGCGATGATTTTTTGTCCCGCTTTACTGAGCGACTTGCATGGCGGGGTAACTAGAGGCCAGAAAGGAAACGATAGATAGAGTGACTTACCGGTCGTTGTTTTTCCAGGGCCAATTGCGGCAAATTAATAGAGCTACTTCAATCCAGCAATGAGGCAATCACGAGCAGAGTGAGGGGAAGAAATCGGAACAAGCAAGGAAGAAGAGAGAAACAAGATGTGGGAGGCTTCGTGAGTTATATTATATCGGCTTTCTCTTCGTCCTACCCAGCCCGTTCCCATGACGGAGGTGGGGTTGTTTGCTTCTCGAAGTGCATCGTCATTGCTTAGCATTTCCCGAGCCAGAGCTCTACCCCCCACCTTCATTGCCCATTTTAACCACCCAATTCCGTGACCCGCCGACCTGGGCTCGGCATAACGACCCTGGATTGGGTGCCAGGTACGGGAACATGCGGAAGGATCGAGATGAACCATTCCGACGTCTCTCGCCTCTACCTCTACCTCATCAATGCTGGAACGAGAAGAGACTGGATGAATGACGGTGGACTCTGACACCAGCACCTTGCTCTGTCTTGCCATGCAGACTATCTATGCAATCCACAGTGATCGTAAATGCTCGCAGACAACTGCTTGGTTTCTCTAGCTGTCTCTCTGTATCTCATCTTTTCCGACCCGTCCAGCCCTTGTTGGCTTTTAGCCTGGTGGTGTAAGCCCCTACTTAGGTAGCGCTCACGAAACTCTATCCGGTAACCACGTGGGTACACTGAAAATTATCGTGGGAGCATCACAAGACCGCTCAAGTCTGCTAGTCTAGGTACCGAAACAATATAGCGGCGTGTGGCTGTTCTGTTTATGGGATTTTACCTCAAGTGATGAGAGGTCGCTTCTCTCTTGTCTCCCCCACCATGATTTATTCGCCAGGTAACTTCCGAAGTTCAAACAACCCGATTGTCCGTCCAGTAACCTCGGGCTTCACACGGCCCCATGTGGAGCCTCTCGGGACTCTCGAAACAACCCGCGAGCTTTCCAGACATCAAGCAAAGCGAGCTCGACCAGGATTCGTGGGAAAACTCCCGCGGGGCAAGAGACCCCAGTAAGTGTCTTTTTTGTTTTTCAGATTCCTGACAAGAACCTATGTTATTCAGAGAGTTGAAAGGGCGATGGGGCTCACTCAGCCACATACCTTCAACCTTGTTAGGGATCAGTATGTACTCTCCATTCCAAATATATACTGCTACTAATGTACTTAATCGAACCAGCCCTATGGCTGCGATGAGAGAAGTAATGAGAGTACAAATCTAGACTGTCTCTCTTTCTCTAAATCAGGTTTAGACAGCCGCTCACAATACATCCCGGACCTAAGCAGATTGCTTGCGCGCGCTAGGCCTGATTGCCTCCATATCCTGTGTATGTTATCCTGGCGAAACTGTTCAATACAATGCAGTTTTGAGTAAAGAGAGAGAGAGAAACCACTTGAACCGTAGAACGCCTTGCTCGTGCCCCTACACGGACCGGCACGATGTGTAAAGTAAATGCGTATGCTCTCCCCCTATACGACCATGCTCTCTAATTGAAGGATTTCAGACAATGCCGTATGTCGCTCTAGCCCATGCATATGCCCCAAATTTACTTCAATTGCTTCTCCGGCGACAGGTATCGATTGGACATGACCCTGGTTGTTTACGGAAGTGTTTGGCAGGTCGGGCTGATAATCCGTCCACCACCACCATTGCTCTAGTACCTGGCTTTTGATAGACTTCCACGCCATCAAACAACACATCCTTAAACTCCACTGCCAGTCCTCAACTAGTCCGCACCAATGCCTCGTGTGCAACACGCTGTGGTTTTCCTGGCAGCACGTCTCTGCCTTCCGGGTGCGGGAGTTCTGCGACAAGACTGTCTCCTAAGATTCGGTCGCAGCAGGATCCTCGCGTTCCAGTTCGTAAAACAAAAGGTAGACTTCTCGCTGCATGCCAAGCACTTCACTTGTTTTTGCCTCCTTGACCTTTTCATCACTGATGCGCCACCATCGTTCGGGAGCTCGCCGTCGTCTAGACCTACCGGCAGAAGTGCTCGTCGTAGTCGAAATTGCTGTGATGCCGTTTGTGGCGATCGCCACCCCATTGGACGGCGAACGCTTGCCAGCGGGGCTGCCCGGGCGACTATTTCGTGCAGATTGCGATATCTTTGATAGGGTAGTTTTCGCAGACGCCGCCACGGACTTCAAGCTTATGGTATCGGTGTCTCGATCCCGGGGTGCCGACGTAGGGCTAGGTCGAGATTGTGGTCGCCCATTGACCGTCGGAGACGAACGGGGTATATTGTCTGCCGAAAGGTGTGGCAAGTCCTCCATGGAAGGGTTTGGAGAGCCCTGGCCTGATACTGGTGCGAGGAGATCAGGCGATGAGACCGTAGGACTTCCTTGTTCTGGCTTCTGCAGGGCTCTGAACTGAGGAGTAGCCACCTGGGGCGTTGATATGGGACTGGGCTGCGCAGACTTGGTAAAGGCAGTTGACTGCTGAAATGGGTGGGGTGTAGAAAAGGGCAATGCTACATTTTGCCTGCGAAAGGACTCGTAGTGACCGCTGTGGTGGCTGCCCTTGTGTGTGACCGTAGCCAGGAGCTTGTATCGTTTCTGACGGAGCAACCCACCCAGCGGCAGGGTCTCCGGAAAATTCACCTTGGCGGAATTCTTGGTTGACATACTAGCATCGTAGATAGATCGCGAGAGGTGGATAGCCAATACTTTCGGGAAGCTGGTGAGACGAGTATGCCGAGCGATCTTGCGCTTGGGAGCGAACCGCATATCTGGTAGCACAACATCAGGCGGTGTCTGCTCAGGGTCCGTGTCGATCGCGAGCTGAAGTTTTTCGATTGCTTCTCTGGTAGCCGACTTGAAGCTCTCTGAATTCGACTTGGCAATCTCTGCTTCTAAGACCTCCCGGGCATGCACTAATCGGCACTTTTCGCATTTGAAGTCTTCAACATACTCGGTTTTGAACATGCCGTCAAGACAAGCGTTCAAAGACGTCGAGCTGGCTTGAGGTACGTTCAAGGTTAACGTGCAAAAAGTACTCTCTGTTGGTCTCGGTTTGAAGCCGCAGGTCTGACACTCGATCTGACTTTCATATTTGCCCTCCATAGGGAACCCCTCTTCATCATCGATTATTGGAGATCCAGCAATCTCTTGTGTGTTGATCTTGGGGACCCGCCGATCGGTCTCCTCGTCATCATCTATAGAACCATTGTTGAGAGCAAGCCCTGCAAGTCGCTCCTCCACAGCATCGCTGTCAACCGGTACAGAGCCATTGGTGTCGCTCCCGTTCTCCACTCGTCGGCGTGCGTGTTGCCTTGCTCTCTTACCGGCGTGGTACTCGTCGCATAATCTCTCAGCCACGACCTGAAGGAACTCTTGCGCGTCCTGCTGCTGTCTGCTGATTCGCTGCTTAAACGCAATCTCTAGGACCTTGACGAAGCCACCTGCAGATATGGTCTTCTTGACAATAGGTCTCTCATTCAGCGCATCAAGTATCTGTTTGAGACCGTGGGTCACAATGCCCGTCTGTAATCCCTCTAGCTTCCACTGTGGGGTGTTCTTTCGATTCGGGTCTTGCACGGCTTCCTGGTAGACCCAGGGTTCGTCGATGTATCGGCGGTGGGTTTCTCGGATCAGGTAGACGCGGAGATCCGTCAGCCCGGCCAGGGCTTGGAGTACAGAATTGATGAAGCAGTCGTTTGCGGGATTTGTGAGACCAACAACGCCCTTCTTTCGCGCCGAATTGGAATCGCTATCAATGAAGTACGTGGGAGCAAAGACGTAGACGAGCGTGATAGCGGCAAGCGAAGCGCCGGCCGCATAGGTCGCTACCGTAAGCGGCTTCTCCGGCATTGTGCCTGCCGAACCTCTGAAGAAGCTCAGAGAGCGGCGATGCGGAGTATGAACAGTAGAGATCCGGGGCCTTGGAGATGAGATAGCGTGCTTCGGCTCATGTCTTCATGACTTTCGTCGGACTTGGCAGAGAACTTTAGACTGTGGAGAGAGGCCTCGAGGCGCTGGATCCAAATGAGCGAAGGCAGGGATATGGCAGAATAGAATTGGGGTTCGTGGATCTGGAATTGGCGCGAAAGCGGAAGGCCGAAATCATCAGGCCAAGGATGGGCCGTAAAATTCCTCTTCTCCGGTGATCACATAGGAAGGCTGGCAAAAGCTGCAGCACGTACCCGGGTACTAAACGCTTGCTTCTACTCTCAGAAGAAAAGGGTAAAATGCAAGAAACCAAGTATACCAGAACACACTGAAGTTCAACTGTGTACAGGCAAGCCCATCACGATGTCTGGGGGAGAAGAAATGGGGTCTGGGTCCAATCTTAATAAGACGTGTGGGTGGGAAAATAGACGGTCACAGCTCTAAATGCTGACCGTGGCATCCCCATGCGAGTCAAACCTCTAGGCAGGAAAAACGAAGCAGGACGGGCGGAAATGGAATTGAAACTTCCCGACAGAACGAGGTTCGACGGCGAGTTCGGGAAGCGTTGAGAGCCCCCCGGATGATGTGCTCAGTAGGAGGCAGGCATACCATATCTGCGTGCATGGGATGGATTGCATTGACGGCCAAATAGGATCTCGCGCCGTCCTGCGATACCGCCAATCCGTCGCTTGGCCGTGCCTGAAAGCAGTAAGCCCTTCTAGAAACCGCCGAAACACCCAAGGCTAAAGGCAGCCCCTGGGAGGTCTACCACGAGGGATTGGGCCAACCAGGCCACCCACCCCGCTCGTCATGCGCCACGCCAGTACCTGACTGGGGTATTTTAGCATTCTGCATTGCACTAGCTTTCGGCGGAGTCGGTGGTTCATATTTCGCTGCCTGCCGACCTACCGATTCTAGTGACCAAGAACCCCCCATGCCTGCCCACAGATTGATCTTATCTCTGTGATAATTCTACAGTACAGTACCGGATGTCTGGAGGTAGGGTACTGTACTACAGTGCCTAGTTTATAGCAGGAGCTTCAAATACCACTGACGTTGCTCTACATATATGTTTGAGGATGACGCATGCATGCACAAATACATGGTTATTACATGCCTAAACTCTGCCCTCAATGCTCGCGTCCATCGGCTGGTTCGGCCCCATCGACGGCGAACATTATCCCAAGATGGGCATGTTACGAAGAACGTTGGTTCGACCTCTCTAAAAGATAGATGCGCTTCGGTTATGCCCCAAATGCTGACATCGGTCCTTGCCGACATCTCTCCGAAATGACAGGGCGCGGGGTATGCGGGGATAGCCGTGGCGTGAAAGATCCCAAACTCTCACAGCACTCATGTATATTTCAGAACCCGGCATTTAATCGAGAAGCGTAGGAAACCAGACCGCTCAATGTAGCTTTGGATGGATGGCTTCGTTTCGACTTTCCTAAAATCTCAGGATAAATCCACAGGAAAAATGCACGGCGCAGCAAACAAGGTTTGTGAGCACGCGACCACCACATATGTACAGCCCGCAAATTACTACTATAATTTCCGGTTGAATCATACCCGAGCTCAACCACGCCTCCTTAAGATCCTTTAGGCCATGTAACGTAGTCTTGGGGCACTCGGAGTTTCTTTTGATAAACTTAAGCTGTTTCCTCTTCATCGGCACTACGCTCAGGTATTCGGGGAAAATAAAATGGTCAACCTGATTGGGGCACTATCAAGTCAGAGGTCTCTCTATCGCCAGTCTAGGAAACAGCGAGTTGAGGAGTAGATCTAATTGGTTCTCCTGGAACATCCCAGAGATCCCCCGCGAGTGCAGTGCCCATGAGCCATTCCGAGTTTGAGTCTAAGAAGTTTTTCATGATTGGGATGGGTATTTGGTATGCCAGGAGCTTCATGACATCCTCCGCCATCACCGGATTCTCAAACCTCTTTAACACTGGCGTCTTCTGGTATGCCCTGATATCTGCCAGCACAATTGTAATTGGCGAGCTGGTCCGTTCCAGATAAACCGTCCTAAAGTCAAACTCCCTGTGGATGATGGCGAGCGCTGATGTGAGGACAACGTGTTCCAGGCACGGCATATCAGCCATGCACTCCCAGAACTTGATATTGCACATGGGTCGGTTGAGACCGAGTCGTCGCAGTTTGGGTAGTTTGTAGAGCACGGATCTTGGTCCTCTTTCCTCACTCATCTCGTCCAGGACTCCCAGCCTGACTATGTCACGCGTGCACACGAATTCTTCGAGGTTGGTGAGCTTCTCGAATCCCTCGTGGAGCACCTGCCCCACGTTAAGGTGATCGTTCCACGGCGGTAGACTGTCAAATGGCATGTCCACGATCAGTCTCTTGAGCGAGCTGCTAGTATACCCAAACAAGTCTCGTACCCAGCTTGCGGTAGGCAGATTGTCCATGATCGAGCCAAAGGGTGAGAGGTACATGGTCGTGATATTACTGAAAACTGATGGAAGCTGGTGGATAGAACTCTCACGCGACAGTTCCAAGCATAGAAGAAAGCGGCGCAGCCTGTCATCGCTGTCGAGGAACACGCAATGCTGCTGCAGCTTCCGCACTGCGACGTCCTGCGTTGCGCGGCATACTAAACAAAAACTGAGAAGCAGTTGTGTGCCGGGTTCTAGAGCGGGGATGAGCGTCGCGGGATTTGTGGGAAGCAGGCTGCTCATAATATGGATAACTAACTCCCAGGGGAGCCTTACGAGCTGGCGCTCCATTGCTGCTGCGTTCATTGCATCCTGGTTGAGCTTGAGAACTTGAGAGGCTTCATCTGCGCTGGCAATGCGAGTCGTTGCTGATAGGACTGATAAGAGGCGAGCCAATATGTAATAATAGCATACTATGCACCAATCCAAACAATGCACCTAAATCTAATGGTTATCGCGAACTGCAAAGTATATGTGCTAGTATAAGGGTATTTGGACACCACGAATCATCGGTATATTGGTAAAACGAAGCCTTATAATGGACTTTCCTCCCATAAACCCATAAACCAATGCACGTCTCTCTGGGGAATGTTTTCTGCCAATCCCAAGCACTGAAGCCCGCCAATCATGCGTAGTTCGACATAAGCATATTAATGGCACAGCACTGCCCATATCAAGTAATCCTGTGCCAAGATGAGCCGCAACCAGAACGCTCAAAATTTGGCTTCATTTATTCATCATTGGTTTCAAGCTCCGTAAAATATACAGCTGACTAGAAGCAGTCCCCACCTAGAGTCATGGCGTTGAGCCGTCATGACTACACAAATTTCAAAATCTTTAACTTAGCTTGTCTGCCGCATAGAGCCATCCTCAGGGCTACCAAATTAGCGCCCCCCAATCGTCAAATATCTCATGGATCATCCTATAAACTCGTACATGGGAGCAAGAGAGCATTGTAGGCTCTCGGAGGAACTCTGATCTCGATGCTGGATGTGAGCTCAACAGATTCTCCACAACTGATCACTTGATTTGTTGCAGCTTGCGTCACTTTCTCAGGGTTGAAACAGTGCTGCATTCAAATAGTAACAGTACTACCTCTCATGATTCTCCTTTGGTTACCAGGTTCTTCACTTGCTGCTGGGAGCTCAATGCACTCAAGTGCTGAAATGTGTTCGTGTAACCATATATCATTGTTCTCTTGGCGAACGGAGCACCTCTTGGCACGTGCTTATTTCCTGAATGGGTAGTCTGTGAGTTACAGTAGCGCAAGACAATGTCCAGTTCTTATAGTGTTGCTCAAATACTGTCTATGTCTAGTATTCAGACTATAACTGATGCTCATCATCGGAATCGCTCCATGGAATAACCTTACTAATTGCCAGGTCCAGGCCCAGGGGTATATTTGCAATGCTCTCACACCGCATAGTACACAGTCTTGTTACGCAGATTGCTTGACTTGCTAGAGAGGTTTAGAAACTTATTCATCTTTGGGCAGAACTGGTCATGTTTCCCATATAATTGATCTTGGCTTATACACCTGTTCAACTGGAAATAAGTTTGCATTCCTATTAATGAAAGTCACTTCTGACCATATTATCATGTTACAAACAAAACCAAGTTTGCCCTTTGTGTTCGCCGAATGTTCACTGACCACATCAACTTTGATCTTACCAGCCGTGCCTTAAGCACTGAAATTCACCACAGTTCGACGACGAAGATAATCTGTAATAACAATAGCAGGCCATCCATTCACACAATCTTGAATCAAGTAGAGTCCCTGGGAGCTGATTCTACTCAGAGTTCGGCGTCGCCCCTCTCACGATACATATATAAGCCTCTTTTCCCTCCCATGCCATCCGTCTTTTATCCATCTCTTCTTCACAACCATTCTCGACAATTCCCAACCAACTCTAACCTTACTCTGCAAATTAGATCCTTAGTCCACAACACCAAAGGTATGCAACATCCTGTCAGATATTCTTATTAACTATGACCAAGCATTAGGTTCTCACTGAATAACACACAGATTATCTAAGAAGAGCAGATCCAAGGCTTCCTTTGTACACTCACAAGAAGGTAAGTTCTTGTTCATGACTACCCCCAGGTACCTCTAGAAGATCTGGTATCTATGCTGAAGTCAACTTCATTCTCTTCCCTCTGTCATCTCTATCCATCTCTTCCCATGCAAAGCCATTGTCTCTACAGCCTCTTAACTTCTCTTCTATTTCCTCACAATCTTTTCTTTTACAAGTTCCATGACTTCATACAAACTGTCTACTCTCACAAGGCACATACAGAGACAAACTTCACAAACTACCCTCTCACACTGTCTACACTCAGACATCTTCACAAGCCTTGTTCTCCTTGTGAAATCCTGAACCTCATGCCAATAGCTAACTACCTAACAACAGCCAAAATGATTCAAGTTCAGGACACTATGTCTACCACTACCCAGGCCACTGGTGCCACTTCAGGTATGTTCATGCTCTCATTGGTATATTCATCACTCTCCAGCTTCAGTCCAGTTGCTTTTCCATACTAGCAGCACATATAATCCATGTGATTGATTTGCATTCACTATCCTGTTTGGTCTTTTATCCATATTTTGGTTTTCTTGCTGTCTACTGTGTTATTTGTGGTTTCTGAACACCCTTTACCCTTGACACTGAGGCATCTATGTCGACGACAATTATATGTCCTCCTTTCCCACAGAAACATCCTTCTCATTTGGTAGTTGGTTTTCTGCCTCTATTCTGTCTTCTATCATTCACTTCTTGGATTTTCAGTTGGCAAATTTCCTTGACAACTTTTTCTAAATATTGAATTCTCTTCCCAATTCCAAACCCCATCTCCACACCCCAACAGCACAAAATATCAACTAGTTACAATCAAATCCTAACAGAAATCCTCTACTAGTCAACAAGATGGAGGATACCAATCTTGTCGTCATTTCCAAGGAGAGCATTGCTGCAGAGGACCTCGTTGGTCTGAAGGCCCTGCTTGCCAAGCTTCGTCTTGATGGCGTTGAAATCAACGTTGACATGCATGGCAAGATGACCTGCATGCACAACGGCAACATCATCAAAGAGGCCATGGTAACTGGCAAAATTTCTGATGAGGTCACCTTCAAAGCTTCTGATGACACCTCTGATGATTTTTCTAAGTCTGATGGTACGTAGCACTGTGGTGTATTTCATTATCTCTTCCTCGCCCTGCTCCTCACTCCATCATCACCGCTGTATTAGTTTGGCTCCAGCCAATCTATGAACCAATATTGCATTCGTCGGACTGACAGAGAAACTTCACACCAGGCTCTATTGATGACACCCAGCGCGTTCTGGGTTCGACTTCTGTCGATGGCAATTCTGAGCAGCAGAAGGCCATGCTTATCCCTGCTTTGAGCTTTGAGACACAGTTCTTCAAGGCTATCAATGCCAACACATTCTGCCGAGGCAATATTTACGATATCTCCAAATTCAGCACCAAGAAGGAGGTCGATACGTAAGTGTCCATCTCACAACTTCATAGAGACCATTCAAATACCAGATGGTTACTCCATGCTATGGATCTGTGGACGATACTGATTTGTGCGGCATGGATTTAGTCTCATCACCGTCCAGTGTGTCGACGGCAAGGTCAACTTTAGCCCCAAAATCATCAACATGCTGGGACTCGACAAGCAATCTTTGGAGGCCATGAAAGGCCAAGGCACCGCCAGAGCCTGGTGCGCCCTGGGACTCGCCATGTGTGGTGTCACCCGCGTCACTGCCGCGGATCTCAGTGTCGATGTGGGCGTCTACATCGTCCAAGCCATGGTCATTGCGGAGGCATTGGGCATCAAACCCTTCGTCAAGGATAACCTTGACATGATGCTCCGCAGAACCTTCAGCAAGCTCGCCAACTGGGGTGTCCTATGGGCTGACGACTACAATCCCGTGAGAGACGAGCTCTTCTTGAACCAGATCAACGACACCTTTGCCGTTTACAAGAACGCTAAGCTCACTCATAAGACGTTCACTGATGCTGCCTTCGGCGCTGCAGTCGCTCTCTACTGCCCTGTGGAGATTTACAAGGAGCTTCAGCACGTCCTAGATGATCATCTCGTTCGCACTGTTGCCGTCATTGCCATGCGTATTCAGGCTGGAGAGGTCTTGGACGCCGAAACCGTTCAGCTTGTTGGATGGAATTAGGTGGAATTTCGGATTAGTTACATCTCTTCACTGATTACTGTGAATGAATGACACATGTGGAAGGGAGTTTTGCGTTGAAAAGTCGTACGCAACACCGAGGAGAGCCTCCCACACAGATGACATAACCTGCTCAACAGAAGAAAATTAAACTTAGCTTTTCAGAACAGACATATTGCCCCAAGTCCATATGCCCCTTTTGTGTGATAGCCTTTGCGAAGAGAAGCACTTTGAAGCCTAGACTGATAGAACAAGCCTCATCCACTCATACACATGGGAAAAACAGATTATACATAAAAGCCAGTACAGCTCAATTATTAGCTAATCACATTTACTATCAAGCTGCGGCTCGGTTCTCAGCAGGATAACACATTTTGAGTGATGGCTTGAAATTGCTCTTCTGAAGTTCCAATAAGCTAGTCTTGGTAACTTCCCGAGGATGAGGACAGGGTTTCAAAAAGATTGCGTTACTTTATGTAAAGGGCAACCAACTGTACGAAAGACTATTGCAGGTTACGCTTTTAGGAAATGTCCCGTGTTTAGCATGAATATTTCTCAAAAGAGTTTTGCTGCTGACTACTCTGTGAGGAAAATAATATCAAAGTGACAGGTGAATAAATAGTAATGGCGAAAAAGGCAAGCCAATACGCTGGTATAATATGATGTCCATCCAATCCCCTAGTATTACGTACAACGAACAACCAGCATTTATCTACTACGAAGCTTGGGTCTTGGAAAGTCCCAATCAAAGTACCAAAGAACTCACTTTCTGTTGGATTTAGAATATGAATCCGCCAGCTTAGACATAGCGTACAGGCCCTCACTCAGGCGACGTGATACTCACAGAAAGTTGTTCACAGTCCGTCAAACTGTATGAAGGGTAAATTATCGCAAAAAGCAGTACATGGGCCACTCTTGGTGCCCGTCTCGACTGTAAACAATAGACTTTTTTTTGTCAACACGTACATATGGTTGCGATCTCTCAAGTTGAGCAGCTGGTGAAATGGTTTCTGGGTTACCATTGAATCTACGGGAGCCTTTGGTTCCATGAAGAGATGAAGAGATGAGATGATATATGGTTATATATAATGAAGCTCTCCAGTCCCAAGTGTCTAAAATCCTTAAAACATCATGATCGTAACCCATTTCGTATCTAAGCTGTGCTCCATAATGCTCTCAAACTGCCTTTGGCCGAGCGTGTTTCCCACTTTCTGAGCTTTGGCATTTCCATTGCATCGCAACAGAACCCCCGGCCTACGGATACAAAAGACGGATTGATTGCGCCTACAAACCCACGAACCAGATGCAGGGCAGTGCTTCTTGGGCACATGCACCCGAGGCATAACGAATCTCGCAATCGATGCAAAGCCCAGCTCCCCTCTGTGCTAGACACAATCAGGGCAGCTCATCGAGAATATGTTCCTCCTGTGCCTGCCACCTCCATTTCTCGTCATTTTTAGTCCGTAGTCAACCGCCAAAGCCCATCGCCGAGGTAATGCGCATCTTCAACCACGGGTCCTTTGCCCTTCTCCTTGACGATCTTGGTGCCCTCGACAAGGAAACCGACCGCGCAGGCTTCGGTCTTGCCCTCGGCGCGTATGACCACGGGGTCGCCCTTCTCCAGCTCGCGGGTCCACCGGTCGTCCTCATCGAGCCCGGGGGCCTCGTCGCTGTCGGCCGCGAGGGTGCCGCTGGGCAGCCGGCCACCGGCGCTGGTGAGCCCGGGGGCCATGAGGGTGGCGCCGCTGAGGACGAAGCGGATGGCGCCGCGGTCGATGCGCACGCTGGGGAAGGCCGCGGGGAAGCGGTGCACCAGCTTGAGGTGGGGCAGCAGCGTCGCCGCGCCGTCGTGCTGGAAGAAGAGCGGCTGCGCGTCCATCACGTACAGCGTGCACCGGTCGGGCAGCTTCATGGCTTCGAGCGACGACTTCTTGGGCATGATCTCGTCGATAAGAGGAGTGAGAAGCGGATACGACGTCAGCAGCGACTGGCGCAGCGCGCGCTGGACGCTGGATTTTAACTTGGACTTGGGAGCCGCGGGGAGTCTGGGTGTTTTGGCATCTAATGTCAGTGTCCCCGGTGTGAAGGGTGGCAAGGCCAGAACAAGCACCAGGAAGAGGGAAGGAGAAGGAAAGTAATTGAGAGGTTCACTGACTCCTTCTTGAACATGTTGGGCGAGCAGATGTACGATCGTTGCTTGAGCTACTAAGAGGGTTTGATGGTGGGCTGGCTGTCGCAGAGCAAGATGTGCACAGCTTTGGAAAGTTTTGGAGGGGCAATTCCCAATCTCTGCTATGATTACCAGGAACAGGGGTGCTAATCGATGGCGGGGTAGAAAAGCCCACCACCGAACGAGCGGCTCGCTTTGGGTCAAGGGAGCCAATGGCTGCAGTCACGCGCAAGCCCGTCATTTTTGAAATACAGTACATATCCCATGTCATAATATTATCTACACTCAGGTAAGTACATTAGTCCCCAATGCAGCTGATTACGCTTATTACAAACCAAAATGACTACCAAGTCCTGGATTTGTCGACAGGTATTTAAGAGAGCACACAAATTTGCACTCATCACGTGGTACGCGGCACTCCAGGGAAATCTTTACATGAAACGGGCGTGTGGTTGGTTGTGTCGCGAGGAGACACAGAGAGAGACCATGCAAAGGCATAATCACGCTAGCTGACTTGCGTGCGGCATTCCCACATTGAATAATGCGTGTGATTTCATAGCTCATATTATATTCATAATAATCATGGTTGTAACTAAAACACACGGCAGCTAGCTATACCAGGAGGACATGCAAATACGGCAACGCTCCCCGTAATCGCTTTCCGCGAAATCAAAAAGTTGCCTAGAGCAGGCGAGCGAATGTACCATCAAGCTAACCGTGCTGTACGTGGCTGACAGTGCCGTCCTCCTTCAGGTGCACATTCAGCCTCTCAGGTTGGAAGTCTTTGGTGACCATCATGCCCGGCTCGATGACACGGCATTGCTGCGGAAGATCCCTTTTGCAAAAGGTCTAGAAAGCAGAAACAGCTCATTAGTATTAACTCGTTGCGTACAGATTGGGCTGTTGATTGAGCACGAGAAATGCTTACTGTTGCGCTATGGGAATCGTCTGTGAGTTTCTTGCCCACCAGCTTGTTGGTCCATTCCTCGGTCTTGTCACCGGTGGTGCTAGTTATTCCTGGGACTACGAGCGGCATTTTGAAAAGGCGATGTTTGTGTGAAAATGACGTCTGGTACTGAGTATTGTGATCTCGGATTGTTCTGGATATTCAGAATAAACCTATTGCGCTGAAAAGTTACCGAGAAACTTGGAAGCTCGCTAGGCGCTTTATATACGTTACGTTGACTGTTCGAGTCACTTGTCTTGGCTTGTGTGATGACGTAGCCGAGTTGCCTTTCCAGGGCGGCCAGCTGCGCGGCACGCCACGGGAGTGGCGGGCGCTTCGAAACCCCAGGTTATCTTGTTGCTGCCTGAACAGTGAGGGAACCAAAAGCCCTTTATCAATGCATCGCATATCTAACTCACGTTCAAGCGCACTTCAGTAAAACGCTACTTTCGTACACGAATGGCAAGTCAGGAGAGGGTAGGGTAGGGTAGGGAGCATTCGGTTATATCTGTGGTTACCCTTTCGATTGCCGCGATCCAATGAGCAGGGGATAGAGCGTGTCCTCTCTTGCCAGGTTATCGCCCATTCACTACAAGCAACTACTGGTGTTCGGACTGCATGATGCACTTGAATAATAGCAAAAATGCTGGTGGGGAACGCCACCATTTTTGCAACACTACTACGTTAGGCTATTGACGAATGGGCATTCTCCTGGCGAGAGTGCTGACAGTAAATCAGAGGAACGAATAATGACGGCTAGGTAACGCCGTGGCGATTGTACACCAACTCTCAGCCCTATGCCAAGTCAGCACACATTGGATCAACAGCAGCAGAACAGCCATTACAGTTGAGGGGTGAAGACTGGGTAGATTAGGGATATTTATACGTAAGCATACCGCGAGAGCTCAAGTGAAAGACAGTTACAAACAAACACAAGCGAACTTTTCAAGTGCTATCATCACAGCTCTTGTAGGAGGAACGGGTGCTGCTTTCCATTCGTATATGCATGCATGTATAGAGGTAATATGATGCCTCCTGTTCGCATTGCCGACGATTGTGAAGGCGTCTGACGCGTTATTGATAAAGTTTTCTTTTGTAAAGTTATATATTTCTGTATCCAGAAGCTGACATAATTACCCTGGTATATCTTATTGCCCAGGTAGGCAACTTTAATTAAAGCGCTACTAAGTTCGGATCGAGAGGCGAGAGTGGAAGGCTTCGCTTTCAGGCCAGGCACAGGGCATGACCTGGCAGCCAGTGACTGCGTGGCATTCGGCTTTCTGTAGCAAGCCCTTTTACAGCATATGGCACGCTGCGTGCTGACAGCAGCGACATTAGCTCGTTCGTCTCTGACTCAGCCACGGAGCTTTGGTTGCGAGCACGCCCTGGTTGGCTACTCTCGCGGCGTAGCATAATGGCTACCCCACATGCAAGGATTGCGGTGAGCTCAGCCCCTAGAAGAATTAGGACTGTTAAAACACCCCGGTGGAAGGACCCTTTCCCTAATAATCTTTTTTTTTTTTTTTTTTTTTTTTTTGGCGCCGTGTCGCAAGAGTTGATCGTCCAGACAAACGACGTCCTGCAGACCCCTATTCCTTGGCACCCTTCCAGTGTTACCTCTCAGCGCTGGCTGCCCGGCTGAAGAGATAGGAACATGTAGGCGCAAGTCTCTATCTTCCTTATGTCTCTTGCTGTGTGAACAAGAGATGATGATGATGCTGCTGATGCTGCTGATGATACTGATGAGACTGATGAGGCTGTCGACCGCTTGCTACGCTCAGCAGACGGCCCTGGTCGGCACTTGTCCCTGGCTTTTAGAGCCATAAGACGAAATGAAGAGCTGACGCGCCCGCAAGGCTTAATGCACTTTAGTAGCTATTTTGGTGCTTCATGGGTTGGTTCCAAGTGGAATCTAGTCCCCATTCAGGCTACGCGGCAGCCATCGTGAGCTGGGTCCACTCAACGTTTTGGCAGGACAGCCAAGGGGTTGAGCGAGTGAGAAAAGAGGGTTCGGGCGGTGCTGCGCAATCCATTCGCAATGGCTCCCACAAGAGTCCACTATTCCAGATGGGTACGACCTGGCTGTATGCTTATGACCTGCGTTTTGGATGTACTCACTTACAACGGCTGCCCGTTGACCAGAAACAGAATACCCCCTTCCTCAGCTGTGGCTTGGACCCCGTTGGAGTTTTGCACCTCGAACAAGCTCCCGATCCCCTACCAGCCCGTCCTCCCGGCTCCCCTGTAAATACAACTGCTGACCCGCTTCCCCCTTCGAGCCTCTGGTAATATTTTTTTTATTCCAATTCTCCCTACGAGCTTTTCCTTTCCTTCTGCACTCGCTGCCCAGGTATTCCTCGTCCTCCAGGGCTTACTTTTCAGTTGTGTAGATCAGCAGGCGTCTGGTGCGGACAGTGCAATAAGACCCCTCTGCGTCCGAGCAAACCTCCTTTCTCGATCTAGTAGGGGATTTGGATCGGCGCCCCGTTGGCAGACCCAGCTTTGCAAAAAAAAAAGATCCCACAGCGAGACCGACGCCTATTGAGTTCTCCACGAAGGGGTTCAAACACAATAATATCGGTGGCAGATCTTCCTCTGTGCTGTCCAGGACATCCACAAGTCAACGACCCTACCTCTTCGCCTCTTCGCCTACGTTCAAGATGCGTTATTCACTGCCCCCTGCCTACCTGGCTCTTATCCTACCTTCTGTCGTCACCGCCCTCAGCGCTCGATCACAATGCCTGCCTGCCAAGGCCCAAGAACTAGCCAAGGCCTCGGTTTGCGGCACTCCCGCTTCCTTGGAGGAATGCTTAGGACGAGTACAGGATGTCTCCGAGTTCAACATTCGAGAGTGCCTAAGCACCGCCGGTTGCTCAGCTGAAGCTTTAGAAAGCGAGGCGAGATACCTGCTGTCTCTATGCGATGGTGCTCCTGATGAGGAGCTGAGGAAAAGGACGCCCGAGCCAATGCTAGGTGAGTGCAGACCAACTATGTTTCCCCTTGAGTGAGAGAGGGTATCTATTAGAAAAAAAGGAAAGAAAGAGGGTAGCCTGCTGGTTGCAGGGCTGAAAGAACATCTGGTTTCATAAAGATGCCAATTGGATTTTCTCTGCATCATAAGACTCCGGCAAGCTAATTCAACGTGTGTCTAGTTGAAAAAGCGGCCGCAGCTGCCAATGCCGGACTCTTTGCCCGTGCCTCCAGCTCGACTAGCACGACAAGTGACTCGAGCACGTCTAGCACGACAAGTGACTCAAGCACGTCTAGCACGACAAGTGACACAACCACGACTAGCACGACAAGTGACACTACCACGACTGCAACTTCGACTGACAGTACGACTGGCACTACGACTGGCGTTACGTCGACGACTCTTGTCTGCTCAACGGTGAGTACTATCACCGTAACGTCTTGTGAAGCCACCAACATATACTCGTGCACTCCTATCGCAACCACTACCTCAGTTTGCGCTGCGGGCCTGTACTGCGACACGGATAGTTCAGGCAACAATCTGTGCATGGTCAGGCAGGATGGCCTTACCACCTCGGGTGCTATTGTATCTATCTTCCTAGCGGTCGTGTTCTCAGGCATGATTGCGTCCATCATCTTCCTTTGCTGCAGGGATAAGTCTGCCCAGAGGAAGCTTCGTGCTAAGGCTGAGGCGGCGGCTATTGCCAAGGCGAATATGGCGACGACCCGCCCTGACCGCAGCGAAATGAAAAGCATCTCCGGAACGAAACCCCCTCCCAGCGCCTCGGGTTCGAACCCTTTTGCTGGCTAAGTGGAATTCTCGATATCCGTGACGGATGGAGGATCCATACTGTATGAGTCTGAAGGAGATAATATGAACAAGTCAGGACAGCTGCTGGGATGCACTCCTTTGATGTTTGATGTGTCTAGTGGAGTCATATACTGGCCCTCAACTTGTTCTTTTCAGTTGAAGAGACACCTTCTACACATGCCGACCAACGGCTTGAGTTTGTGTAATATAAGGAAATGGAATCTAAAAGAAGATATTTTTACCATCACCGAAATTTGCGTGTTTATAGTTGACGAGCGATGCTTTTTGGAGGAGATCAACTCAATAGATGCAAGGGAAGCTCGACAAAACAGGGAAGAGAACATCATAGCGTAGAAACTTGCTACTCACCAGATAACTCGAGGAAGCCAGTATATATAGGATTTGTAATAGTTTGGCAAATCATGATTTGAAATGTGGGCTCCGGCCTTGTGATTCTTTTAACTCAGGAAGATAGAGCTGCATGCTGCGCTTCAAAGCTTTGAAAGAGAATTCGAAGGGGAAGGGAAGGAGGAAAGAAGAGAGTTTCACGGATTTTCCGTCCCTACTGACAAGCGACTTTCCGGCTTATATAGACGTGAACCATACCTACCTCTGTGCTTGGAACACCAACGAAAGTCTGGGCGAGGAGGGAGCAACTTCCGAGAATAACAACAAGGAGCCGGGATAACCGCAAACTCAAAACGAGCCTAACGAGACCATTGTTACGGCAAACGAGCTGTGTTGTAGCGGAGTAGCCGGGGCTTGGTAAACTGCTCTCTAGCTCGTATTCCATCCACCTTCGACCGCCCAGCCAACGGTTGCTGGCCCGAGTATGCTTAACAACGCCCAGTCCCGTACCCGTCTCATAGACCCTTGTGTAGTTCGAGGGCTTCTTGAGTGGGGACGGGGTCCTGGCGGGAAGGAATACGAACAGATGAAGTAGAAAGCCCCCACTGAGTGTTAAGCAAGCAGGTGGGGAGCGGTAATTAGGACGCCACGATTGCTCGCTCGCTGGATAGCACATGTCCCAATTAGAAAGTCCCATTGTACAAAGGTAGACTGCCCCCATCCAAAAGCTCTAACCCGCAGCAAAGGGGCTCCCTCTCTAGTTGAGAAGCAAGCAAAAGGAGAGGGGAGGGAGGTAGATTGGGCGGTGTGGTTGAATACCTCTATCTTCTAACTGCTTATGGTCCTCAGTAGTTCAGCCAGTTATGTAGGAATGTGTATTGCAAAAGTTTGAGGAGAAGTAGCTAGGGTAAACCCATGATATTGAGAAAATCTCAAGGCAACAAAAAGCGCGAAACTCTCAATTTCGAAAAATCACCAGCCGAGCAATGGTGGGGTTTTCTCGTCATTACTTAGCTCGGAATCACAATATGCTGCAAAATATATCATCTCTTTGTTGCTTTTCAAAATACGAGGGGCACGATGGAGCAGATTCACCGCATCGATATCTGACAGAGACAAACGACTACATCTTCCATTCCGATGTTTATCTAAGCGCTACGTCAAATCCATAATTAGAGGATGCCCTCACCGGCCTCCACGAATTATGGTTCAAGGCCCCTAGGTTAAGCATCGCCATCTGCAGATTGATAGGGGCTCGGCTGCATCTTTCCACTAAACCCTGCCAACCATGTTAGATGTACATGGGGTCCTGTCAAAGTAAATTTCCTCCATAACTGGAAGCAAAAGCGAAAAGAATATGATCGCTGGACCACGAAAGCCAGGGAAACCGTGTACACCGAGGCTGCTTCACCCAGCGCGGGCACACAGATTCCGGCTTGTGGTTTGAAGGTCAAAGATAAGGGTAGAGAGGATGGGTCGTGCTCTTGCTACTATTTCAACCTCGCGTTTAAAGCTCTCTCCCAAGTTTGGGCTTCTGGCAAACTTTCCCATCTCGGTAGTTTGGCGGTATTGGCATAACCTACGTGATGCCCTCCGCTGCGGTACTTTATCAAGAGCGTGACTACCCGCCCGTCGACTATGAACCTCGGGTTCCGAATGAGCCAATCGAACCAACAATAGGACTGCCAATCTCCCCTGGGGCGCCTATATTGCGTGTAGCAAGGGAAGGGGTTCCGCTTGTAGCGTCGTAGCGTATAGAGATCTTGTTCATCTTATCGTCCTGTCGAATGTCGAAGCTTCCGCCACCATTTTGGGCATTGCCTTCAGTCTCGCACATGTCTAGTAGCTCACTCTCCGACACAGGCTCGGTAGTATTGATCGAATCAACATGGCCTTTGACTGCGGAAATGTCGATGAAACCATCGGCATCGGCGGCATTATTCTCCAGCTCCTTACAAGCACGGCAAAGCATTAGACGGACCGCCACTGAGCGTGGCTGGATGGGTCTGAGTCCAGCGGGTGGCCCGCCAAAGGTAGGATTGAGAGGCCATGCAGAGTTTCCGAATCCTGGGGGCGGAGGAAAGACACTATTGGGTTGCGGCCCCCAACCATGGCTAAGCGGAGAACCGAAAACAGGGTCCATGAAGGGAGGTGCTGCGGAGTATGAAGGACGGGACCCGGGTGCTGCAGTAGAACGGCGATGCTGCTGGTTTATGTCACTCAGAGGATCATCAGAATCATCAAGCAATGCGCTGCTCCCCAGGTGATTGCTTAAATCATCAAAATCAGCATGGAGATTCTGCCGTTGTCCGTGTACGACACTTGAAGGACGACCGATAGGTGCAGGCCGTCCAATCGGTTGAGCTGACACAGCTACACTCTTGGGATCCAGTGGACTGCCATCAAAGCTGGCGGAAGCCTGGCGGGAGTGAGGAGAAATCTGAGCCGGGACAACACCTTCTGGGAAGCCTTGGCTCATGCCGGGCAAAGACTCCAACCCGGCTTGGAATCCCGGGGGTGCGTGGGGAATCGGAAACCCCCGCCCAATAGGACCACCAAGGCCGGGCGGTAGCGGCACACCACCTGGAGGAGGACGAAAGTTGCCATGCATCGGACTGAACATAGGCCCATGCATGTGGTTGAATCCAGGGCCCATCGGCATCCCAGGGGGGTATTGGATGCCCATAGGAGGCATACTCATAGGGAACGGTGGTTGGCCAAGGCCAGGAGGACCTTTGATACCCGCCGGTATGGGTGAGATTGGTGCCACCGGGTTGTTCGGTCCTACTGATGAAGTCTTGCTTGGAGGACCGATGGGGCCTGGACTAGAATGAACTGGCGTGACAGCATGCGGTGAAGTGTTCTGGCTAGCACCCGAACCCGGATGAGACGCCTGCGAGACAGACCTGGTAATTTCTTGAGGTCCGACGTGGGACTTGATGGGCGTCGGAGCCATTGGTAGTGCTGGAGTTGCCACTGCGATCTGTGGAGATGCTTGGTGAACTGGAGGCTGGTGAGGTAAAGCGATAGACGAAGCCAAGTGTTGCTGCTGCTGCGGCTGCTGCTGTTGCTGGAGCTTCTTGGGCTGCGTTGGAATAGGGATAGGTGCTGTAAGAGCTGCAGCCTTTTGGGCGGCTTTCTCCTCTTGCTTCTGCTTCTCCTTGGCGTCCCTATCTGCCTTGGCTTGTGCAGCTCGCTGTTCCTTCTCTCGCTTATCTTTTTCATGCTTCTCACGGCGTTCTCGTGTCTCCCGCTCTCTCTGTTCCCGGGCCTCCTTTTCCTTGACACGTTGCTCCTCCTTGAGCCTTTTCTCACGCTCCTTAGCCTCGCGGGCTTTTCGTTCCTGTTCAGCTTGTCTCTCACGGGCTTCGTGCGCGCGGCGTTGTCGCTCTGCTTCCTTTTTCAAGCGATCTTCTTCTTCCGCTTTCTTCTGGAGTTCCTTCTTCTTTCGCTTCTCTTCCGCTCGAGCTTTGGCTTCGTCGGCTCGCCGCTTCTCCTCAGCAAGACGTTCAGCTTCCTCTGCAGCTTTCTCCGCTTCTCTGCGAGCCTTCTCTTCAGCTTGGGCTAACTTCTTCTGCGCAGCCTTCTCCTTCCGCTTCTGTGCCTCTTTCGCCTTCTTAGCTTTCTTCTGGGTTTCTTGCCGGCTTTCGTCTTCGAGCTCTTCCAAAAGCTTCTGTTGGCGTTCTCGAGCAACCTTTTCCTTGTAAGCGGTCAGTACTCTTTGCTCGAACATGCGAGCTGCAAAGATCTGGAACATTCGTCGACCCTCTTCCATTCGCTGCTCCTCGGTCATGGTATCCTGCAACATGCGCGCGTCATGAATCAGCTTGTGCCTCATAGATAACATGTATGCTCCGCATCATCAATTACCTCTTCCTCGTCATACTCCTCCTCTTGAGAGTCGTAGTCCTCATCTTCTTCTTCCTCTTCATCATACTCCTCATCGTCGGCAGGAGGATGGCTGTGGGAGTTCGGTAGAGGTGCACCGTTAACGGAGTGGCCAAAAGACCCCGAGTAGTGGTCTTTCGCGTCCTCTTCTCGGGCCATTCGACGCTCGGCCAACTGCTCCATCATCTCGATAAACTTTTTGCCGTCGTTTTTCAGTAGGTCGTCGGCTACAGTAAGTATGCCACCTAGAGTTGTCATTCTTAGGTACTTTTGATAAGCAGCGCAACAAAGTGAAGACCTCATACCCTGTACTGTAAGGCTCTGACCAAAGTTGAAGAAGTCAAGTGTATTGTCTTCGGGGATTTCTTCTGGTTCGCCATCATCTTCTTCCTCCAAGTCCTCCTCGTCGCTGTATTCCTCATCGATCTCGTCATCATCCTCCTCCTCCTCATCTTCTTCTTCTTCTTCTTCTTCTTCCTCGTTATCGACATGCTCAACTATGCGGCCGCGTGATGGGTGATGGTTGGAGTAGCTAGAAGGAAGGCCGGGCGGTGGATGCAGACCTGTAATTTGTCCAAGTCGCCGGGGATTGCCGAGCATGGGAGGTCCATGGGGGTGGTTGTGAGGCTGATTCGCAAAAGATTCGAGTTCTTCATAGTACGCATCGTAAAGTCCTTCGAGCTCTTCCTCGATTGCTGTTCGTTTTCGGCCGCAGACGGCACAGCTGCACGTGTGCTTTTGCTGCTCCTTCATCTTCTTGAGCACTGCGTCTTTCTCCACCTTGACCAAAGACTTGCGCTCATCTTCACCTAAACCCAGCCAGAACTGTTTAATCCGCTCACGCTCCTCCTGGGATGAAGTATTCCATATCTTCTCCTTGGACATGCCTGCAACTCGCTGCTCTACTTCATTAGCAAACGCACTAGCGGGTATTCCTGCTTGGACCTTTTGCTTCTTTTTCTTTTTCGATTTCTTGGACTGTGGCATAGAACCATTCTCGGGTAACTGATGATGCGGCAACTTCTGGCCATGGTAAGAGTGCAGGTGCTCCTCATCGCTCTCAGTTTCGTCATCCCAGTACTCGTCATTATGACCGGGGGGTTGCAAATGGACAGGGGGAATATGGCGGTGATTTGAAGTACCCTTCCGGATCGTAGTTGTAGAAGGCTGCAACGAAGGGGCACTGGCAGTTGAAACCGGGGGACTGGGCAGGCCGTTTGGACCAGTCGATCCTGGTGGTGGTGTTGGCACTATGGCCTCTTCTTCAGCCTCGGCGGCGGCCGCTGCCTTTGCTGCCGCCTTTGCGCGACGCTTCTGCTTCTTCCGATTCACCGTTGGTGCTGCGAGATCTCTGGCGGCATTAAGATTTGTGGGAGCGCCACCTTTGGACGACGACGTGGTCGTGGGAGATGGCTGAGCTGGCGGGGTAGAGGCAGAGGATTTGGGAATGGTGATGCTCTTCGTTCCGTCCTTGTTGGTATACTTGGCCGTGGGTGGTCTGGGCACCGGTGATGCAGGCGCTTGCGGTGCCTGGTGTCGGTTGTTGGCTGGCATCACGGCAGGGACAAGATGGGCTAGGATGGAGGGACACAAGTCGGGTTGGCTCGGGGTCAACACGCAGTGTTATGACGCAAAGCTAGCCAGATTCCGCGAGACCATGCTCTAGAGACGGACGGGATTGAGTCAAAGGCGAATCCAGTGGTGAAGTGTGGTCCGCGGTCAGTGTCGGCGTCAGAGATAGTAAGTAGCGGGAGTTGACAAAGGTAAGTCCGCGTCGATGGTGGCCCACATCAATGGTGGTGAGGCTTTGGCTCTGTTTGATGGTTTGTGGAAGAAATGCGCACACACCCGCACTTGGGTAAGGTGAATGGATGGGATACCTTCGGCGTTAGGTACTGTACAAAGCACTAGCCTAGTGGGATGCGGGCAGAGGTTGTGCCTTTCCTGCCCCTCCTCTCTGCGCAGATGTACCTAAGTTAGCAGAGACAGCTGGGAAACCTCACTGGGGAAAAAAACCAGCCAGGGAACAGATTTCGACTCGCCGCTGTCGTACTAAAAAGCGTGTCAAAGTATCAAGGGATGCTCAATTGGTTCGGAAATGGGAGTTAGTGTAGATCTGTCTGAATTATCAAACTGCTCACACTTTCAAGTTCACGTGTTCTTACGGAGCCAGCTCCCAGCCCTGAGGTGGCCCTCCTGGTACTCCGTCTAGTGTAGTCAGAAGCTTTCATTCCAAGCTTCGACTGCTGTTGCGGATGCCGCGGATGTTGATGCTGAGCATGATAGTTAAAACTATTTACGGGGAATTAAGGAAACTTCCACTCCATCCAATCCACTGAGATACCTGAGCTCTTTGAGAATGGCGCATCCATCTATTGACTGACCGATAAGCAAGCTCCGACAACCACGTTAAAGGAGCAGGGATCAGATACTCTTCCCACGTGCAGTCCTTAGTGCATACTTAACTAGGTATGTGGTTATAGATCGCGATTTTTTTTAACCCCCAAAGAGACTCGTAGTCCAACACCTAGTTTTGTGCTGAGGCTTCAGGCTGCCCGAGCCGTTAACCCAGCCGGAGCTGCATGACCTAAGGCACGTCTGGGAGCTGAGAACGTCCGTGCAAGCAGCACGTGATCTGTTCTCATGTTCTTCACAGCTACGCTCCGGCGTCTCGGTCACTTCAACTACTTATTTTCATGCTGTGTTGCTTTGTCCTTGTTCTTTCACACACAGGCTATATTTCTTTACAAACTCGGTAAGGTTTTATGCTTGCGCTGACTTTTGTATGAGTCGATATTTGAATTTGGTTGGTAGATTGCTTTTAGCAAGCTGTGCCAACCCTACGCCGCACTCGCTATTCTAGTTGACAAATCATTGAAAGTCCCAAATGATCTAGAGATATAACGTTGGCCCCTCCCCCCACCTGTAAGCTGGAAAGTAACTGCGGAGCCTCATCCCCTACATCATCTAAGGACAGAGAAACTTTCTTACGGGTGGACCAACCATAGTAGTGAGATATTGTGCGTTACCGTAACTACAACCCTCTTGCGATATTATTTCGTAGTTGTCCCGAATTAATCTCCATTAGACCGCCGCAACTCTGTGTTTTATACATCCGACAACTACTTGGTCAATTCATGTAAGCCACGTTATTGCAAGACGTATGACAGTCCTCGCGAAGTAAGCCAATACTATTGGATTCAATATTTGTTGGGTAGTGGCACCATTTCGGCAATATTTGTGACACACATTCTTCGTCGTTGATCTCTCTCGTAGCCCTTGTGTTAGCTATCCGCGACCAGCCCCAGCGTTATATTGGCAGCGTCTCAAGGGATGGAGGTGCCGTGGGCATGTCTAATAAATTACCAAAATCTAACCAAGCCATGACAATGGTGATTTAAGTAATTGGGTGAGTGGATCGAGGTCATATTAAAAAAAAAAAAAAAAAAAAAAAAAAAGACCCGTTTGCTTGAGAGAGGAGGGGAGCATACAAGTAGAGGATCTCCCTTCGAGATTAGCGGGCTGTGACGATGCTACAAAAGCAGCAATTAGCGGTAAATGTCTGCCATAGGGTCCTCACCAAAATGAATCTGGCGGCGATGTCTGGTCGCCCCACTTGCATGTATATTATGTGACGGCCATGTGCCGAGAACGCGATCGGCTATGTTGCATTCATCACTTAACCTACTTCGCTTGTCCCCCGCCAGCTCCGTCATGCTCAGCCTCTGTGACCCCTAAAATATACTCTACTGGTATTCAGCAACACAGGGCGGCACAAGGGGCAGCCGCAGCTGTAACGTAACAACGCTTACCCACAGAGAAACAACTGTGAATTGATAACGTCCTAACTTAGCCTTGGATGTAATCTTCTTCCGCAAACCTGCCTATGAAAGAACGACGCTGCAAGGAGTAAGCGGCAAAATAACGATCAGGTTTTAGAAAGTTGAGCAAAGCAGACAATGTGCCAATAAACTCCTCAGGCAAGTGGCACGAGCAATGCTTTTCTGGATAAATTTTCTTCGGGCTGCTCTTCTCTGAGTGCACGGGGGCTGACCCATATGTACCAAGCCCATGTCCACGCCTCTCAGTGGCACAGCGCACCGCATTGAAAGATTGATCCCGACCACTCTGGACGGGGTGCTGACAAGTAGTAACCCATGGGTGGACAACACCGACATCGACCCAGCCGTTAATTGGGGACGTCCTACTTATGTACCTAGGACTTTTTTGACATCCAGGGTCCTTTCCGATCCACATTTGGAGCACGGATGTCCTGTTGTGAAAAAGGGCTACTTAGTACATTCAACAGGCAGAACGTAGGAATGATCGCCAACAGAAGTTATTTGAAAAAATCTACTACCAAGATGAGAAGAAGTAAAAGGAAATAGGCACAATTCTTATGATGGTATAATTTCCAGGGTTTTCTCTCGGTTATCTTTCGTCAGCGATTGGCGGGGAGCGCTACAATTTCCGGCAGCATCGGTTACCTGTAGAGACATACATTGTAAGTAGCAGTCAGATCATTTATTGGAAGGACTGCCTGCACCTTGGTGACCCGGTTCTCGCTCAGCACCTATGCAAGTTGGGGCTGACAGGCTGCTTCGAAGCTTTGCGTCTCGTATCCGTCACAACACTACTAAACTAGACGTGCCGGTACTTCATCACTGCTAAATTTATTTTTCAGGCCTGCTCGTCCCAATCCCAATCTCCCCCCAACCTTTCCCCTCCACAATTACCCGCTGCGCAAGAGGGAACAAAAAGCGGAAACACGGATACGACAATTGGGCCCCGAATCGTTTCGAACTTAGAATACAATTACGCAATACCTACCGCGGACCAACAAACACTGCGCACCGCTACATCCGACCGCTGCTTGCTGGAGGCACTTGGTCCCATCGGCCCCTTGGCACAAAGGATTACCCGTGCCCGTCCCCGGCGCGGAGGCCTCGAGCCCACGTATTTAGCTTTTGGTAGCCTACCAAAGTTCCTTCAGGTCCCATCTCCTCAGTCAAGCCTGCTGTGCAGTCCCAGGGGAATTCGTATCTCCAAAGTGAAATCCCAATCGGTCTCGACTTTTGCCTCTCCCAAGGAACCCAGATAAGATGGCGAATGCGAACCCAGGCAACGTCATCCGCAGGTAAGTCTGTCACCATCGCGTGCAGCTCCGAGCGGCTCTCAAGGCGATGACCTACACCTCATGACCCAGCTGCAGATGCGGATTGGGACCATCCCGTCCTTGGCACCGGAAAGTCAGGATGCGACTCTTCTACTCCGTGAGGAGTGTGGGATCACACGCTTGGAGGCAGGAAGCGCTGACTAAGTTTCGTTTATTTTGCAGAAAACTCGTAATCATCGGCGATGGAGCTTGCGGCAAGACCTCTTTGCTGAGCGTCTTTACGCTCGGCTATTTCCCAACAGTAAGTATCATTCATTCTTGAGGAACTGCGTTGTTGTACTAACTCGATTTCAATAGCACTATGTGAGCCTTTTCGTATTCCCTTTCGTCCCTCGAAAAGAAAGAAATTGAACCCTTTAAAATCGATGCTTGAAGACCAAATTCTAACGGAAATCGCAACTCGAAATGTAGATCCCCACGGTGTTCGAGAATTACGTTACAGATTGCAGAGTAGATGGGAAGTCGGTACAACTAGCATTATGGGACACAGCAGGACAGGAAGATTACGAACGCTTGCGACCTCTCGCTTATTCGAAAGCGCATGTCATTCTGATAGGCTTTTCAGTGGATTCGCCGGATTCGCTAGACAACGTGAAACATAAGGTCCGCTTTCCATCTCGCTTATATATATATATCGGCATCATTTCGCTCCTCCCTCTCCTTTCCCAGCTTGCTGGCTCTTGTCCCCTAACTCAAGGCCAAATATCTGATTAATTTACAGTGGATAGAAGAAGCGACCGAACGCTGTCCGACAGTTCCAATTATTCTAGTTGGCTTGAAGAAGGATCTCCGCGATGACCCAGTTGCTATCGAGGAAATGCGAAAGAAGTCACTCAAGTTCGTAACGCAACGCGAAGGTGACGCCGTCGCTCATGAAGTAGGCGCCAAGAAATACTTAGAGTGCTCAAGTTTGACGGGCGAGGGCGTGGATGATGTTTTCGAGGCCGCTACCCGAGCAGCCTTACTCACCTTTGAGAAGGGTGAAGGGAATGGCTGCTGTATCGTCTTATGAACGGATTCCCAAGACATGCATAAACCCTCGCCAGCAACGAGGGCGTACATCAGGTATAATGTCAGGTATAGGGTGGTGGAAGGCAAGAGGATAGCTGAGGGCTAAGGTTCGCGCCCGCAAACCGCAGCACGCGAACAATTGAACGGCCATAGGGTTTCAAGATACGTCGACCTCAGATATCAACGAAGACGCCACTCATAGGGAGGCCCAGACAAATGGAGGAGGATCAATCACGCAAGTCGACCTTGGCCCTGTTGCTGAAAAGAATATCGACAGAAGGCAAAAAGTTCCACGCATATTTGGGAGGCAAATCCGCGTGTATTAATAGCAATCATAGAAGCGTTGTGTTTTCTTCTTTCTTTCATGCCGTATATTTACCTAACGTATGCAGCAGGCAAGCACCTGGATCTTTCGTCGAATTTATATATGTTGCCAGTCGGCAGCCTCTCAGAGGGGTTGCATTTACGAGGCTGAAAAGCGAGAGTAGTGTGATGGAAGAGCCTAGTTCAGTCTCATTGTATCTAACGTCACCTATTTTTCTCTTATGCAAATATAACTTGATATGAATTTGAGAAGGGTCTTCATATGTATCTTCGTGGCAGTAACGCTACCGCCGGCCTGGAAAATGGCATCCTTTTCCACATGGGCTAGGAAGCAAAAAGAAAAAAAACAGGAAAAAGACAGAGGGGGAAGAATTATCTAGTTCACATTTGTTATATATAGTGTACATTTGCTAAGTGCCTCTCACTCTTGCCGCACAATGCCAAACAGGCAATGTATATTGGACGGGAGATATCCACACGAAAGAGTCCACACGAGTGCCAATAATACAAGTTCGGTTAGATTACAGTAGAAGTATCTAACGTGTCCAATCGTGATTCCAAGCTATCCGTGCCGGAGTTTCCGTCTGGGGCTTGGTATACTCAATCGGGATAGAGTTGTGGCTGAACAGTCCCTTCTTTTCCATGGCCACGCGGTAAAGGTATCCTTCATCCTTGTTACCAGGTCCAGAGGTTTTTCGGAGCTCCTCACAAGCAGAGTGCATAGATTGGTACATCCTGTACGACGGTATCAAAAATTAGCAACTTCTGGGAAGCATTCGAAAGCTGAAATTAAGGCTGCAGTCTTCAAACTTACCTCATGAGCTCCTTTTCTCGGTTCTCACGCTCTTGACGCTGCCAAAGCATCCATGCTCGATGAATCGTCCAGTGTCGCAAGTGGCGGTTACGGGCGAATCGTAGCGGTGCTGGAACCTTGCGTGGCATCGAGATTTTGAGGTTCAAAATCCGAGGATCAACGGCCGGGCCCTTGCTCTTCTTGCCCTTCTTTGGTTTGGCGACCTTCCCTTGAGCCCCTTGAGCTTTAGCTGCTGTTACCGATGACGCGACGAACGAGCGGCGCTGCATAGCGGTGCACATGATTGTATTATCTGGCTTCATCAAAAGCCTCGAGAGTGCAGTTGAGGTAGAGGTTTTGAACGGCGCAATGTTGAGGCGAGAGAGCCTCGTTAGGAGGCTGTTGATTTGAGAGGACATTGTTGAAAACGATAGGTTCGATCCTGATTTCGTGTCAAACTATTCGGCCACAATCGCAACAAATGCCACCAGGTCCTGCCAGCTTCAATGGGAAAAGTCGAATTGAAATCGTTCCAAGGAGTGGTGCAGTACGGTTTGTCACGGTCGAAGTCGGAAAATGGCGACAGTGCGGAGAATGTATTGAGCGGTGACTTGTGCAGAAATCCCAAATCAGAGTTCCACCAGAGTTCGTGTACAATCCAATTGGAATATTATCGTTGACCTAGACCACCACAGAGACGACTTCCGGAACTGCATCGTACACGGGCTCGAATTTCATGGAGCTAGATGGGGATCCGCTCAAAATTTGGGTTATGTAAGGAGCTCAATTGAGCCATCCGGCAAATAAGATAATGCGTGCGCCGACACTGCTGTCAGATCTAGGTACAGTAGTGCTTTCGCAACTCCACCCTTGCCTTGTGCCTCTAGTTGTCGCCAATCAGGAAATCTGACTAGATGCATGATGAATGTATCCATGCGAGCCTCCCCAGCATGGCTCACTATCCCTAATGCAGGCAATGCTCATTTGTATGATCAGCCTTCCAGCGCCACTTTGTTATACCCACCGTCAGACAATGCGGCGTCTGCGGCATCTCTTTTTTCCAAATCGGGAAACGAGCGGGTCATAAGCTCGAAGGATTGGCCTGAGTATAGGAAATGGATTGGAAAGCGAGGACCCCTTTACTCAATGCTCCTCAGTGCCATCCAGATAACTGGAGGCGTAAGTAGTGCATCATGAAATATAAATACCTCCTTGATCTCGTGCAATTTCTGTATTGGATTGAGGTCGTCAGAGCAACCCATTACACCAATTTTACGTGTTCACCTTAGCCTCTTATCTGCATTATTGCATCCTAATACCAAATGGCGACCTTTTCCATTCCCCCAGAGTTCCAGGACAAGTTGGAACCAATAGAACTTCGTGACCAGCGAAGTGACGATGAAATCCTTCAGAGCCTCAACAAGTATGTCCCAGTCACAACTGAAAAGAACATCTGGGCCTTCTGGCACTCGGGCATTCTCGACATGCCTGCTTGGTGCCAACGCAACGTGATTGACTGGGTGCGTATCTGTGGGCCCGAGTGGGATGTGCGAGTTTTGGATAATGTTCCTGAGTCTCCCAATTATGCTCTCAAGTATATCTCCTCAGACCTCCTCCCCGAGGCTTTTGTACAACGCAACATGGATGGCCCCTATGTTGGTCCTCACAGTGCAGACTTTCTCCGAGGGTCTTGTTTGTACTTGTATGGGGGGGCATTTATGGATGTCGGGAGTATTCTTCTCCGACATATGGACCGCATTGGATGGAAAGAGCTCGAAGACCCCAATTCACCGTACCAGATTGCTATTCCCCTTATGTATGGATTGCACATAGCCAATCATTTTGTCGCCGCCAGAAAAGGTGATCCTTTCATCAAGAGATGGTAAGCTCCTCAGGTAATAATTTGGGTCTTCCAGCCAATTATCGACTAACAACTATCCTGCTGCTAGGCACGACCTCTTCATAAACCTGTGGAAAGGGCATACAAACCACGAAGGCTTGTTGCAAAACCCATTGATTAATTCATTTGGTGCTGGACTAAGCTTCGACGAAGCCAGAGCTAGCAAGTTCAATTGGGAGTTCAAAGTATCGCCAACAACAGTGGCGGAATATATTAGCCAGGTCTTCGCTTGGGTTCGCCTCTGCACGCTGGAGGATGCTGGAGATGGCTTCTCCTGTACCGATTACTGGCAGAACAACATTTTATGCTTTGATACTCTGAAGGAAGACTGGCTTGCTGAGGACATTATCGGATTCGACGCGCAGAAGATCTTTGACCTCTTGACGCTGAGCCGCGAGGGAGATAATACCACTGAACAGTATAAGGAGGCAGAAAAGCTAGTGTGGGGTCTGCTCTCCGAGGGGGCTATGCAAAAGGTTACGCATGGAAAAGGTCTTACCACGGCAATCTCACTCGGTACGCTTTTAGATCTACCCGAGAACTTGGGTAAGGACCAAGCCCCTGGTACATTTGCCGAGCTTCTGAGATATGGTTCTGTCCATTTCCGACAGAAGAGAGAGCAGCTGGTCCTTATGGAAGCCCAAAAGCCAGCGAAAACATTTCGCAAGGGCGTTTTGGAGCCGTGATACGTCTCTTGAGGCTGGATTGTTATTCGGGGTCACCAATCTGTATTCTGGACTGTTAAAGGCCACTGTGGGTGTATAACGAATGATAAAGTCTCTTGACATGCTAGATACAGGTTGGTTCTCAAGGCGTAGTACTACCATGCAATTATACATGGAATGAGGCATAACATAGAATGTTGGTTTATCATTTATCATAGCACGATTGTTTCCAGAGCCAGGTAGAGACGAATACAACCAACAGACAAAAAAAACCACAAGGAATTGATGTAGCTTGCGGTGGCTCATTTGCCATTTCTTTTCATTTGATTTAAATTTTTGAAAGCTTTTGGTTAATTTTCTTTCTCAGCTATTGGAGCTATACCCTCATCAAGGCGATTGCAATATGACACCAAGCCAAAACCAAGTATCACGAATAGATTTTATTTCTTCCTTGATTCAGGAACAAAGTGCCTTAATATGGGGATTCAGCGCCCAGCAGCGCCCTGTTATCAGCTCCCTGTCATTTTTTTTTTAAAGCTGACTGGAGCAGTAAACTGGTTCAGTTCCAGTAGTTGGCCCGAGGATTAGCCAGCACGACAACCTCACCTGAAGCTTCCTTAACCTGCCCTTCTTGTTGAGAACAATCCAAACATAGAGAAATGGACACACCACAACAGAGGTCGGACTCACGGGGACATGCGAGGACCAGGTCCGGTGTAAGACGTAAGTACGCTATCATAACGCCAGATTTATCGCAAGAATGCGATGTATAAGCAAAACTATGTACACCGTCAACGTTGGTGCCTTACTTATGCAAGCTGCATTAGCCTTGATGCCGTCAAACATTGGAGTCAATGGAACATTTGACAAGCAGGCTTTATCCTCCTTTTACGTTCATATAGAATGAGTAACCGTCCATGATACTAAAAACTCCCCAACCCTCTAGCTTCACGGCCACGGTCCTCAACCAAAGGTCCTCTAGATGCCGATGAGTGAGTGCTACCCTCTGTCAGCATGGTTGATGCAAGACTAAGGATATCTCAGGGGACCGCTTGGATCCCCTTTGTCACCGCAGATTGCTCGGATTATGTCACCACAACTAAAAAGCCCTCGGAATAGCTCGTCGTTGCCTCGATCTTTGGCGCAATCACCAGCACCCTCCGCCGCAGGCACCGTGGCATCGAGAGACTTTTCGCATCTTCTCAGACCAGAGATCTTCCACCAGCTAACTCCAATTTCCGTGCCACCTCCTTTCCGTAGTCCAGCTAGACAGCCCTCTCCGGAAACTCCTATAGATGAGCTTCTAGCTCAGGGAAAGTTTCGAGCCGCGGCTATTGCGAGTGTACAATCCTTGACTAGCAGCCCAGCCTCAGCCACGACTGCGGCAGCACACCCTCCAGTGGATCCGGCTGATCATGCACGCATATTTTCTCTCCTCTATACCAGGCTTGCATGTTTGTGTCTTATCGATGCTGTGCCGCTTGCAGCCCAGGAGGCTAAAGCCCTTGAAGATTTAAACCAGGTTTACTATCTAGATCCCATCGACGGAACCCATTTGATGCCATGGGAATTGCGCGTACTGGCTATTCGACTGCAGACGCTTGGATTTGGTGACCCCAGGCGAGCAGTCATGAGCTACTACGACCTAACACGAGAAGCGCGGCAGCAGGTCGCCAAGGCTAGCAAGGTACACGATAACTCGGCCAAGGAGCTTTGGAAGAGCCGATTGGCAGAACTGGGCATCAAGGTGGCAGGGGCATTGGTAGAAATGGACGACCTTGCTGGTGCTGCCGACCACCTGGCCAGTTTGAAGGACCAAGGTGGTGATGGAAGATTAGCGATGTCGCGCGCCCTGCTCTGGCTCCATCTAGGTGATGTGGAGGCAGCTAAGCGGTGTGTTAGGGATGGTAAGGCTGAACAGACTAGCGAGAGGGTAATTCTGGCCCTTGCAGACATGGCCGATGGAAACTATGACGGGGCCCTGACGAAATGGAGAGCCCTGCAGGAAGAGCTAGACCAAAATAGCATCGAAGACGAGATGGTCGGAGTGAATCTGGCGGTTTGCCTTCTTTACTTAGGGAGAATGGAAGAGGTACGTATTAAGAAACATAACTGCCTGAGCGACAGCGAATATACCATTAACACTATCCAGGGACGAGGCGTCTTGGAGAAATTGGTCAACAATGGTCAGGCATCGCACACACTACTCTTTAACCTGAGCACGATGTTTGAATTATGTACGGATAGGGCGAAGCAACTGAAAGCATCGCTTGCCGAACAAGTCGCCAGTATGAATTCAACTTCTCAGGGTTGGGAGAAGAACAATGCCGACTTTAAGCTCTAAACAGACTAAACTTGGTCTCCGAATAATGAGCAAAGCTTTATGCTGATGTTTATTGCAAGTAAAATCTAACCGCCAACTGCTACGACCGACCTAACCGGTCTTGTTCAAGATGAAGGGGAATGGTACAATGCAACAAGATATCATTAGTAGCCTGCCACCCCTTTTAAGTCATAGCAAATTTGATGAGAATTATTTTTTTTCCTTGCACGTGGGCTGCTTTTCTGCCTTGTTGGCGAGGTGTTGATGATATTTTGTTTGACTTTGCTTCCACGCCACCTCACCAATGCCCTTCCAAGAAGCCTGCACAAATTTCTTTACTTCATCCTCTATGAAAACTCCATTCTCGTCTTTGAGATGGATAGGGGCCCGATAGCCAAAGCTACTGTCATCCTGTAAAATGATTTTCTTCAGCGCACTTGCAACGCAGCCTCTCCATTGAGGATCTAAGTCTTCAGGAATTGTAGGTTTGATTACTGCTTTCCAGAGTAGATCTCTTTGTCTCTGTCTGCAAAACTCCAGCAATCTGGTTTCGTAATCATTCTGGACGCCGAAGTGTTGAAACGCCTCTTCTCGTACTTGGTCTTGAGTAATACTCTGCTGGGTGAATTTACCTCGTGCTTGGCATCTAGGCAGGAAATCATTGATCCAGTTCCGAAACAACGGCCTCATGGCCATTCGTTTGCGGTCGTTAGACTTCAGTTTCTCCTTCCCATACTCGCCTCCAACACTCTCAGCATCTTCTTTGTAGTCATTTGTCTTAGCGCCTTCGTCGAGGTCGCATTTCACCCAAAAAAAGCGGCACGTCGTTGCATATTCGTAAATCGCTTCCGCGGTTTCGAACTTGCTTTCCCACTCCTGACCACTATAGCGCAGACCAAGGAAGTTCAGTATCTCACAGGGGTCTTTGGATAGCAGAATTTTAGCCTTCTTCCGATCCAACTGTTCGATTTCGGGAATTCGTATGTGCAAACCGACCTCATCTACTGTTAGGCCATATGGGCGGATAGTGCTTCCTAAAATGTTCCACAAGTCTCCATGGGCATGCTTAAAGAGAATCCACTCCAAGGTCTCCAAGTCGTCACAGATGTGCAAGTCCACTTGGATGAATCGAGGTGAGTCCGTTGGAGGCGAGTAGTCGTCAAGCTCCTTGGGTAAATCTCCAGGCCATGGAATCGCGAAGTTGGCGACACTCTTCCCTTCTCTCTGCATCCGCACTGCCCCTAGTACCTCGTAAACAGCTTCAAATGGGCATTTGACCTTCGATTCCGTGGATAATGATTCCGCGGCACTAGGAAATACATCTTTCCGCTGCCAAGTGGTGACTATGTCAATATCGCCGTAGCTTGTCTTTTCGGGGCCTTCGATGGGTGTTGCAACTACTACAAACATTCGCTGCAGAGCTGCATGACAGGCGTCTCTGATATATCGATAGACAGCCGGGGGCATTCTCGGGGTATACAGAGCGTGCGCTCCTTTGCCGAACACATTCCCACCCATTGGGGGCGTTGTAAAATTCTACTTGCCACTATTCCAGAGAAAATGGAAATTCACCAAACCAAAGTGCTGCCGATGCACTTCGAAAACCCGGTTCAGGATCAAGATCAAATGTGCTGATCGAAAGACAGGCCACTAATGGTTAAGACCTCACTGCGTGAAGTCAATGGATTGCTTGATTGCGAAAGGCGTAAGAAATGTAGCTACCTAACACCAGCGGCAGCGCAACTTAACTTCCGTTTTGCACACATAATCTGTGGTAGACTATAATATTTATAAATGGCACGCCAGAATTGTTGCTCAATTTTAATTTCGAAGTTGCTTGCGTCCATCTATGAGTCATATGGTGACAAAATGGCGAGTTCCCAAGTTTTGAAGGTCAGGTGTGACTAAGCCAGAAATAAAAGGGAGATGTTTGCGTTGACTCAGGTTGGTTTTCTTTCTATTGATTTATTAATTTGGAAACTCTGATTTTGGTTCAAAGATGAAAAACATTAAATCCTGGTATATCGAAGATATGCATCCTCGGTCGAGGCTAGGTCTTGGCGGGTTGGGAAAGAAATCCCATTACGGTTTGGCCTCCATAACCCAGATACCGCAGCGGAATTTAAAGTGCTGTTGAACTAAGAGCAGGTGCTAGGCCCTTCGACTAAAGCCTAACGTTGTGTTGCCTATGCTGATTGGTACGTATCATATCCAAGAACACAACATTGTAAAGCTGATAGGTGGGAAAGACCAAGATTTTCTTCGTAAGACCAACGTAAATCCTAACGGCTACACTACCAGGGAGATCACTCTCTCGAAGCTAATTTTGGAGGCTCTGGATGCTATTTGACACGACCTCATATTCAGCGCAGCTTTACCTCAGTGACAAACAAACTAGCTTATGTGGAGATATGACAAACATGTTACAGGGCTCAGACAATCTGTTATTTTTAAGGTAGGTACAGTTTAGGAAAACATCAGGACAGATGCAGATTCAATTGATATGGAGATGGACCAAAAGATGCAAAGGAGCAGGTTGTTTGGGCACGCTACTTTGCTTAGTAGTGGCGCGCCTTGTTCAGGTTTGCCAAGACACTGGTCCTCCGATTTAGGTAATTAGCTGGTGTTCAGTGTTCAAACTGTAAAGTGGCGCTCACATTTCCACCTGCAGTTGCCCCGTCTTACTGAACGGCAGCGGGATCATGGGAAGCAATTAAACTGTTGTCCAAGAAGCTGTTATAAATTATATGTAGAGAGAGGTTTGAGGATTATGGGACGCTATCATCACCACCCAGAGAAGATTCGGAAAACAACCGGGCATTTTGATACTTCCTAAAAGCAATGACCACACCACCCGCACTTCAATTCCTTGGACTCTGTATTGCAGCTGGACTGGAGGGACTGGTTCTAATCGCAAGCCTGTCCCCAGCATGGGCGGTACACGATGTGTTTGGCGTCCCCCGACCCTCAGCAGCTGGCAATGACGGTGGTGCAGTAACGATGACCTTTCTATTGGCAGCCCGAGACTTTGCACTGGCCGGGGCCATGTGGCAATGCGGAGTTCAGAGAGGTATCAATAACTTGGCCAGTTGATTTCCTGGAGCATGATATTCTGTCTGGCAGACATGGTTGTAGTGTTCGGCAACCGGGGAGTCTTTGCGAACGCGACAGTGATAAACACCCTTTGCTTGTCGAAGGTATCTCAGCTGGCCAGTTCTTAATCAGCGCATTGAAAATGGCAATCCCGGCTGCCGTCTCGGGACTTATTGGTGCTTGCTTAGCATCTGGATGGGGATTTTGACCCTGGTCCGTAAAGGATAGGAGATCGATGTTATCTTCTTGATTTCGCTGCGGGCCCAACCATACGAACTTACACTACGACCGAACACGAAATCTTCAAAATAACCAATGGCAAAGAAAAAGTTTACACTAATGCTACCGGTAACTCTTGACTATGCCAATTACAAAAAAACACAGGGTTGTACTGCTATTCGCATCTCTTCCTTAGAGTTCATCCTTCGTTACCCGATCTAGGCTCTTGCCCTTGAGCTTTTCGCCCGGCTTCGCGATGCGTCGCAGGCGGAAAACCCGAGCTGCGTGACTCTTGACTGGCGCTTTAAGCACGCCACCAGCCTCAACAACACTGATTTTCTCCCCAAAAAGCCGCGGATCGTTGTTGCGCAGGCCGATCTCGTAAGGTGTCTCTGTGGCGTTATACCAGCCTGCTTCGCGGAAGATGGCGATCCTGTCATCGGCAGTCGCCGCCGTGATCAATGAAATTGCTGTCTCCTCCGGCATCCGGTTTGCCCAGAGGTCGTGGACAGCCCAATCACTCTTGACGTGCGGTGCCGAGCCGCCTGGCCCAAACGAGGTGAAGATCTCAGCCAGGGACACCTGCATCTCTAGGTCCTCGCCACCGGCGTTCAGGAGTATCACCACCTCATCGCCGTTGGCCAGATAGCCGCTCCACACGTGCGTCTCGCCCACACCCCACTCATCCTTGGCCACACCCTCAACATCCCGTCGCACACGTGTTATTGATCTCCCGTGTGGATCCTGGCTCAGGGCGAGGATAGCTGGGTTGTTGATGATTGTCAGCGCAGAGGCGGGCATGTCTCGGATATCGTTACCTAAGAACAGAGGGGATTTTAGGGCCGCCCACAGGGCGAAATGCGCCTTGTACTCCTCGTCCGTCATACCCCCCTGACCCACCTCCAGCATGTCTAGGTCACTCCAACCGCCGGGGATGCTACGGTCTGCAAATGCAGCAATCTTGTTCAGAATAAACAGGACTGAGCAGTGTGTCCCTGGGGCGATGCAGTAGGGATCAGAGAGGGTCTTGTCACAGCCACAAAGATCATCTGGGCGCGTGAATGCATCATATATATCACCAGATATCCTCCATGAATTGGCAATGGACATGCCCCACTAGATTTCCATTTGTTAGTTATGTTGCATATGAGTTACGTTTTTCTTCATGCTTTCCGTATCAGGGGGAGGAGACTCAACCAGCAGAAATCTGTTAAACGCCATCACGGAGTGGAACAATTGTAGCTTACAGTATGAACAAAGTCCTCGCCCCAATTACATAGGTTCAGGAGAATGGGGCGACCCGTGGCCTTCAACGCGTCCGCCATGGCCTTGAATCGATTAAAAGATATTTGAGGAGTGCCTATTCTGCCCATGTGGTAGCAACTATCATATTTCAGAAAGTCGACTCCCCAGGAGGCGAAGCTCTGGGCATCCTCGATCTCGTGGTCTAGAGAACCCTCTGAAATCCCGTGTTAGTGATCGGGAGGACGAATGATGCGAGGCCATTCTCACCAAACCGTGCGCAAGTCATCTCACCAGCGCTGGAGTACATGCCATACTGAAGTCCCTTGCTATGAAGATGATCCGATATGAAGTTGAGGCCATGCGGAAACTTGCTGGGCTCCGGTTGCAGCCGTCCATCTTTATCGCGGCCGTCAACGCTTTGCCAGCAATCGTCTAGAACCACATAGTTGTAACCCAGGTCTCTAAGGCCCAAGTTGACAATTGCCTCTGCAGTAGTCAGCAGCAACTCTTCCGACACGTCGCAGCCAAAAGCATTCCAGTTGTTCTGTTAATGTCAGTTTTTCTCCCCATGCTGTAAGCATCTGACTTGAACGTGGAACTGGTGCATACCCATCCCATAGGCGGCGTTAACGCTAACCCATTGTTAATCGCCAGAGCGCCCTTCAGCAAAGCCCCCAACAGACTTAGTCTACACGCTGGAAACGAAGGCATGCTCGCGAAACCAAGATAGCAAAAACCCCACGTTCGAAGGACAAGATCAGAGGGCAAAAGCACAGATTAGTTATGACACGGATAACTTGCAGAGACAGATATGTCTCTTATATTGTTCTCCCCGGACTGGCGGGGTTTGTCAAGTTGGCGCCGATTTGCGGGATTCATGGGGCTTCATTTGAAGAAAATGACCCCGAAGTTTGACCCGGGGGGGCCCGCGTCACAGAGTTCTCAAATCGTAATGCTAATGTCTACGGGCCACCCACAGCGGTTAACGCACCTAATAAGTGGGTAAGGCAGGAAAATTCCCGAGTTTTCCGCCTCCCGTCCATTGAGACAAGACCCTGCAGTTAGGTGAGACGAGCGAGAAAAAGGAATTTTGTCGAAAGTGCTTTGGACTTGGTGGGCATAAATACAGTCCGTCTCCTGCCTACGTTTGGCGCGGGGTGGGACACTTGTGTCGGACCGGAAACGGCACAGTTCTCTCTGGCTTGAGCTCCCAATTCAGTCTGACTAACACTAGCTAACAAAACTCACGTTCTGATGCCAAAGGAGCCGTCATTTTCGCCCTCTTGACGGTCGATCGGTTATTCAAAATGGCATTAACTAAAGGTTCTTACATATTGTGAGCCGTGAAACATCCCTCCAAACGACAAACAATTAACTGGCAAATTTACAACCCGGAAACATGGGATTTAATATCGAGGGGGATCATCAAATGGCTGCCATGCCAGGCGTTTCATCCCACGGGACCCCCACGTGACAGGCCCTTGTACAACGTCAAACACACACATATAGCATATCTCAATACACATCAGCTTGTTCCCCAGCGATAACAGGAATAACAAGCAGTACCCGAGTGAAGTTGCACGTGGCCCAGAAGATTATAAGCGAGTTCACGGCAACGCATCACTCTTTAGAGAGCGACCAGAGCGCCTCATAGTCCGGGTCAGTTTCACGTGGCTCAGATTCCATGTGAGAAGCAAATTCCACAAGGAACCGCAGAAGCCATCGATCCAAGACAAAGCTAGTTTCGGTGCTTCGCATGCATGTTTGGTGGAATGCTCGCAACCGGCTCATGGCGCTGTCAACACTCGACCAATACGGCTTCAAGTGCAAGAGTATTTTGTAATTCCGCTCCAGGCGCAACCTGGAGAGGCGGATCTGCATCTCATCACTGGAGAATAGCAACGTATGGATCTGGATGGTTGATGCGATAACGAGGACGTGGGCAACCATCGAGTAGAGCACTTCGCTTCCCGGGGTGTCGAAGGATCGATAGACCATCTCGCACAACCTCGCAGCGTGATCCTTGCATCGATCAGCATATATATGCGACGAGTCCGTCGCGCCGGTGGCTTCGGTTCCCAGAAACTGGAAATAGAGCAGCTGGCCGTAATAATAATAGCCTAGATAGACCGCGGCATAAATTCGCCCCAGGCCGTGAGACGCAAACCAAGCAAAGTTTTCCGGGGTGTCTCTCATGTTGTACGGTAAGCCGACGAGCCAGCTTTCTAGCTCCCGTGACAGGTTCTGGATGCCGTACTCCAGCGACGCGCCCTCGAGCCGCTCTTCGACGCACTTCTTGTTGAAGTCATTGACTTGGGACAAGACTCGGTTGAGCTTGATCATCTGCGAGAGGAGTGGGGAGCCGTATGTCAGCTGGGCACTTGGCAAGGTACCAGTGAAGTCAGAGCCTAGGGACAAGAAAGGAATTTCGTCCATCGGTAGCGGGACTGAGTGTATGGATGGCATGATCCTCGGCAGCTTCACCGCAGTGGACGACCACACATCTACCATACATAGGGTCCACCAGACTAAGGGTGGAACGATCAGTCGTTGGCACGCGATTCTCTACAGGATTTTCCTAGGATGACTAACTTCTTATGTTTATTTCCTGTTCAATTGGACTAGATGTGGGCTGGCTGGGGAGATCAAGAATCAAGGCCATGCGGCCGGCAATGGTATAGTAAGTGTTTTCAACTTCGATATGACCATGACCGGCCGCATATCCGCCAAGAAGGACGCAGGCCTGAATCGTAGTCACTGAAACATCGCGAACATTGAGAAGGCTTTCGCTCGCTTTGCGGAAAACCTCACCCCGGCCGCGGGGATCGGTTTCGATGAAGAGCTCGTTGGTCGAAAACCTAATGCCCCTGCTAGTTAGAAAAGTGAAAGGCACATGATCGGGTAGATATGCGGGTGGGTTCCAACCTTGCAGAAAGAGCGAATATTGCTAATAATATGACGTGGGCGACCCGGTCATTAGCAACATCGTCCACGAAGCTCGGACGGTGGAAAAGTGAGTGGAATTGGTCATGAATATAATCAAAGTAGAGAGCCACCAGATGCAGTCGTAGCGCCACGGGGGGTAGCTCAACACTGGGGCCTATGAAAGCCAAGTTGATTGCAGACTGGTCAAGGGGTGATGGCAGTTCTGGATCGATAACGTCGCTGTGAAGCCTCGCCTGCCTCTTGTGATAGTAACCCCCTTCTGGTGGCTCCTGAACACAAGCTAGGCGGCGTGACGAGCAGTACTCGCACACTAGAGGCCCGGTCTTGGTGTCAGGCCAGATACATCTGCGCCGACGTGCTCTGTTAGAGTGTTAATTGGTCATCGTTCCCACCCTTCTTCCCCGCCATCTCAACGGCGAAGTCGGGAAACGAGGGAGACTTTACCGACAGGCACTGCAAGCCGATGGTTTGCGCATCAGGAAGACGCGGGTGGTAGGTTTGTGTGTGGAGGCGAGCGACCATCTAGCCGCGCCCTATACCACGCAGCGTGCCGACCCAACCAATTCCCGGGGCCGGGGCTTGTCCCATGGATCAATCAGCGAGCCCGATTCCAGCCTATAGTTCGCGACCGTGGATATTTTAGTCTGGGGAGGCCAGCAGGAATGCGGAGAGTCAGGAATAAAGTGGCCGATCCGTCGTCATGCATAGCGAAGGACGCACCTGGTGGAACACAATCCAGCATCGGGAAACTCTGGTATGTATAGGGAGATGAGCGGGAGGAGGTGCGGGAAACTCCAGGCGGCGAGGGACGTTCCTCAGCCTCTCTGCTGAGGAAAACAGGCCACGCACGCCCCTGCGGGGCCGGCCCCAAGCGGCGACGCTACGCCTGGCCGGGTGCTAGCGGCGGGTTTGATTGCGGAAAAGGTCAGGTGTGGAGATGATGAACGAGCCGCCATGTCCTCCAGCTTGTGCTCGCCATGGGGAACCCGCTGCGACGGTGTGCCCCAAGCAAGCGTCGGTTTTAGTTAGCTGCTCGTTGTCCACCAGTCCCATTGGCTTCGACAGCCGAGTCAGCAGCTCGGTTTTCTCTGGGCGGCGCGGTCTGGTCCAGGCGGCCGCAAGTTACTATCTCCCGGTCTCGGCTAGCCACGAGCGCTGCCCCATGGGGACCCTGCGAGCGCTCCGGGTTGCTCATCTACTGGCTCCCCGCAATTCGGAATGACTTCCTTTTTTCTGGGTCTCCCTCCGGCAGTGGTCTTTCAATTCCCAAATCATGATCTGGGATACGGCTCATGGCCTAAGAAACTTTCCCGCCGAGGCTGGTTGAGCCCATGCATGTGGTGGCACGTTCAACTTGCCTGCATCCAGGGTATCACCGTCCTCTCCCTCACTCGATTGTGCATGTGCGCATATTTATAAATTGACCGGCTCGCAGTCATTTTCCCCGTGTCATCACCACCCCGGCCAACCTAAGTCCCCCGCCGCCAATTATCGTTCCTTTGCCAGGTGCACCATACACGCGGACACTCCAAACTCACAACCAACAGTATTAGCAATAGCAACACTCTCCAGCCATGGTCGATATCGATGCTGAGGCTAAGTCGCCCGGCCAGACAGCTGAGAAGGTCGATTCCGGGGCAGATGGCTACCATGCCGTCGAGGAAACCAATGCTGCGCTCAACAACGAGCGGCAGATGGCCTTGATCGAAGGTCTTCTCTTCTGGAAAAAGGCTTTGTTCTTCTCCTTCTTTATTTCCCTTGCCGTTATCATGGAAGGCTATGACACCAGCCTCATGAATAACTTCTTTCCCTTTCCAGCTTTCAAGAACAAGTTTGGCGATGAAGTCGATCCCTCTGGCGGCAACCTCGTGTCCGCTCGGTGGCAGACCATTATCCTTAATGGAACCCAGGTCGGCTGCATCATTGGTCTCATCATCAACGGCTACATTTCCGAGTGGTTCGGCTACAAGCGCACCATGGTCGTCTCCATGGTTGCCATGGTCGGCGCGATTTTCATCCCCTTCTTCTCCACCGGCCTGAACATGTATCTGGCCGGCGGCTTGATCCAAGGACTTCCTTGGGGAGTCTTCCAGACACTTGCAGTCTCCTACGCTGCGTAAGTCCCTGCATTCCGATCTCTAAAGATCGTGTCTGCCCTTGTGTAGATCTAGCCAATTGACTGACATTCGGGGTTTCTAGAGACCTTTGCCCTACGCACTTGAGAGGTAATCGATACTCGATGTCCCACTTGAGATAAAAAAAATACATATGCTTACTGTGCGTCTTCCAATAGCTTATATGACCTCTTGGGTCAACATTTGCTGGGTTGTGGGAGGATTACTGGCTACTGGCATACTCCGTGGTCTGCTCAACATCGATAGCGAGTGGGGGTACCGAATCCCTTTCGCATTGCAGTGGATTTGGCCCATTCCTATCACTATTGTGACTTTGATATGTCCCGAGTCTCCGTAAGTGTGGCTTCGTAATGCTATTCATTCTCGCAGGGTTTCCGTGGCAGCTAACGGACATGGCAGTTGGTGGTTGGTACGCCAAGGTCGTATTGAGGACGCCAAAGCCGCTATTCGCAAGCTCATCTCGCCCCGGCCTGGTGTCGAGTTCGATGTCGATGCACATGTGGAAATGATGGTAGTTACCAACAAGTACGAGCAGCAGGTTCAAGCCGGTGCGAACTATTGGCACTGCTTTCAGGGTAGCGACCTTCGCCGAACGGAGATTTCTGCCATGGTGTGTATTACTCAGGCTTTCTGTGGTGTCCCTTTTATGGGCTATGGCATTCAGTTCATGGAGCGAGCCGGCCTTGATACCAATGCAGCTTTCAACCTCGGTGTTGTTCAGAGCTGTGTTGGTCTCATCGGCTGTATCATTGCTTTCTGGGTCATGACCCACCTGGGCCGTCGATTCCTCTATCTTGCCGGCCTTAGCTCCATGTTTGTCATCCTCATGATCATTGGGTTCCTCGGATTGGCCCCATCAAGTAACTCGGGTGCAAGCTGGGCGGTTGGTGCCCTCATCATCTTCATGTTGTTCCTTTTCCAACTGTCTCTGGGTCCTATATGCTATTGCATCTTCTCTGAGATTCCAAGCAACCGGCTCCGCATCAAGACTGTCGTGCTTGCTCGCGCAAGCTACAATACGGCTGTTTTCGTAAACAACGCTGTCATGCCAAACATGGTTGGCGAGAACTCGTGGAACTGGGGTGCCAAGGGAGGTTTTTTCTGGGCAGGCATCGATTTCCTCTTCCTCACCTGGACCTGGTTTCGCCTACCTGAATCGAAGGGCTTGGCATACGCCGAGCTTGACCTGCTCTTCGAGAACAAGGTTGGTACTCGTGAGTTCTCCCAGGAGAAGGCCGACTCTCTTCGGGAGGTATTGAATGAAGTCGCTTTCGAGCAGGGAAAGTCAGAGCAGGCTGCTAACTAACAACCTGGATATGCGTGGTATATCAAAAGTTGTATGGCACCTTCGGGAAATTTCAACATGTAATTTCAGAATAATAGTAGTACAAGCCCTAGTTATTTTCTTATGCACACGAGACATATGAACTCAGTACACTTATTGTTTTTTTTACGTGGGATGTTGATTGCCTACGCACTAAAAAAAATGCCGTCTCAATTTTTCAATTTCGGAAAATGGAAAATGAAAAGACTAAACTCTTCAAACCCGAAAAGTATTAACTTATTATCATCATCGTCGTCATCAGCGATGTCAGTCTTGTCGACACAAAGCTGCAGTGATGGACAGCCTAGATCGAAGTTCCATGAGCCTTTCGGTTCTTACACCTCTCCCACAGCGGTCTGCCACCATTGTTTCCAATATACAGTCTTCTTCGCGGTTCGCGCCTCTTCAGCGGCGAACACCATCGCATGACTGCGGATAATCTCCTCAAGGGGGCATCCGATGAACTCTTTCTGTGCCCTCTGCGCCGTCCAGCCGTGGTTTTTCACTCGATCGACCGCCAGGATAAATTGTCTGGTTAATCCTACATCGCCGCCACCGTGGCCCAAACTCTCCTGGCGTGGCTTGTAAGATGTGGTCTGGCCGGTCTGGAAATCTTCGACTGTGATGGTTTTCGAATCGGCATAGATTTCACCAGTAGTTCCGTAAATGTATGAGTAGCGATCGCACTGCTTTTTCGTTTGCGCAATCATGTGGAAGGTTGCCTGCTTAGACCCGCGGCCACTCTGCGTGTCCTCTTCATCCCATTGCATGGTAACGACCTGTTCATCGCACACGTCGTTGTCTGACTCGAAAACGCATCGACCAAACCAGTTTCTCTTATCAACCTCATCCTGCGGAGTCGACTCATCGTAATCCTCGGCTAGTGTCTTGAGAAGTGCTTCGCGGCGCTGGTCTTGGCCAAAATTTTCAATATCAGGCATAACGATGCTAACAGGCCAATGCGTATTGCCTGTGTCCAAGCCCTGGTGTTTTGTGCCTACATAGATCCTCTTGCTGGAATACATGCAATCTTGCTCTATTGGGCAGTCCAAGCAGTTTGTAGCGTCCCCGGCAGCTTTGGGCTTCCTGCTCTTCTTAAAGAACTGCAAAGCCCCCGATGATGAGACTGTACTAGGCAAATGCGGCTGCGCATCCGTTCCAGGTGCAGGAGAGCAGAGAAGCCACAGGAGAATATCAATATCATGACAGCTCTTGGTCAGCAAGGACGGTGCCGTCGTGGACTCCTTGCGCCAGTTTCCCCGAACGTAGCTGTGAGAGAAGTGCCACCACCCGACAGGCTCGGTATGGACCACGCTCAAGATATCGCCGATCACTTTGTCCTCAAGCAACAGCTTGCGGAGCATAATGTTGTGTGGGCTATATCTCAAAACATGCCCAATAGAGAAGACCCTGTCTTCCTGGTGGGGTGCCATTGCGCGGTACATGCTCATACAGTCCGCCAGAGTCGTTGCCAGTGGCTTCTCGCACATAATGTGAAGGCCTAGCGGGGCCAGACCAGTGACAACGTCGTGGTGCATCTCATCCAGGACACACACGAAAGCGGCGTCCACGCCTTCGAGGACAGCCTCCCCAGCTTCCTCACGCTCCCGCCGATTCACCTCATAGGCGACGAAGTCACGCCAGTCGGCAAAGAGCGCGCCCTCGGGGGGCGGCGCTTCAACGCCGTGAATGAAAGTCTTACCAAACTGCTTGCGCTTATACTCGTCGGGCTCCGCAACTGCAACGACGACACCGTTGCTCGACGAGACAGTTGCGCGCGCGTACGTTCGGCCCCGGGAGCCGGCCCCAATGATGAGGATCCTCGGCGGTCGTGCCGACATGGGCGGCGGCGGCGGCGGCACCAACGCTGCGGCGTCAACCTCCTGAGACAGGTCGGTGGGACCCTCGTCCATAACGTTGTGCGGAGCCATGACCGAGGAGGTGGAAGACAAGACTCTTCCACTAGGACCAAAATATACTTGCGATCGCTTAATTAATGCACAGTCGCTTTGACCACGAAATAAATATTTGAAAGCCGTGTGTTGTCACTCTTATTAAGTGAACTATAACAGCTTAGGTACGTTGCTAATGATTTGTACATCCCGGGATGAACTGGCTGAGGGTTCAACAAGCCAAGGCTAAACTGGGATGCTGTGTCCGAGCGTATCGGGGCTCCGGTAATTCGTTTAGCACGTTTTTAAGTGGCTGGCTCCCAATGACTACTTTCCTATCAGCTGCAAATCATATTAGGCGGAGAACCAAATTACAGTATGTACAGTAGGAGTACGAGAGCTTCAGTTCTCGACAGACAGGTTGGAAGTGCTTCTACCTGCAGCTCTTAACATTGATGGAAACAACTAGGTTCCATAAAAATCAATAATAGAAGGGGCAAAAGCATCGATAAATGTTCGCTTGAGGGCAGATAGGTGACTTTGTTTGCATATATGTGGTCAATCATGTGTAATTTTGTAAATCGAAGGGTAGGCTGAACGTTTGCTCGTGCACCTTAGTATATGGATCTAGCTGCTGAATTCCAAGATTCTGTCAGTGGGCAGGCAAGACAATATCAAACCCCAGCATTTTACATTACAATACCAGCGGACCGCTTACAGAAGACACATCGGCCAATATCCGGGCCGTTTCAAAGTTACTTACGGCTTGATCAGGATGTGGGGCGTCGCTGGTTGCAGTAATAGCTCATATTGAAAGTTAAGCGGCTGAATTTCCAACCAGCAAGGCGATTAGCCGAGCTAGCAAGCGCCTACATGGGGATGTAACTCAGTGGTAGAGTGTTCGCTTTGCATACCCTGCAGAAATGCGAAAAGTCCAGGTTTCGATCACCTGCTTCTCCAGCTTCGTTTACTTTTTTTCCTTTGTACCCTTTCTTTTTTTTCTAAAAAGTTTACTACTGCTCGAATCCCATTGAATGAACAACCTCTCTTTTTTTTTTTTTTTCCTTTTCTTAACTAAAGCTCAATGAGTCTCTTTAAGGGCTTCCTCTACTGCCTACTCTCGACACTTGCCTCCATTATGAGCATTTACACTTGCAGCGTTTTGTTTGACCCACATAATAACGGTGCGGAACGTTCAATCTCTGTAAACCAGACGGTATTCCTGATATTTTATTTGTACAGTTTCTGATGGTAGGATTAAACAACCAATCCAATAGATTTTCGATTACAGCAGGGAAATACTCGCACATTTATCACTACAACCATGATAAGTCATATAGGCATATTTTGATTGAAGAAAAAAATCACTTTTAAGTTTACAATTTGACCATACATACAACTCGATATGTTCCTGTGCTATACAACATATGTATAGACTTTTGCCTCCCACTCCATCAGGGGCTCCCGGCCAATCCATTCTTGGGGTACGTTCCTCTGCTGGGTAATCTCCATCCAATTCGCGCGATCCTTGTCCGGCCAGTTCGGGACGACATATTCTGGCCCTGGAGTATCCTCCCCGGAAAAGTTCGCCACGACGACCACGGGAATATGGTTTGGACCTCCACGCCTCCACGCCATGATCTTGCCTCCACGACTGGAGTCCACGTGGATTACATCTGTATCGTCCTCACCCAACGCGGGAGAGCTCTTACGGAACTGGATTAATCTTGCAACATACTGGAAGACCTCGTTGCGCCACGGCTCGGCCTTCCGCGCGTAGTTGACCGGATCAACTTGCTTCTTCCCCATCGGTTGGTCCTGTTGGTCGCAAAACTCTTCCCCAGCGAAAATCATGGGTATGCCAACCGAGGTCATCAAACATGCGAATGCCAGCTTGGCACGCTTTTCCTTATCCCAGACACCGTTGTTGTCTAGAAAATTGTACAGTCTTTCTTTCCGGTATCCTTCTACATCATGGGACGTGATGTAGTTTATCGCCTGGGTACCGCTCGTGAAGGGAACTGTCGGGTCGGAAGTACAGTTAACCATTTTCCTTACTGTCCATTCAAAGCTGTCACCACCTGTTGATTCCCCGAGGATGACCGCGCGCAGGCGGCCTTGGAACGGCTCGTTCCACAACGCATCGAGGCACCCACTGGTTACCATATCTACGGGCATGCTCAGCTCCTCGCCAATTACGATGAATTTACTACTGTCCGTCCTTTCTTCTCGCTCATTGAATAGTGACCAAGCTTGGTTTTTGAACGACCGCACAAAATCCCAATTCCCGATGTTGTTGACAGAATCTAGCCGAAGGCCATCAACCCCAAAGTCCGTCATCCAGCGGGTGAGATGGGTCTTATGAAAGGCCCAGGATGGGGCCAGGCTTTTCGTTTGTCCATTCTGGGGGTCGTACGTGTTTATGGCTTCGATATAGCGCCAGCTCTGGCCGCCATACCCGTCTCTCAACACGCCGGGGTTTGAATGTGATTGATACGAGTCTGGGTTGCCTCGCTCGTCACTCGGACGCAAGTGGAACTGGTAGAAGTTGATATAACCATAGGGATCATGCCCAAAAGCCATGACAACATCAGTGAGAAATCGAATATTCCGGGCATGGATAGTGTCAACCAGGCCAATTAGTTCCGATGAGGTTCCAAGATCGAAATCTGGCGCCAGATAGTGAGCCGTTGCATATCCCCATTCATCAGTGGTTTTGGAATCTGCGGCCGGGAGAAGCTCGAGGGCATTAATCCCCAGATCAGCCAGCAACGCCTCATTCTTGACAACGTCCAGGGTACTGAAGCGATCGCCTGGCGAGCTGAGGTCAAATAGGGCCTGGACGTCACGAAAAGTACCCACATCCACAAGTGGGCCACGGGAATCTGTCCCTTCCTTGACCCATGAGGTAGGCAGCTCGTATATGACGAGGTGGCTGTTCCCAGGCATATTACCCATGTCAGTCTTCTGGGCGATAGCTGGTTCCGTGCCTTCGGGGTCGCAAGGCCAGAGTTTTCCATCTCTCAATTTTATGACTGAGGATGGTTGTTCCCAATCGTCGGTACCTTGGACAAGCCCTTTCCTGTAGTCGACAGTGTAGGCCAAGGGGTCGGTGACGAGCATCTTTCCTCTGCTTTCTGGGGAAGTATCGTCCACTTCGAACCAATAGTGGTACACCCCTTCAGAGATTCCCAGATCTGCATCAGTAGGATCCAGTTCCCAAAGGTCGAGAGTCTGGTTCTTGACCAATGGGTGGCGACCTTGTTGGTTGAAAGAGGAAGATGCAGTGTCGTATGTACCAAGGACTAGCTGTGGCGGAGTGCTCCCAAAATCACGGCCAGGAGCCCAGAGCAAGAATTTCTCCCTTCGGCGATCAAGGAGATCAAAATTATACATTGTTTGAGCCATCATAGCTGTGAGGACTGAAGTTGACATATGAGAAATTAAAGGCCCGCTGCGGGCAAGCTTGCTCTCTTAAGACGTTGTGGCATAATCACCATCAGCTGAAGACACGCTTATGCCAAGAGTGAGTTGATAGCTGAGAGCTGAGCCACCGCCAATAGCAAAGGTGTGGCAACCGATTGGAAGGGTTGCACAGAATGATGAATATTACTCCCCAAAGCTCTTTTCAGCTTTGCATTGACCAACCATCGCGCAGCATGACTACTAGACTGACTAAAGATTTTCGAGGAGATACAGGATGCTGGTTCAACTGTCTAAGTACATGCCATATCCATCGTCCATAGATCTGCGCAGGTACTTATATAGGGGCTTTTCCCTCTGTATATTGACATATCGTATTCCGCTCACTGTCTCCAATCCGTTTTCTCGAATCAAGGCGTCATAGGAAAATTGGATTAAATCAACCACTACGGACATTGCTGAGACAGACACCAGGCAAGGCTCCTATAAGAATTTGCAATTATCATAATGATACCCGACTGCAGCTGAAATAGCCTAATGAAGGAGCGAGTCGACCGTTGTTAGCTCCAATCGAGCCTAGTTAGCCTATTAAGTTGGTTGGTTGCTTTGCCATGCACGAAACCGAGAAGACGTATGAACTTATTCGCGATCTCTATGGGTCAAATGATCGAGGCTAGTTGGATTGGTTGGTTATGTACTTGATGAGGCTGGCAATCATGATGTGTAGCTTGTGGAATCATGAAGCTGAGACGATGGGGTCAAACTCGTCCGATCCTTAAATTGTCGGCCCGCATTTCGATCTCCGTAGCCATGTTGGGCCCCGTTGAGGAGGTAATGGGGCCGCCCCATAAGGCATATTTTAGCCGACCTAGATACATCCGCATGGAGGAAGAGCCAGGTAGAACGAGGATTACGCTGCTGCGGGCTCAATGACCCGTGTCATACTTATCCAACTAGTGGCCCTTTCATGGCTCCCATCCACACTGGAATAATACGTATTCGGGGCTTGGGGTTTTGCTCGCCAACTTGAGTGGATGAATGCTCCCAAACATGACGCGCGGGTGAGGTGTTTTAATATACCGGTCCTTTACTATGCCGTCGGCAACACTCCTAGAAGGTGTGCTTGCAAAGGGCGGGATCCGCGGGTTCGGGTCCGCGGCTCGAAAACAAGCCCTCTTTCGCGGATGATTACCCCGCTTGCTGCACTTCGTATGGCCTTTCACTACCACTTCGTTTGTGACGGGTAGTTAATTCTGGGTTCGTCGCACCATCTAAGGCACCGGGGGGCAAATAGAAAATGGCTTCAGACCGTTCCCTAGAAACGGCTTCCCACGTGAGTTACACGATGATCATATCCCCTTTGGGCAACGCATCAAGGACTGCACGCAGAGGCACCGGCACAGACAGTGCACTTCACACTAACCTCCACCAACCAGGAACGCGCGCCTTCAGCGACAAATGCATCTGTGAGCAGCCAAAGTTCTACCAGTCTATCTAACCGTATTCCGTCGGGCTATACAATCCCGGACCCAGCATCCGTGGAGGAGCATGGCAGGACCTTCAACGCTTATCGGGAGGGCAAGTACTTCCTACCTAATGACGCTCTGGAACAGGAGCGTCTTGACTTGGCCCATGACATGTGGCGCCTGATAATGGATGACGATCTGTCCTGGGCTCCGTTCGAAGACGAGCCTGTCAATGTGCTAGACATAGGAACTGGCACAGGTATATGGGCCATCGAATTTGCCCAGCAGCATCCTGCATCTCACGTAGTAGGTACCGATATCAGCATGATTCAACCTCCTCCAGAGAGCATCCCTTCAAACTGTTCCTTTGAGCGGGATGATGTAGAGGAAGAGTGGGTGTTTGACCGGGTATTTGATTACATCCATCTACGGGCCATGCTTACATGCTTCAACGACCACGTGGGAGTTCTACAGAGAATATACAACAACCTCCGGCCTGGGGGTTGGGTCGAGTACCACGAATACCTCCCGGAGATATTCGGCAAGGATGATGTCTCCCAACAAGCTATGGAGACCTCAGCAGTATTTGAATGGTCTGAGAGAGCCGTGCGAGGAGCAGCACGGTTCGGTCGAGACATGAAGATTGCACGTCAGTATAAGCAGCTGTGAGTCCTCCTTGGTCCCACACCGTCTTACTTGCGTCGAGCCTTTCCGAGCACGATACTTCACAAACGGTGTCCAAACGTCCGCAACTGTTCGGAATTTGTTGACCTAAATCGCAGGCTAATCAATAATGGTTTCGTCGATGTCGTTGAGAAGTGAGTGCGGACACCAATATCGTCTATTGACAGAGATGCAGCCACTCACTCACAGGACACAGGAAAGTTTTAGCACCAAATAATCCGTGGCCGACTGATCCTAGGCAACGCCGGATCGGACAGTACATGCAAGCAAACACGCTGGAGCTTCTAGGAGCTGTCTCCATCAAGATGCTACAAGGCGATGGCATGACCATGGAGCAGATAGAGGAGTACATACCTCGCGTCCGGGAAAGCGTACTCGATCCTAGCCTTCACCTTTATTCCACCATGTATATCGTGTACGGGCGGAAACCATTTGAGGCAGAGAACACAGTTGACCTCGACGATCCAGACAAACACAAGCACGTGGATTCTGCGCAGGTCATTAGTGGAACGTCAGTCTCAGAAAGGACTCCGCATAGCACAGAGGAGGTATTCTCCTTTCCGCAGCCCCAAGTAGAGATGATTAAGGAGAAGACGAAGGGTGATGAGGAGGAGGAGGCAACAGTGCCGCCAGCGATTGTGACTACAAGTGACGAGCAAGCGACATTAGAAGAGCCAGAAAAAGCCACGAAGTCTGGACTGGAGGAGACTACTCCTCTCACTGAGGCCCTCGCAGGAGCCTCGCAGGAGGTGTCGAAGGTTAAAATTAAACCTGTAAAAACTGCGCAATCGTCTATATGAAAGCTTCTGACAAGAGACATCTAGAGCCAAATAGGGACATGCAGCGACGTTAGCCTCAGCAAGCAGCAACGATGAGTGCAGATACTATTTGTAGAGGCTATCTTTGAGATGGTGAAAGGAAACATAGCCGAAGAATCTCAATCGAGTATTGCACCCGCATGGCATGTATGCGTTCGGTTCTCCAATATGAATAAATATGAATACGACAGTGTACAAATGATTGTCTTAATTTTCCAACTTGCGTACACTTAGTACTGACCCAAGTTAGTGTTTACCTTTCGGCTCTCTCTGTCTCCCCTTTGTTTCCGGATTAAAAAAATATAAATTGTTGAGTTTCCATTGAAATCTGATGACAACCTTTGCCTAATTTGCTCAGGGTCAAGGTGGTGTCGCACGGCGGATTTCAGTATCCCAACTGCGTAAGAGCACGAGCGCTAGACCGTCCACATTGTTGCCCTGGACTCGGGAGAGGTACCGGGATAAAACTGATGGCTACCGGTCTTGACGGAGCAGCCGAGCCTGGCAGCCACTAATCCGTGATCGCGGCCACCTAGTCACGTAAACGCGGGGGATGATTGGCTCAGGGTATCATATAAGCCAATAGCTGCTTAGAACCTCCACAGGCGGTGAAACAGTGGACTCAAAAATCTTGGATGAGTTAAACGCGAGGGGCTCGCCGGCGGGCACGCATGGCGCGCTGTTTCGCATTCAAAAACGATGGTATTATCTTGTAACTTTAGTTGGAGATGACAGGTACGTCTGTCTACCTAGGTAGTCATAGTGCTCAAGTAGTTGTCTAGAGAGTCGAGGCTTGTATTTGTTGCTTTCTTTCATGGAAACTGGTGTTTTGTCACAGGCGATACATATCTGTTAGTACTGTAAGTTGACAGCGCAGTCCTAGGATCCCCTCCCCCCTCCCCCTCCCCCTCCCCCAACCATTCCCTCCTCAATTGCCTGGTGCTTGACCCAATGACGCCCGCCGGAACCCCACGATGAGGATTGGTGTTTTGGTATTGCCCACATAGTTAACAAAGAAAGCTTAAGGAAGCTCGTTGTGGTAAGTCAAAGTTTTGTTAGTGCCAGGTGCAGAAGGTTTTTCTTGTCCCTCCGACTTTGACAGGGGGACTTTGGTTGGCTGAATTGATCATGCATCCCTCCGTCCATCACACCAAGCGGTGCAAGTACAAAAACAAACAACAATAACAAAAGCGTAGCGCTTTACGTCCTCCCCGTTCATGCATTCAACGCCTTTCTGCATTTCCCCAATTGGTTGCGCATCGCCTTCTCGCGCTCGTCTTTTTTTTTTTCTATATTTCTTTTTTGCACTATCGGTGTGCTCTGTAGAATTTTTTTCTTTTATTCTGATTTATCTGAGTACGAAGCAGAATCTTGGACAAACCACACGTTGTGTCCCTGTCTTTCGCGCGCCCTCGCACCAGACCGCGGGGAATCTGTTTGATTGATTCGTTGCGGGGCCTGTAATATCGCAGACCCCAAAAGGATCCCAGCTCATCGGCATCGTCTGGACCTCCGCGCAAGAGGTTTCGCAAAGGCCAGTGGCCAGCACTGGGGATTATCTCCTTGACTCACTTTGGACCCTAGGTTGTTTTCCTACTTGCCACTCCATATTTCATTCTTTTGCTACTTTTTCCCTATCGATTCCCTGCCGGCAAGCTAGATTGCTCCCCAAACCTGAAAACACTCCCACGACGAGGATATATTAAACGAAAGCCACCAATCCGCAGAGCCAGCCGGCCTCACGATATTATTTAATCATGGCGGACCGGAGCTACGATGATAGCAACGAAGCGCTGGATCCAGAGCTCCTGTATACGAAGGAATACTGCATTGGTGGTGGAAGCTTTGGTAAGGTGTACAAAGGGTATGATAGCACCGGGCGCTTCGATAAATTCCCCTCCATAATAGCTCAGAAAGCAAGCAGGAGTCGATGAATTGGTTAGATTGACGACTGATTGATCTTCAACAGGGTTGAAAAGCGGAGCGGTGAATCCGTAGCGATCAAGATTATCGACATAGAAAGCGCCGAAGACGAAGTCGAAGATATCATACAGGAAATCGCAATTCTTTCGGAACTGCAATCACCATACGTTACCAAATACTATGGATCTTACGCCAAGGGCGCTGAGCTGTGGATTGTTATGGAATATTGTTCCGGGGGCAGCTGTGCTGACCTCATGAAGCCCGGCATGATCGGAGAAGACTACATTGCTATTATCATCCGCGAGTTGTTGCTAGGACTTGAGTATCTCCACGCGGACAAGAAACTCCACCGAGATGTTAAGGCCGCCAATGTCCTCCTCGGAGCCAGTGGTCAGGTTAAATTGGCCGATTTTGGCGTTTCTGGCCAGCTCTCGGCCACCATGACGAAAAAGAACACATTCGTGGGTACCCCCTTCTGGATGGCTCCCGAGGTGATCAAGCAGTCTGGCTATGATCACAAGGCCGACATCTGGTCATTGGGCATTACCGCGCTTGAGCTTGCGAATGGGGAACCTCCATATGCCGATATCCACCCCATGAAGGTTCTTTTCTTAATTCCAAAGAACCCTCCGCCGAGGCTGGAAGGCAACTTCACGAAAGCTTTCAAGGACTTCATTGAGCTATGCTTGCAACGTGATCCCAAGGAGCGCCCCTCAGCCAAGGAGCTGTTGAAGCACCCGTTTATTCGCCGCGCCAAAAAGACTACCTATCTGACTGAACTGATAGAACGTTACAACCGCTGGAGGGCCACACACAAATCTGAAGATGACGAGAACCTTGACGACGGTGAAGAGCGACCTCGACCTAGAGAAGCGGTGAATGAGGACATGTGGGACTTTGGTACCGTTCGATTAGTAGGCGACAGGGGTGGGCTAGTGAATCGGCCTGGTCTGAACCCCATGGATGATTCCTCAAGAAACGCCCGAGCATCTAGGCCTATGGATGGTGATTATGGAGAGCGGCTCAGGGCTTCCTCTCCGAGCAAGATCCAGGACTTCGCCAATATGTCTGGGCCTACCACACTAAAGGCGCCTGGCACACCTAACGGCACCGCACGACAGGCATCACCGCAGCGGAAGCCTATACCTGGAAGCACTCCTTCGTCACCTACCAAGGTGCCTCTCCCGGTATCGCCCCAAAAGCAGTTTCAGGACCCAAATACCCCTAGGCCCACGGCGAAGCAGATGCACCCTGGGTCCACCATGGCCTCTGCAGACTTTGACCGTGCAGTCCAGGAGCAGTTACAACGTGACATGAATCAGCTGAATATCACCCCTCTTGCACCCCTTCACTACAGCAACCCACCAGCAGCCCTAACACCTAGGGCATCGCAGTCACAACTGCATCCGCAGCAGAGAGTTAGCTCAAAAGTTGGACCCCTAGTAATCCCCGAGATTCCACCTTTCCGCGGCACGCCCAACCAGACTCCAGTATCCAAGACCCCCAGCCAGCAACTTCTTCACCATATTCCCGCGGCGTTCCCGTCAAAGGCGCAGCCAAAGCAACAGCCACCAACCCCAGAATCATTCCCTTCCCCTGCGCCGGCGAACCCTAATGGTGAATTAGATGCTCTGAACGACGTCATCTTCCCTGCCTTGGAGGAAGCATTGAAGCGCCGACAGATCCGTCTCCAGCAGCTCTACCGTAATGAAAAAGTCATCACGCCCCAGAGGCAACGAGCAGAAGCGGCGCACGACAAAATCAGGAAGCACGTGTACAAGCTTGCGAACGTTTGCAAGGAAATTGATAGGCTGGATAAGAGCGAGCCCGTAGGTATGGGAAGAGAGGTCGGCACTTTCCTGGAGGGCTTGTTGGAAGAGATTCTCGTGCGCGTTGAGCCTCTCGATGAGGATGAGATCATGTGAAAAGAATGATAGACATGTCCGGCAGGCCGTGTTTGACGAATGCCACGCCTGCGAGTTTTTGGCATGGCTTGGGAAATGGGATACGAGAATGAAAGGAGCATCCATTCCGGCAGGTGGGATGAGCGTTTACATGATAGCTTTTGATGTCCACATACCATTGGCGGTATGGTGTTGTATTATACCCGTCAAGTTACGATTCCACGCAACATGAATTTGATCATATGTCATACGTACAAAATCCATTGGCCGCTTTTTCTTTCATGTCCTGGCATATATAGGTTCCGTATGTACCTTGGACCATACGTCCTTCCCTCTGAGAGATCTACCACGAGCAGTTGTCGTACGCTGCAGAGATGCACAGTTATCATAGGCCACGCAAAAATGCGACCCGCCTACTGCTGTACCCTGCTGAGACCTAACTAGGTACATCATGGCGTCGAGCGTCGCGCGTCAAAGTCTTTGGTCTTGGGGCCCAGAGGGGGTGCAACCCCCTTCGCGGTATAGCAACAAGGAATTTTATCTGGCATTCGAGCTAGGCTGACGGCTCTACATTTTTGTGAGGTCCTGGCGACGCCGCACTAGCAGACAGTAGCTTCAACAACGGGGAGAAAACCACCAATGTACATTGATAGGGCAGCACGATCTAGCGGTTAGGTATTGTTCCTCCGTAACAACCTGGACTAAGAAATTCAGCATACAGATCACCCCGACGAAGGAGACGGATAAGAATGCAGCTCGTTATTCGTGGGGTTAGGTTACATGAGTTCCCACATACATATGTCTATCGGATACCAAGCTGTTACTTAGCTGCATCCTTACCTCAAGGGTATGTTTATATCATCATGAACGCAATTGGCTACACAGGAGAGGGGCGAGAGGGGAATAGTGCCTCTTGAATCGTACGAAAACATTCCTTTTTGTAGCGAACACCAGATCACTATCTGCTGGAGCTCTACCCTACCACCTTGATTGAGCAATACAAACGTGGGTGCCATACCTTTCTCTATCCCATCAACCTCCCAGCACCAAACCATTTCCATCAAGATTGGCAGCAACACCTGAAAACCTGTTTCCTTGGTAAAAGACCAGTTTATCTAACCGTCCCTCCATACCGGACATGGATCCATGTTCTTTGAAGACTCAAAAGGATTAAGGCTAACCCAGATCATTTCTCCAGCGGGCGTATGGAGTAATGTTGTTATGTAAACCACACTGGGCTGGTTCATGCTTCAACACTATGTATCCCAGGACTGAGAGGCAGAAATGGATAATTCTGCCGTGGCGTGGTTGCACGGAAGAAAAGATAGGTAAATTCGTAAGGAAAGCACAAATGAATGAGATGCACGAAATGCAGCAGCATAAGGCGAAACCAGGAGCCGAAACCATTAGGCGAACAAGCATAAGAAAATGACTAACGCCCGGAACACCAGAACGCTAGACTCCAATATGCAGATGACGGCATTTACTATAGGAGAGAAAAGTGTTAATATTGGCATTGCTAGTTTCACTTCGAAGCGCTTACCTGGCTAATGCCGCCCGGAGGTGGGGCCTGTCCAGCAGCACCGAAACCGGGCCCGGCGAAAGCGCCGGGGCCAGGAGGGCCTTGAGGGCCGCCGGGCGGACCAGGAGGAGGCCAGTAGTGGGGGGGAGGTGGCGCAGGTCGGTACGGGGTGCCAACGCCGGAGTTATTCTGAGAACGGCCCCAGGAAAGACGGACTCGTGAGTTCCCGATGGGATATCCTTGCATCTGGTTGATGGCCATTTCAGCAGCATGACGATGAACGAATTGCACGAATCCACAGCCCTTTCCAGGAGGAATCTTAACATAGGTGATTTCCCCGAAGCCTTGGAAAAAGGAGCGGAGTTCGTCCTCAGTAACATAGCCCGAAAGCCCACCCACAAATACAGTGGTATTGTTAGGGTCGGTAAACTGATTCATGACCATGGGATTGAAACCTCCACCGCCCTGCTGGAAGCCATAACTCTGCTGCTGTTGCATCCACGGGGTGGCCATGCCACCAGGCTGGGGAGCAGGAGGCGGTGGGACCATCTGGTTGGCACCATAGTTCTGGTACTGACCTCCCTGGTGACTTCTAGATGTCATTAGGTATTTAATCATGAAGGGGTTACAAAATTCAAACTCACCTGTTCTTGGGCGTGGCCGGGGAGACACGCATAGGTCTGTTCCCACAATAAACACCCTGCATCTCGACCAAAGCCCGCTGCTGATCCTGCTCATTGGAAAACCTGACAAAGCCATAGCCACGAGACTGACCAGTTTGTTGATCTGTCATGATCTTGGCAGATTTGCAAGATGGGAATCGAGCTTGGAAGAGGGCAACCAAAACAAATTCATTAACCTCGTGGCCAAGGTCGCCCACAAAAATCGAGTATTCGGGACTACGATCATCACGACGGTCTACCAGACCACCGCCTGACGCCCAGTTAAGACGGAAAACCCTGTCCGTGTTTGGGACGGGAGATCCGTTTAATTGAAGAGCCTTCTGCGCGGCCTCAGGAGACGAAAACTCAACGAAACAGTAGCCAGCATTACTTGCAATTGTTAGCCGGCAAAACGGTAGCGGCCAGGATTCAGCATTTAGGCTTACCCAGAGTGACGATCTCGAATAATCTTTACTTGGACTTGCTCGTTCATGGAGGATGCGTAGATAGAGCGAATAAACTGCTCATCCATCCACCCAGCCAATTCACCCATCCTGGACTGGTCAGCATTGTAGCACATCAACCAATTGAAAATAGTTAGAGTCCATGGGCTCAATAACAGAGATCAACCTACCAAAGAGTTTGACGAGCAGCTTCGGAAGACGGAAAGGCGGCATTGGCTTCGCCACTGGCCTGACCATTGGGAGGCAGAGAGTTCAGACCAGGATTGCCCTGGGAGCCGTTATCTCCTTGGGACCCAGATCCATTAGAGGGAGGCTTTCCATTGAATGGGTTGAAGTTGTCCATGATGCTGAATTCGAAGCACTAGGGTAAATGTTAGCTTATTGTTCTTTTTGCATAGAGTTTATTAACAGCTTTCCCATGAGTGCAACAAGGTGACAGGGAATCAAGGACTCTTGCGTTTATAAGAAAAATAATGGGACATGCATCTGCCCGTGCATACAGTATCCTATTGAAGGAAGAGGCGAAATAAAATGCTGTAATATCTGAAGCGAGAAAATAAGACCAAAGTTGGGCGAACTTACAGGTGAGGAAAATAAAGTGAAGGGTGCTGATGCAGTGAACTGTGCCCAGTCTTAGGGCAGGAAAACACGAGGCGTGAATTTCACAAAAAAGTTTCTACATTAGATATCAGTTAGCAATCATCAGGCGAGCTACCACTCTTTGAGGAGATTGTAATAATTCAAGTAGTCCCGACGGCCTATCATCTCATCCAAGTAATACGAAAACAGCGAGTATTGAAAATGGATATATAGGTATTTTCAGGCTTGTTATGATGAATTGAGGCCACACCAGGCTGCATGACAAGGGAATGTGTGAACGAATGCAGCTAAATCTCGTCTGAGAAGATCAAAGATGGAGACCTCGGTTTGCATAGCTGCAGCTCTTGTATCGCCAAAAATATTGTGGATGTTGGATATTGTTGGTCCATAGAGCCGGCGGAACCACGATTCCACGTGGAGAGTAGTGATGTGGTAGGGCCATGCCAGTGCCGTTCAAATCAACAGGCTCAGGAACTTACTTACGAATATCCAGTCCCACACAACCTGGAGAGACAAGGAACAAACGCCTACGCCCCAAGATATTTTTGCCTGAATGCAATAGAGAACGTATAACGTTAGACAGCTCAAGCCAGTCTAAACTTTTCCGATTCGCCGGACCGTAGGTCAGAGTAACGTGTGATGTAAAGAGACTGTGAAAGCAGACGTCAAGTCGTGATTCTTTTATCAATACAACGACTGTCAATAATACCTAAACCTAAAGAGGGTAAAGAAATTAGCACACCCGCGCGGCAGTTGGGAAATTCAGTCAAGTGCTCGAGCCCCATAAGCCTGTAAGTAAAAATTTTCCCTCTACAGAATAGCGCGCACCACTATGTCTGTCCAGTAGGGCGCTTCAATCCGCCGAAAAGGGAAACAGATCATAGGCACATGTATGGTGATGATAAGAGCAGCAGGCTTCCTGCTTGCTGCAAACTCAGTCCATGGGAAATTGCTCCATCAAGTGGTGCTATGTAGGAACCGAAACAAGGAGCACAGCATGCGACATGTTGAGCGCGGTTCCCCTTGGGCATAAATTGGAAGCTAGACGAATCTCCTGGCAACGAGTACTGAAAATACCAGGTCTCTCGGAATCGGTTCTCCATTGCTTCAAAAGTGAAGTCCACAACGCAAGCACACAGTTCCCGTAAGCGTGGACAGAACAGAACCAATCGACTCAGTAAAGTTGGAGCCCGTCGTATGTTGTCCAGGATTGGTGCGGAAAAGAGCTGGTATGGCGAATTCTCGCGTCTCGTATCAAGTCCAAGAATAGCCTTCTTCCATTTAACTGTTCTACTAAATCGTAGATCAAGCATAACAGAAAAATCTATTCCCAGAGGTAACAGAGAAACGTCGTCCCATACATGAAATGTGATAATAACAGGAAGAGCCTGAAACTCCGTGGTTCGTACCGGATAACGTCGCGAATATATTTGACGGTGATCATGTGGCATTGTGTATCCAAGCAGCTCCAAGTGAAATGTGGCCACTCGAGGGATGAGCGCAAGTATCTCCCTTGAATGCTGTGCACAGTGTGCGACAGAGGGCTTAACCGGACAGGAATAAGATGCTCAAGCAACACCACATTGTCAGGTTGAATTGTTTATGTATTGAGGCGAGACCAAAGGATGATTTGAGAAACAATCGACGAGTTGGCGTTAATGTTCAAGTTGCGCGACGGTAGTGCGGGGCATGACATCCACGCCATTTAAGTATTGCGAAATATCTCCCCCAATAAATGGACCATATGTGATTCCAAAAAGTTCGTGTCTTTACTGGCTCGCATTGTCCAGGTAAAATAAAATCGGTTACATGTGGTGGTTGCAACGTGTTCCAGAGAGGGATGGTATCGAGTGAGGCTAGCTATAGGGCAGGGCCCCGCGGCAGTAAACCATGAAGCTTGACGAAACAGGACAGATGCAGCTCAAAGCTACCATGAATCTGCATCACGGCAATTGCGCAAAATATACGGAGATCCGACCGGAGCTCGAGCATTCGTTGACACTGATCAAGGGTTATGAGAGAAAAGAACTTACTTTTGGGCACCTAGCAACACCTATACCTTGTTGGTCATACAGCCGCAAGAAAGCAGTAGAGCACACAAGCGCCGTCACAAACACCCGCAAGACCCAAGGAACACCGAAGGTAGATGGTTTTTGCAAATGAACACAAGAGACGTTCCTTATTCTTAATGACTCCCAGAGCTGGCGTTGCGCAAGTTGGACCGATGATGGAAAGACCCGCCAAGAGACCAACTAAGATTTTTTTTCACTCGCGACGAAATTGCGGGAGACAACGGACGGGCCCGGATACTGAGAAGGGCCGCGCACAAAGAAAACGACCAGACAGGAAAGGATGCTCCTTGCAAAACGCACGCAACGAATTCGAAGTAGCGGACCAACGGGAGATGGTAAATAGGGGAATTAAGGATGGGGGGTGCAGGAAAAGGAGGGAAAAGAGGAGAAGAAGAGAGAGTGTGTGGGAAGAAACAGCAAGAAACAAAAGCAGACGCAGACAACGATGGCGCCGGTTCGTTTGCGTGTGGTGTGGAAAAAAAGATGAGGGAATGGGGATCGGGTGGAGGAGACAAGACTTGACTTTGGGCTAGCATGACAAGGATGGCAGAGGCTCCGCAAAAACTCTGAGCGCCGCTAGTACATTTAGTACAGGCCTGGCGCGACTCGTCGTACTACGTACAGAGGAGTGACAAAGAAGCAAAGTCCCCCTGCATCCAAGTTCCACCAACTGAGTGCCATAGGGTTCTGGAATAAGCAAAGTCTATCCAGGGTCTCCGAGTTTCTAGGCACGATTTAATCGTGAGCGCCTTCCCCCCCAAGCGGATCGAGTAGAAGATAAGACAGCCAGAGACACTTGCTTAAAGTCTCATCCACATGGGGATGGGTTCTCTCCAAAGAAGTCTTCCTCATAATTGGGCGACCTCTAGTAACTCTAGGATGGTTTAAGTGAGGCGGTGGGTGCCACCTACTTTGCCCCTCTGCATCGTCTGTTTGCCCGAAACACATCATCGACGGCAAAGCTGACTAACTAGCACCTCTGCCTAAGGGGGGAGCAGAAAAAACTAGGAAGCTCGTGTGCAATGGCAGTGCCGGCTGGGAGTGGAGAATGGAGTAAGATCGCGCGCGTCCATGCTGCGGGCAGTGGGAAGGGGGAAAGCCCCATTAATTTCTAAATGGATGACAATTGACGACAACTTGATCGGAGACCTCTCCCTGTTTGAAAAATGGAGCTTGGGGGGTGGCTCCAAAAAACCTGCCCCTACGTTTGGTGACCTTAAAGCTGGTTTGGTTCGGTTGTTGGCTCGCCTCAAGTGAGAGACGACGATTTCCTAAGCTGCTAGGTAGCTTCAGAACCCTCTTTCAATGGAGAGGGGGGGGGAAAAAACCCCTGGGACTGAGCTGTACGTATTTACACATGGAACGGCGTTCCTCACCTAGTCCTTGAGCTTTCCATCGCCACCCCAGGGAAAAAAAAAAAAAAAACCCCCGGGCAACTTAATTAAGCCAGATCAGAGGCGCCGTGCTGAGTTGAGAGCTGAGCTGACCAGGAGCATCTTCCATTCCGTCGTCAACGTGAAAAGCAGTCAGCAAGCGAGCTGTCGTTTAAACCTCGCAAGTCGTGCCTGCATGAATGAATTTGTGCAAAACATATATACATATATAATTGGTTGATTGAATAATTCAGCCTTTCAAATCCAATGGAATGGTCAATGTAGGAGAAAAAAGTCCAATGATCAATCAACAAGACTACGGTGCTGACATGAAAAGACCACGGCGGACGCATGCCATACGTAGTAGTAATAAACAGTACATCCTTTTGGTTACAGGCTGAGCTATACCACATTTGGTAGGCTTTAGCTCCGCCATAACCGAAACAATGCCATAATTTCCTCATCTGTGCTCGTTAGGTCTCCGCTCAACAGTAGAAGCATATATACTCCATTTATGTTTTCTATTGGCCGAACTCCCGCAACAGCCAGGAAGGCTGCATGCTGAGGTTTTTCCTCGCAGTGTTTTTTTTGGGGCACTGGTGCGTTGGGTATCACTGGAAAGTTTAGCAACCGCGTCGCTGCCAAGAGTCTGAGGTACCCTTTTATCGGCTTTAAAATCGAGCGCGATTCTCCACCCGAGCACCTACCAAACAAGGACCAACTGTAATGTTTTAAAGCCCTGCTTGCATGAGAATTTACGTATTATTATAAATAATTTTCGTACTTGCCGATGCCCATATTCTAGAAGTGTCGATTGATGGCGTTTAGAATTATTTGATCGGATCTATTTCCATAGCTTGGCAAGGGCCAGAGTACTCAACTCCTGTTGGGTAGCATGAACTCCTGGCCATCCGCTAGGCGCTGTCAACGAGCTTGACGTAAGCTTCTTTTTCCCCTTCCAAGCTCTCGGTCGGGCAGCATGTTCACTCTGAAAGGGCGGTACATCATTATCGGGTGTCTCCCAGACGCATGATCTAATGCTTCCCAAACTACTTGTCCAACATTCAGTCGCATAAGTTCATCCAACATTACTCAGCTCAATTGTTAGGGACTTTGCATGACTTGACCAATTTCTCAATCGTGCCCAGCTGCTGCCGCGATTCATACCATGCCATTCCAGGGGGGGTGTATCCGGAAGAAGAGGCTCGAATCAGAACTTGGTCTTCGGCCCCGGAAATGCGACGATCTGCATGACCCCTGTCGAGGTTGATCGCTAGGGGGTTGACGTGACGTGATGCTGATTTCCGGCATGAGCTCACTATTAGGAAGAGAGGGTATTGTGGGCGGAAAAGAATATCTGAAGTACACCCGAATCGCAGCAAGTGATCAGTGAGACCATGGAATTGAATGTCTTGGTCAATACAACAAGGCAGGAATTCGACTACCTGGTACAATCCGAATTGTCCATTTAGGCTCACGGATTTGCGCTCCACGCAGATTGGGAATAGCTCACCTATGCCATTTTGAGAGGGTGTTGATTTATCCATCGGGATATATAAGATATACGTATCGTCTACCCTGTTCACAATCTCGTCCGATGGAGATGCCAGATCATCGGCCAGCAGCTGTCTAAATCGCACTCCAAAATAAACTACGAGCGGTTCCACGAATATGTCAGGGAGAAGGGAGCATATGAAGGTGGTTCTGCTCGTGGTTACATACGTAACAAGAGTGACCAGGCATGCACTCTCTAGACGTTGGACATCGATTAAGACGTGATTTGTCCAAGCGTCAAATTCCTCTTCTTGGATCGTTTCTGTTGGTGCGAGGGAAAGTATCGTGGTACTTGGCAATACAAGTGCTTAATGTGCCTCAAAATGAGCTTCCAGTCCGCGTTGGCAGGATGGGAGATGTCTGATATGATTGCTCAGCTTCCTGCAGATAGTTTGCAGCCGGTATTGGGTAGTGTGAGGCCTGGCGATTGACGAGCGGTTTCCCCTTTCGCCCCTCCCTCCCATGACCGATGCGTGCTGCAACTACTAAAACTGTCTAGGTAGCCACCAGCACGCTAAACGCTTACTTGCATGTTACGCCGGTCATTGCCCCAGTCACCAGTAGGTTGAATCGGCTGCGACGATGACTGCGCAGATGCGTGACAAGAGCAGCTAAAGAAGGAAGCACATAAATCCGTGAGGCCAAAGCGAATCTTTCCGACGCCTGAGTCTTCCTAAGGTGGCCACCCTCTTGGATTAAAATCCCCAGGTGAGATATGATGCAACAAGTTCAGGTTACATGCACCTACACGTGACGTGTGCACGCGTTTTGCGGCAATTGACTTAAATTCCCATCACTCTCAGCATCAGGATTTCATGGCAGGATTGGGGTACTTGTGAAATACAGAAGAGACAGCTCCCAGATGTTGACCTCCCTACGATTTGGCTTTTTCGTAAAATTAGTGCCTTTGTTACATATAGATCACACACACCCTCGCCATGTTAGTTTCGACGCTCAGATTGAGGCGGCCATATTCGTTCCAGCCTTGTAAATCTCGAAAGTTCATTGGCAATGCAAGCTGAACCGCTGTTTGAGCGCGAACGATCGTGCCATTACCGTGGAGATCGGTTCTCTTGGCACTCCCTTCCCAAAAATGGACGAGATAATTCGGCAATTGAGAGACGAAACGTTCTAAGAGTCGCATCAAGACCATCGTCAAGCACATCGATTGAAAATTGCACATTCTATCCAAAGTTCACGTAGTTCAAAGAGCTGCGAATATAACTGCATCAAAACTCCTGAGTTCAAGTTTTACATGACCTAAGATGCAAACGGTTGACTCTAGGCAGTTGCAAGGCATATGGAGTCGTGGCAATAACCTCTAAGTTAGTGTAGAGTGTTGACGCTCGTTGGAGTTGGACAAACGTAGTCTGACCTGGCGCGCCCCACTTCAACGCTCAGGATGCGCTTGGTATCTTGTCTTCACCACAATGAGGTACATCTAACGTCAGATCAATCGCCAATGGCCTCTAGTGGCCAGCATTGTGCCACATACCTATGCAAATATGGAATATCTGCATCACGTTCGCTATTGGAAGTTCAATCGGATGGTGACAAAACAGCACAGCGGCAAATCCTGATAAAGCCAAGAAATGAACAAGAATTGGAAGGCCTGCTGAAGCAGCCACAAATCCTTACAGCCACCTGTGGCGCGAGAGAATGGGGCAATGCACGATAGGCAGTTAGACTCGTCGACAGCTGTTGACGTGGGCCGCTGATGGCTATTTGGCCTGGACTTGGTGCCGCCACTCCATTTGTGTTGCCTCACTGACTGACAGCGAGCACACCATATCGCTATAAATGAGAAGAATCGTGGCCATCTTCTTGTTTGTGTAAAGTCTCTAAACATTTTCAATAAATGTGTACCGCAGTAACCCGATTTGCCCCTCACCTTTGTACCTCGTCCAACCATCCGAGCCACTACGATGGCATCATCTTCGGAAGCTGCAGGCCAAAAATCGGTAGCAAACATACGGTTCAAGATCGCCAACGCCTCGGGCGATGAGCACAAACTAAGTGAAGCTCTTGGGGCCCTGCTTGTTCCTCTTCTTGACAAAGCTGGAAGTCCGCACAGAGGTGTTCGAGATGCGGTAAGACCTCCGTTCTGTTTAGGGAAAATTAAAACCAAAAAACTGACAGATGCATTAAGGCTTTTCAGGCGTACATCAGTGTTACTAAACTGGTTCAGCCACCGAGGTAAGTCCTGCCACCCAGGAATCGTAGATAGTATCCTTCTTTAACGTTTCTTTAGTGTCATCCTGCCTGTTGCGTCCTTGCTCGAGCAGTACAAGTCTACTAGCTCGCCAGTGATAAAGCAGTTGGATTTAGGATTGGTCAAAAAGGGCCTTGTCCGTCTTGACCAGCAGAAGCGCCGAGAACTGCTGCCTATTATAACTAAGGGCATCTCAAAGGATACTAACCCTTCCGGAGCCTCCGGAATATTCGTGATTTTTCTACGCCTGCTAGTGGAAGTAAAGATTCCCCAAAGGGGAAGCAAGGAAGATCTTTCATTCCGTCGTGAAATAGGACTATCCGATCCATCAGATGCCAGCTATCTGTCACAATGGCTAGGGAAATTGTTACTGCTCAGGCAGGACCTAGCGCTGTCTGCACCTGCAGACCTTGATAAACTCCTGGAATCCTCGCCCTCTGGACTGAAGAAACCTGATCTTGAGTTTCTGAGAAACTCAGATCCAAATTTATGGAAACCTGGCCAACCAGGCGGTCTTAGTTTGCCAGAGTGTAAGCTGAAAGCCGTGGGTCTTTTGGCCAGCGGTGCTTTTACTGATGATGAGCGCTTCCTACCTACAATATATGCCGTTGGCTCAGCAGACTCGAGAATCACATCCATAGCAGATGACATTCTGAAGCGTTCCAATGTGGATCTCGAGGACAAAACTGTTGCTGAGTCTCTATTCCAAGCACACATGCTGCTACCAACATCGCACCGCATCCAGATCCTCAAGATCCTCTCAAAGTCGACTGTAGCTTGTACTCTGGGCAGCCAGGTCATCGAAACTGTCCGTGCTGATTTCCAGCTCACCTCTGGAGAGTCACCGTCTGTTAACGGCCTAGAGGCGTCGAGATTGCACAAGGCTCTCCTGACGTTCCTAGCTTGGATCGCCAGAAATAAAACAGCAATGGTCACAAAAGGCGGTGATGTCGGTCCAGCCTTGGTGCTTCTATTGAAGGACTATATCTTGAAGCAAGGCTGGCCAGATCCCACATCTGCCGGAAATCAGTCTCAATCTCAAGATGAACAAAGACTACGCGCCAACGCATACGAGACTATCGGAACCCTGGCCAGAGGCAGCCACTTCGAACATAGGGCCAAATTCTCGCTTCTCAAATGGTTGTTAGACTCCCTCGTGTCTGATTCTGGTTCAGATATCGTGGTCTACATTGAAAGTGCACTGTCTAGTATGATGAACCTCTTCGGATCCGGCAGCAATGAGGAAGATCATGACCTCGAGATACTTCTTCTCGATTACATGAATCTACCAGAGAGGCAGGGTATTAGGACTGCCAGGCACGTCGCTGCACGATTCGCTAACAATTGTCTTCCCTTTGACAACATCAAAGCTCGATGGATCGACATTCTCGCTCTGGGAGGCAATGGGCCGGAACGCCGTGATATAATTGAGGAGGGAACAAAAGGTTTGGATCCTTGGTGGGCAGCCAAACTTCATTCGGAGCGCCCCTTGCGACTGCCTGACTGGACCCAACTGGCAGAGATGATTCTTGATCGCACACCCAAACATCTTGACAGCAGCGAGATGGACTTGGATCAAATTTCCTCTTATACTCATTTCCCAAACGACCAGCTCAAAGCCTTCCCTATCTCTGTCAAGTTCATTACCCAGGTTCTCCTCCTCACTGGGTTGAATGAGGTAAAAGTAGAAATTGACTGGGAGAATCAGCTCGTAACACGAATTCAGAACGATCTCGCAACTCGTGCTAAGCTAAAGGACTACATGGCCACCACCAACCATGAGGCTCTACTAAAGTTACTCAATGCTGCACTTGACGGCATTCGAGATCATCCCGACATTGGCGCAGAAGAAAGCATCACGTCAGTCGCAACCATACTCACATTTGCGCCAGCTGAGCCCATTATTACCAAGCTCTCCCACCGGGCGTCTGAACTGCTCGTGTTAGTCAGATCTAATAATTTGCAGACCCGACAGTTAGCTGCCAAAGCATTTGGAATTCTTGGTCCGTGGAGTAGTCACTCCTCTGCATTGGTTTCACAGTTGCGAGGGTTTATTGAAACTTATCATGAGCCTTCCGCTTCTCAATCCGCTGAATATCAGGGGTCGATAGCCTTTCTAAGTAGCTTTTTCTCTAGAGCTGCGCTATATGGCAAGATAAGCCCTGCGGATGCGATTGAACACACGAAGATCCTCCTGGAGGTATTTGCGTCTCGCTTGGAAATGTCTGATACGAATATTAAAGAAACAGCAATAATGGCTGTTCAGCAACTTTGGACCTCCAATATGGCTTACCCAGAAACGTCAGAGGACTTCCGAAAGTATGCGGAGGCATTGCGAAAGTTAGCCAGGGATAACAACGAAAAGGCTATTTCGGCGCTTGGTAGATTGGCCATTCCTTCTGCTGCTGGATCAGACGCAATCGGCCAAATAATGGATATCCTCTTTGAACTTTCGGATGTCAAACGGACGGAAGTGCACTTTGCCGTTGGGGAAGCAATAGCTGCGGCAATAGCTCGCTGGGAATCCGAGTCCGTGCAGATCGGCTTGGATGTCGAGCAGGTCGGCTCCACCAAAGACGAAATTCTGAAAACACTTGGCAGGCGATCGGACAGGATATCCTCCACACTCGAAAAGTTGATCGCAAATTGCAGGGAAACGAAGCCTTCATTGATCAAAGCCAGTGGAATATGGCTATTCTGTCTGATTCAGTACTGTTCTCATTTGGCAGAAGTCCAAACCACCTTAAGAGACTGTCAAGGTGCTTTTATGCGCCTTTTGACTGCTAGGGATGAGCTGGTTCAGGAAACAGCATCCAGAGGGTTGGCTTTGGTTTATGAGAAGGGTGATGCTTCACTCAAAGGCGATCTAATTAAAGACCTGGTCGCTACATTCACTGGAACCAAAACCCAGCTGAAAGTGGATGACGATACGGAACTTTTTGACGCCGGCGCATTACCCACAGGAGAGGGGAAATCCGTTACATCGTACAAGGACATTATAAGTTTGGCTAATGAAGTCGGTGATCAGAGCCTAATATATAAGTTCATGGCTTTGGCCACGAACGCTGCAACATGGACAGCTCGGTCTGCTTTCGGCAGATTCGGTTTAAGCAGCATCCTCTCTGATGCACAATTAGATCCCAAAATTTACCCGAAGCTGTATCGTTACCGCTTTGATCCCAACCCAAATGTCAGGCGGTCAATGGATGACATCTGGAAAGCCGTTGTAAAGGATTCGATGGCAGCAATCGACGTGCACTTCGATGCTATCATGGCCGATCTACTGGCAAGCATTCTGAATGGCCGTGAGTGGCGAGTGAGAGAAGCTAGCTGTGCAGCGATTGCGGATCTTATTTATGGTCAACCATTTCCAAAATATGAGAAGTACTATACCGACATATGGAAAGTGTCATTGAAAGTCATTGACGACCAAAAGGGGTCAGTCAGAGCAGCTGCTCTCAAATTGTGCATGGGACTTTCGAAGACACTTGTTACACAACTCTCCGAAAATAACTCTTCTGCATCGGCAAAGGCAATGATTGCGCAAGTATTACCATTCCTGCTTTCGGAAAAAGGCATAGAGAGTTCTGTGCAGGAAGTCAAGTACATGGCGATATCAACAGTCCTTGATGTGGCCAAAAACGGTGGTGAAACCCTAAAGCCATTCATACCTACCATCATCACCCACTGCCTTGGCTTGCTCGGAACAATCGAACCAGAGGCAATTAATTACTACTATCAGCGCGCAGCAGAGCAAGATAGAGAGGAGCTGGACAAACTTCGTAGCAGTGCAGCTACTCGATCGCCCCTTTTTGAATGCATTAACAACTGCCTTCGCTTTGCGGATGAAGACGTTATGCGGGCGATTGTACCTCAGCTGGCGCAAACGATCAAGTCAGCAATAGGTATGCAAACCAAGGTCGGATGCAGCGAGGTGCTTGCTACTCTCGCACTGCGCCACAGCATCTTGCTCCAGCCTCACATTGCACAGTTTCTCAAGATCATGGAAACTCAAATACTGGACCGCAACCACGAGGTCAGCAAAGCATATGCTCGGAGCTCGGCTTATCTTTTACGAACAGGCTCCATAGACACACGTGAGCAATTCACCTTGAGGCTCACCGAAATGTATTTTAATGCCGACGATGACTCTCGGCGTCAGAAGATCGCTGACGGAGTGCTGGCCATCGCCAAGATATCTCCAGATGCGTTTACTGATCTGGAGTCAAGGCTGCTCCCTTTTTCCTATCTTGGTATGCACGATAGAGACGAGTATGTATCTGAGGAATTCGGGGCAGTATGGGACCAACACGCTGGGGGCAATCACACAGTAGCTCGATATGTTGATGAAATAGTCGACTTCACATTGAAAGCACTATCTACATCCAAATGGGCGCTTCAGCACGGCAGTGCCTTGACCATAGCGTCAATGGTCCTTGCACTAAGCCATGTAGTGGGGAAAGACGGCCAGTTCAGCAATGGAAACTTGCAGAAAATATGGCCTGCATTTGACAAAGCTCTGGCCCTGAAGACATTTAAGGGCAAGGAGAAGTTGATAACAGCCTACCCGGTCTTTGTCAAACACTGCAGGAAGTGGTGGACGGCAGATTCGACATTGGCCGCGCAGATGAAGAAAATCGCTGTACGCGAAGCCAAACGCAACAATGACGAATATCGTCCGCATGCATTCGACGCCCTCACAGAATTCGTAGCAGTTCGAGACGATCTGGATATGTACACTGACGTGGTAGAGGTTGTGTCTGTGTACCTCACACCAGATAGTGCAGCCACCCACAACGTCACACCTTTAGAGTTACTCACCTCGGCTGCGGCGTTGAGAGCGATTATGATGTCCTATAGCCGGGCCAACCTCAAGTCAAATTCAGTTAACATATTAGACCAGATTATCAGTACGGTTGAGAGTGCAGGGAAGGCACCTTCCATTGCAAGGGATACATTCTTCTTATGTACTGCCGACCTATTCAAGGACGCAACTAAATCAGCAACAATCAGTTCTGGAAATTCGGCAACAGTGGCGATGCGATGGTTCAGGGCCATCACCGCCGAAGAGACGACTGCCATGGTGGAGAGTCAACGTTCCGGCAGGGCGAAAGCTCTCGTTTCATTGTGTGACGCTAGCGAGCGGGGCGTGCTCAGTCTTATGGGGGTTCGAGAAGAGATGAGGGAGAAAGTTGTAGCCATGGCGGAGGCTGAGAGATCGTTGGATGTCCGGAAGCTTCTACAAGATGCAGCAAAGAAGCTCTCGAGCTGAAGTGAGCGAGAAATGACCTAGAGATAGATAGATAGTTTACTCCGGTAATGAAATAGAAAAGAGACCTCGCACGTCTTGCCATGCCTTTAAATTATTCTAGAGCACCATTTCATATTCTTTATTCCCTAACTTGGTCCTTGTGCCCTGACATCGATACAAAACGCCAGTGTGTCCTGTTTGGCTAGATATTGAGGCTTACAGTACGGCGTGTATTCCCAAAAGCACTCGAATCTCGACTTGTGTAGCTGATTTAAAGTATGTTTATCGTAAAGGCTGGATGATTATTTGGCCATTCTCTTTAGCCATTCTCTTTAGCCATTCTCTTTAGCCATTCTCTTTAGCCATTCTCTTTAGCTCAGCATACTTCCTTTCATTTCTGAGTTATTTGGATCAGCAGTTGTAAGTGTCTCCAAAAGCTTGCACAACTACTAACTTACTTAGAGGATTTTGACACGGGTGGCAGCCTGTAAACCTTTGGGAAATATCCCCCACTCGTCTCCCATCATCAGAGAATTGAAGCCAGGCACGGCGAGGGCGGCCACGGACAGGCCCGGGTACGTGCCCCACTAAATTGCATAAGTGCCTATGTATGTACATCAGTACCTAGGTACAGCACCAGTTGACGCTAAACATGTACATCGTTACCTCATGTCATTTGAGAGTACTTGGGTTGCGTCACAAGTTGTGCCTGGCAAGTTGGATTTTCCTACCATCACCGCCACCGCTCGTAGTTCCCACCGACTGTTCGTGTTGGCGTTTGGTTCCTAAGATTTTATCCAAAGTCTGCACAGGTTGCTTAAAGTCAGAGAAAACCAACAACACTGAATATATCTCATTCAACTCCAACTGGTGCGCATTTGGATTTCGCTATTGGAGCTCCTCTGTTCCCAACATTGCTCTTGGGCCCGATAACGTTGCCGCGATTACCCCACCACGCGTCCAGAACATCCACCGACTTCAAATATACACAGGCAGTAGCGAAAGGCTACCATTTTCTCCAACTCCCGGGCCTACCAATTCGCACCATACACCGCAGGTACTTGTCGTTGGTTTGGCACAAGATCCTTACTTCTGACCGACTTTCTGTCGCTTGCGACTTTGCGGTTCAGCTACCTTCGTCCCGTGTGGAATTTCCTAAGTGTCAAGATGGACGAGGATGTAGCGCAGTTCCTCGCTATCACCGGATCCGATAACGAGCAGGTAGCGCGAGGCTATCTTGAGATCTCCAATGGCGACAGCATGCAAGCCATACAGTTATTTTTCGACAGCCCCGAGCTAGCCACAGGCTTTGCCAGCTCGGCCAACGCAGCCACTCCTACAGCCCGACAACCAACCAGCACGACTCGAGCGGGGACCAGCCGAGGTGCTTTAGGTCGAGAGGAGGCAGGTGGAATTATCACTATTGATTCAGACGAGGATGATAATGACATTGAGATGAGTCAAACTGACGACGACCACATTGTTATTCCAGACGACGATGAAGATGAGGATCAGGAGGTTGCCGCCGTAGCAAGAGCGGCCCAAGAGGAGGACGACGCTGCCATGGCGAGGAGATTACAGGAAGAGATATACTCTCAGGGCCCTGCCTCACCCGGTGGTGTAAGAGCACCCATGGGCAGGACCACTGAAACTCTGATAGCTCCGGATCCGTCCTGGGGTCTGGAAGATGATCGGGAGGCGGCTGTCTTGGATCAACTCCGACGCAGACGACAGCAACCAGGTATGTGAAAGTAGAGCTGTCCATTATTTTAGTTCTTCCCAAGACTGGTCTGTTCCTTGTTGACACACAATCGACGTTTCCAGCGCGATCTGCCAACCCATTCAGCCAGTCTGTATGGGATGATTCTGGCCCTCCTGGGGGTGGCTCTCCTGGGGGTGGCCCACCCATCATACCTCCCATAAGCGATTTTGGGACCGGGACCTCGTCTCGCTCACAGAGGCTTGCCGATCTCTTCCGACCTCCGTGGGATTTGATATCCCCATTCACATGGGATGACGCTCGGCAAGAAGGGAAGGACGAAAAGAAGTGGATCATCGTCAATGTACAAGATATGAGCGACTTCAACTGCCAGGCTTTGAACCGTGATCACTGGAAGGACGAAAAAATAAGGGCGTTGATTCAAGAGCACTTCATATTTATGCAGTACGAGAAGGATAGCCCGCGAGCGCAGGACTACATCAATTTCTACTTTGGCCAGGGCCATGAGGATCCGAACAACTACCCTTATGTCGCTATCATAGACCCACGCACTGGTGAGCAGGTTAAATTGTGGTCAGGCTTACCCTTTCCTACGACCGACGAGCTCCATTCAGACCTTGTCGAATTCCTCGACCGCTATAGTTTAGCAGCCAACAGCAAGAATCCTGTTTCCAAGGCAAAGGCTAAAGCCAAGACTGTCGACTACGGCCGTTTGACGGAAGAAGAGATGCTTGAGATGGCTCTCAAGAACAGTCTCGAGGCGAATGGCAGCTCGTCACGGCCCACCGTGCACGATCCCGATGAGCTAACTAAATCCAATCCGGATATTGGTATGGGAGCGGCGCCGGCACCTCCTCTTTCGTTACCGGCAGCAGAAATTTCTCCATTCATCCAGATATCATCAACTAGCCCTCACGTTGAGCCTGAGAACAGCCCTTCCTCGACCACGCGCATCCAGTTTCGACACCCAGCTGGACGAGTAATTCGTCGATTCTCTGTCGCGGATCCTGTCCGGCGTATATACGAGTGGCTGAAAGCGGAACCGCTTGAGGGCAAAGAAGGCGTGCCCTTTGAATTGAAGGCCCAGCCAGGTGGGGATCTAATTGATAAGCTTGACACAACAATCGAGGATGCTGGGCTAAAGCAAGGCACTGTCATGATTGAGTTCATCGAGGATGAATAGTCTCCTATGTACTCTCTTTTTATTTTATATTTATCCTTCCCTGGCGCAAATGGAAATCCAACTTGGAAGATGCAGACGTAAGTCTTAACCTGGCGGCCAGGCGTGGTAAGGTTTCTGGTTTCCATGCATTTATTTGGCTCAGCCGATAGACATCAGCGTTGCGAATGATAGCTCGCTGTTCATACAGGCGGACAATCGATATTCCCCACTGCTTACCGACTTCGGTCTTCTCACTGTAACTATGCGATGCTTAATTTGTTGTATTTGGAGGGAGCCGGCTAGGTCAGACGTCGCAAGCTGGCCTCTAATAGCCACTGTTTTCGCATCAAGCCGGGCCAGGAGCTACTTAAGCGCCGTCTAGGTCGAACGCACCTAGATGTTACTATTCGTCGACCTGTGGTGGCTGACTGGCTGCCCTCTAGTAGGCGGGCATACCCAAGGCGTGCCTGTCGACGTAGCTGTTCTTCTAATTGTACGGCCAGAATAAATTAGTAGTCGACTGCCAGTCGTCGATACATCTTGTGCGTGTCCGCTCTGATAAATTAACCAATATCTCTTCACTGTATGCCCATTCAATCGAACCGCCATGCCTCGACTGAGGTGATATGGGCCATGGGGGACACTTAATCGACCAAGCTGTGTAAATGCACACGAAACCTCGCCCTGCCCATATGTTCCCTAATCTTGAGCAATCTCATCAATTGCCAGACGCGCGATATGCAACCTAATCAGACCGCCGGAGTAGGTGCAGCATAAGCAATTTGAAGGACTTACGTGTTTTTCCTTTTTCCCGAGAGGCTTGGTACGTTGGCAGTGTTTAGTCGCCCAGTAAAAGTGAGCATAAGTTATAGATGCCATCCACAGAGTGCGGACGTTGCGTATCGGGGCAGTAAACGCGGTAGCCTCGACCAATAAAGGGGCTTCGGGGTAGTCTAGCCTTGAAGTCTTCGTTGTATTATTCGCTCGGCCGTCCCTTGCGCACTTCCCCACGTATCGGTCCGGGACTGATATTATTGCATCATATTCCTGCCAACGGCCCAGAAATCGAACGGCCGTCGGCGCAGGACTCTTGCGTCGTGGACAACGCAGCGGTGAAATAAATAAGAATGGAGAGGAATGATAGAAACCTAACCTGTACTTCATCTGTCAAATAATTGTTCTCGGGATGAGGTACATACCTGAAATTTGTATCAATTCTTTTACTACGCCTGATATACTGTTGCATATATTTGTAAAACGACAACACCATGAAGGTAATTGTAGCTTGTATACTTGCGCTAGGTACGTCAAACAGGTAGAACTGAAGTTGAAGATGTCCACCCTTTAACCAACTGAATCGACTAATAAGTGTCTGGTGGGCTCCCGAAAATAGGTATTGGAGCCAGCGCTTGGAGTCCCTGGGATGGAGGATATCCAAATGGTGATGGCTATGATGGTTCTTACAATCCCTTCGGGGAGAACAGTGATGGCAGCGACGATGACGGTGATGGCACGGGATTCGGCAAATCGGCTGGCTTCGCAGCGGGATCCAGTATTGGCTTGGCGATGTACTATCGCAACATCCACGGGATTCTCGCTGCCGCAGCCATGGTAGGCTTCTTCCCAGTTGGTGCCATTATGGTACGAATCGTCCCAGGCCGTCTTTCGTGGATCCTCCACGCAATTACCCAGATTATGGGGTACAGTGTATACATAGCGGCCGCGGCGTTGGGGATCTACTTGACACAGATGGTGCGCATACCGCCGAACCAAGCAACGCTGGTAAGCTCTCAAACCTCCCCTGATCAACCATACCCCATATCACCCCTGACAGATATGCTATGCAGCTAGAGGTGCCCGGATTCAATGTACACCCTATTATCGGCATCGCCGTCCTCGCAGCACTTTTCTTCCAGCCCGCTCTCGGTTGGATTCACCACGTCCGATTCAAGCGCCTCCGGCGCCGTACTGGGTGGTCCCACCTTCACATATGGGTCGGTAGACTAGCCATCACCTTGGGTATCATTAATGGTGGTATTGGTTTGCAGCTCGCCGGCGCACCCTCAACAGCCAAGACCGCCTACGCTGTAGTTGCCTCCATCATGTGGCTGGTCTGGGTGCTTGCAGCCATATATAGCGCCTTTAGGAGGAGCAAAAACGACGGCTACCATGGAGGCCAAGCGCCAAAAGGCTGGCGACGTTTTAATTCTCACGGTGAAAGCACCAGGGACGGCAGGCATGATCCTAGCCCGCCGTATAGCCCCGGCCCAATGTATGGACGTTCTGCTGCATCTGGGCGCCGGGTGACCAAACGAGGTGGCGGTGGCGAAGATATGGAGATGCATACCGGGAAACCCACAGAAAGAGATTCTGTGTCCCTTATTTCCTCCAGACACTCATGAACGCTCCATAACCTCGTGAAATGTGACTCGAAATATTTCAGGAGCACGTGGGTTCCAGTGGGAATAACTCGCTGGCATGCCTGAATGGACTATGCCAATACATGCTGTTGAACACTACTCTCTGAGTAAACTTGTTATTAAATACTCAGCACAGAAGTGATAAATGAAGCATTTTGACACCTCTTGTCAATATACTGGGTATGGTCACGGAATAGAGTTATGTATAGAAATAAGTCTCGACTGCATTGTGAGAAAGTGGAAATTGAAAAGGATATTATCATTCAATGCAGCAAGTGCCAAACAAGATACTCAATCTGGTCAACTACTAGTTCTACAAGAATACTGTTAATTGCCAATGGGTATTAACTTCCCACTCAAAACTGGTCCAATAGGATATAGGTACATCTACTGAGCAATGACTGTAGACGTATTTGCTTGTACGGGTGCAGATCTGTCCAGTGGCTTTGGCATTGGTAATCCGTTCATTCTCGCTTCCCTACCTTGGAGACTAGAAAATAAGATACCCCGTGAGCGAAGATTGAATTGCGGGGCATAGGGCTCGAGTTAATATGTTCAAATGGCATGAATACTGCAAAGCATAATTCACCAGATTATGATGAAATCATTATCGAGGGAACAGCATACAATGCAATCGACTGCATCAGCACGCAGGTGAAAAGAAAATAGTGTTTGCTTAGGGACGGGTTGTAAGTCCTATGTTCGAATTCCTCTTGCTTTTTTCTGAATCGTGTGTTGGCTAGTACATTTGGCACTGGCAAGGAGCCTGCACGATGTCCCTCTGAGTGCAGCAAGATCTATTCACTCAGAGTTATGAGTACCAGTCGCCTGACAGAAACCTGACCTTGTTGGGAAATAGCACCCGCTTATAAATCGCAGCAGACAATCGAGCACCGCCATGAGTTAATAATTCCACTGTCGTTTAACATCAAAGACTCATACCTAAGCTATCGCATTGCATGATGAGAAAACTAAGCATTAGCCAGGAAGAATTTCCCTCCGGAGGCCTAACCATACGTATCATTGTCTAGAAGTTCTAGGCTTTCTATGGCAGCTGATTTAGGGTCATGCTGGAGGGTCAAATTCCGACCACAGGTCCCTTGCAATGTCAGCATACTGAGGGCCGTAATGCCTTCTATACACTCATGGTATAATCAGCATGGTGGTGACGGGATTTATTGAAGCATTTGCTAACCCTTTGGGCACCGAGGGATATAGTTATACAGCACAACACAAGGTCAACAGAGTCTGGTCTGAGTATTAACTTGTTGAATAATCTATCTTTGGGAAGTACCCAAGTTTTTAGTACCTCGTAATGAGGAAGATTCAATCCACAATCACAAGTAGAGCTGACAGAGAACTCATCGGATTAGATACCCGATCTGCTATATACATACCCATCCAGACTTGCACCCGGCTGTCTTATCGTAGTTTTCTGTAGCCTATCGCCTGGTGTAAACACGGGGGTTCAGCGAAGGAGGGCCGAGAAAAAAAACGCAAAACCGGCATAATAATCAGTGAAAAGTCCCCCACAGTTAATGATTATCGCTCCAAATCCTACTCCACACCTGCTTTAAACCCGACGAACTCTTGCCACTACTCATAGTTACGCATTTAGTGCTGCTCGGACGGCATACCTCATATCATCATAAATGACACCTCACACATTGCTCGAATTAGAAATGGTGATAACCGTCCCTTCTCGGAGTGGTGTACAGGTACACCATAGGTATGTCATACTGCAAGGAACCGATCTTGACTAAGAGGCTCGAAATATCAGTGATTCCTTTTATGGCTTTTATTCTCACCGTGGTATTTTGCTGTATTCCATCTGAAGTGTAGTATTTCCCAGTTTCTTCTCAAAATTAATCTATAAGAATCCCGAAAAAAGAGAGATCTGCTAGTCTTTCTTTCCTCGCCTTTGGTGTTTGACTTCCCAATACGTAAGTACTCTTGGTGCTCTTCGTTCTATGTCTAGCACCCATAATCAGGTGCACTTGCACATCTTTTCAGATTTTCCAGCATCTCAACTGGTCTTGAATGCTTTTTCATATCCTACATCTTCTCACTTCGATCCAATGGACTTGAAGTTTGACCTTAGTTGATTGATCGCTCCTTCCATCTTCGCAGCTTAAGCACTTCAATTTAATATTTCCGATCGCTTCGCAGGCTCAGCCTAGCACTACAAAACTCATCCCTATCAAACTTCCACTAGATGCAGCTCATTCGAACAACCCACATTACTTGGTATCACGCATAGTATCTTGTTTCTTGTTCTCAGCATCTTACCTGTCCATTCCTAGCAGGTTTGGCCGTCACCGAGCCAAGGTTGACATAATAAGTAAGTGCGGGTCCCACTACCCCCTAGCTAGCAGATGTGAAAGCATCATGTGTATCCCGAAGGAATTCTGACAGTCGCCATCTTATCCAAGGTATAGACCTTCATTCCAGCACTGGAAATGAGTAAGGGAGCAAAAAATAGCCTTGGATATATGTATCCCAAAGCTGTAGGCTTGATCGATAACGCAGCTACTACTTTTTCGGAGAAGTACCACATGCCACTTCTGACAACATCATCAGGACCTCTGAGTAAAACTACATCTGATAATATTCAAGAAATCCCAAGAGCATGCCATTATTGAGACCATTACCGGCAGTGGGGGAATCTGCAGGCTTCTAAAGCCATTTTCATGAAGCCATGGCCGCAAGATATGCAGCCGAATCTGTCCATGCCATGAGTGATAGCTCAAATATCCAACGACCGAGCTCATTGCAGCAACCTCTGATGGGGTTGCTCCATCGGTTTGAACAAGACCTTGCCGAGTCAGTCGTTCAAGATATGGCCCTCTGGGAGCCGGAGGCAAGATGGGCTTACATAGCCATGCGAAAACGCACGCTGCAGCTAGAGACACGACAGATACGACAAGCACGAAACTCGAAGCGTCAAGAATGGACAGAGCTTCTCGACGACCCAGGTACCGGATTCTGTCAAAAGGAGAAAATCGGGCAGATTTTACAATGTCTTGAGCATCTTGATTTGAGGGATGAACTGCTCGACGCAGCACGTGGAGGTCTCGAGCATCTCAGTTCAATGCTGAGCATTGATTACGTCAACCCTTCACTTAAGAATGGCACCCTCTTCCTTGCAAAGTCTCCTGAGCCAACAAAGCCTCACTTACGGAATGTGCGCAAAGGAAACTCATGCGGCAGCCATGGAAAACAATCTGGAGCTCATACGACCCAATCGCCACCTGGAAGATTGGACTTCATCGCACCGCAAACTAGCACGAGAATTGCCCATTGTCAGCGATATCATTATGATACGGAATGCTTGGTTCCAGGACGTAATATATCGGAACACAAGAGCGCTCAGCAAAATTGCCAACCACGGCTTGAGCTTCGTACCTATGGAGATAATACCTACCATAGTGTCACTCACGCGTCTCACAGTCCCCCGTGCAGAGAAGAGAGCGCTCCCAGCACTCTTATATCTTTAAAGTCAGAGAATGGTGCTTGCGATATTCCTACCAGAAGTGCACTCGGCACAATAACAGGACATGGAAGAAAAGAAAATCCGCCTGGCGATAGTGCAGATGGAATATTCACAAGGGTTAATGACCTGCCGAGGAAATATACTTCATCAGATAAGGGCACACTTAAGAATATCAAGATTACTCCGAAGACTACAATCTGTCATTTCGGTGCTGAAGAAAGCAAGTCTGGCGACTGGAGACGTACCCAGGTTCCTCAACCAAAGGATATTCCTAACGAGGATCTCATCGACAGGCTTTACCCAAACGAGAAAGAGCGATTGCAGGCAATGATCAGATTGCAGGATGGGCACGGTCGCATTTCACCAATCTTCCAGTATGGAATACAATATCTACCTAGTATTCCTCCCTTGTATGTCGAGCCCGAACAGGAGAGGGGAGGCTATCGATGCAGGGCAATAGTTATGCATTGGCTGCCTTCTGGCTCAAGGATCCGAGATATCACACCGCATATAGCTAGTGGCAAGATTCTGCGTTCAACAGTCTCCGAGATGTGTTGGGGTGGGGGAAGAAACTCTCGTACCAGGTCAAGTAACACCGCCTATATTGAATTCGCCAATTGGAGAGCAGCAAATTCGTATATCAGGTATACGAAGCAGAACCCCGTAAGGATACTTGGGGCCCAAGTCGCAGTTCGCTTGGCCGAAACCCCGAGTTACCCTCTGGGAAGAGCTCTAGAGCAGCAGCTTAGTTGCAAGGAGTCAAGAGTCTTGATATTCGCACACTTCCCATTCGAGAGAACGAATGAGCTTTTTGACCTAGCAGCTTGCCACTGGCTGCATGTGGAAGATGCGATTGAGGATGGCTGGATAGATTCCGAAGGTCATTTGTATGTCCACTTCAAAAACTTAGAGTACGCTGGCCGCTTCTATCGACTTTTCAGGTCACGACTTGAGCACTGGGGGAGAGTCTTGGTAAGATTCGGTAGAGACCCCTGCGATGGCCCGCTGTCTCGACTCCAAGAACCTCATCGGCTGGCTCGTGGTATGAATACTAGCTGCTTTGATGAATGGGCCTATCGAAGGCTCACGAATAAAATATTTCACGACTCCTGACGCCCAGTATGGCAATAGTACGAGGAACCCAGTGCAGGATCATTCGAGCATATCACAGAACGACAGTAAGGATGACAGTCATGCACAACCAACAACTGAGCCTCTGCACCCTCCTGGTAGCATTTCCAAATTGCCAATTCACAGTTTCCGTCAGCACACAGTGCTATTCAATTAACTAGCAATTACAATAGCTACTGGACTTCTCTACCCCCGAAGTAACACGTCAATGCCCATAGAACGTGAGACCAAATACCCAACTGATACCGCTGCCAACCTAAGACTCTCTTAGCGGAGAACCATATATAAAGACGTCTTCAAATCGTACTCGCTACCATAGTGCCGAGACAAGTGCGGGTAAGAGAACTCCATAGCATTCCTCATGGATGCGACACAGGCCAGATGCAGACCGGATTGGAGAATTTACCAGTATAGCTCGGAGCTGTATATTTGCTACCATGATATACTCTTTACCATGATATACTCTTCGCCATGAGCTCATTTATGCTGCTTATGTTGGCCACCCGCTCCCGGAAGTCTACGTCGAGGATGAGCTTTGGCACGCCAATGGCGTTGACAGCGAGTAGATGATCATCTGATGAAATGGTGACTTAACAACTGCGTAACTACAACTGAATTGGAGAGGCATCACCACCAGTAGCTGGAGTTGATTATTACGCCAGGGTGCCATATTGCGATTTTAGTTTAATCTAAGTTAAGCTACCCGTCCGCAGTTGGTATCAAAATCGCCGTAGATGTGCAAGTTCTCCACCTGCTCACTGAACAATGTGATCCTAACCCCTACCAGCTCCCAACTCTCCAGTATCATCACGGATGGTCGTGACAATCGGCTAGTCTCCTTTCACATCTCGCCCTTATTGAAATCACTTCACGTATAGTGACTGTACAATCACTCCACCGAGAGCTTTGATTTGAACAATACGGCGGCGTATACCGACAGCTGAATAGCTCGGGCCTGTTCTCATAAGATCTTACCCATAAGTGTCCATGTATCGAAATCAACGTAGTGAGGTTAAGTTGTGTTGACATGGCAATGTGTAGAATTATGCCTTAATTTCCCGACAATGCGCGTAGACGCCTTCTCCTGTTTACTTCGCTAGGATGACAGACAGCCCAGGCGTCAGAGCGCATACTCGAAATTCGGCACTAGGAATATCATACTCAATCCACATGATGATGCTGTTTGCTTGTAATGCTACTGATGACTATAAAACCGGGTTCTGGCGGAAGCAAAATCAAGATTTCCCAGGTGTTGTGGGGGCAGTATGGGGCGGTTGAGATCCATCCTGGGATCCTGCTTTGTCTCTTCTACAATAAGTTGCTCTTCGCCATCTTGTCTTTCCCAGGAGATACCCTCGAGTAGCCTAGAACACCCTCCTCACCCTCGGGATCTCCTGCGAATGCCTCAGCTACGCTGGAATATTTCTTCTTTGGTGATGGCATCCGTAACGATCTCTGAACAGCGCCTTTATCATTACTTAGCGTTTTCTCTCGCGGTTTGGCAGCTTTCTTTTTGAGGTACTTCTTAACTAAACTGCTTGGCAGATTATGTTCGGGCTCCCAGGTTGGATTCTGATCAGACGGCCAGTCACCCTGCCACCGCACGTAATACCAACGTTCCTTCTGGTCTCCATCTCCAATGACATCATCTGCTTCAATCTTCTTTACTTCATAAACAGACTCCTGCTCGACTTGAGAAGCCAGTTCATCGACAGAAGACGGAGAGGATTTGAATAGCAAACGACCTATCCGATTCTCAGATAGGGTTCCGTTTCGACTAACAGGCGTATTGGATTTTTGGTAGTAACCATCGAGAATATTCGGATCGGGGTTGTTCCCAACTGCTATATACCCTGGGGTTTCTCTGGATAATTGCCTAAATATTGCGGCCGAATCGCTGTCCATTATATCTACTTGGTCATCATTTTCATCGTCGGTGAGTAGGCCGACAGATTTGCTGATGGACTTTTGTGGAGTGGAAAGCGAAGGGCCAACGATAGTGGTGCTTGGCAGCAGAGATGACAGATCCTCGTTTATAGGCTCTGCGGTTTCATACATCATCACGCCCTTCTTACCCGGGCGTCCGCGTTTCGTTTTCCGTACAATTTTGGCGAGAGTTTTTACCGGATTTCTAGCTGAATTACCGATCGCTATCTTCTTCCCCTCCTCCTCCTTATCTCGTTCGAGAGACAGGTTGTATTCGAAGTCCTCCAAGGTTTTCGGTGCAATATAGTCTCGAACTTCAGCAGCAGGAATCGCTACAGAGGCGGCAGGCAAATCTCCCCATCCAATAATATAATGCAACTGGAGCTTTAAGTCCCCATTGATGGTATATGTAGGAAGAACTGTCTTGTCTATGATGTGTGCATTCGGCTCACTTGCGAGGGCGATGCTGATGGGGGCAAGCGAAGGTCCACAGCCGCGCATATATGGTGTAGGCCTGGACGATATCAACACCTCAATCCGCCGGCGCTTTGCTTGGTGCATGTCCCCAGTACCCATCCCAAGCGCTCGCTGTGCATGTGTTGCATACTTCAGCGATCTTTTTCTAGAATGCTAGTAAAGTTGGTTGGATTGCGTGGCGCATTAGTCAGGCGTGGATGCATGTGGTCGTCCGGCCCGCGTAGGAATCTGTATCTGTGTCGTTACTTCTCGACTGTATCGGATAAAGCCCTGCGGCGAAACCGTGCCGTGGCGACGCGAGGTTGCTCTGGGGGCGGGCAGGCGGGAGGTTTTAATTACTTCAGCCGAAGCTCGATATTAGAGAGTTGGCGGGTCTACGCACTTGAAAGTGTTGTAGGACATGCTAGGGTACCTGAGGAGAAAGAACTGGTGCTGGCGTGATGCAGCGGTGGTGGTTCTGACTTGACACATTGACAAGTATATCAAAGTAGGTAGGTAGGCAGGAGAAACTGGCTGCGAGGAATGTTAAGGTGCAATTGCCTGGTACATCATGAGCGCAAATTTAGAGCTAGGCGTCCACTTTGAGCTTAGAGTTGCACGAGCGATAAGCAGCCTTGTACTCTGTATCGCAGCTGCTTTCCTCGTGCCTCGCGGGCGCAAAACCCAAACTCTACGGTAATCTTTCAGATGTCCGTTAGAATTCAACAGAAAGGGGAATGTTGATGTTGATGGTTCTGTCGATAAGGCTGAACTTAATTAAAGTTTCAACACTCCTCGGGTTGACAACGAGATTGCCGCTCGATTGGTCGCTCTTATTGGGAGTGCAGCGCGTGCCATAGAATATGAGCCTTCAATTTATCTAGATGTTGCCATACATGTCGGAAATCCCGCTGGGTGTTCTGGGGAATAAGGCCCATACACATATGTCAAATTAACCTCACCAATTAGCCCAATAGCTCTCGAGATCATCCCCTACGAAGATTGGAGAAGGAACTAAGAGTGCAGATGAGAACGATGACTCCGGAGAACTCTGTCTCAATAACAAACCCCACACATGGGATGAGTGTACCTAGCATTGAAGTCAGTGTGGAGCTTGAGTTTCTTAACTGACGGTACTTCCTAGATACATTTACGTCGGAGCTTGAGCCCCTGCAGTTTTTCTGCATGGTCTGTGCGTTTCTAACCTCAGGCTCCAAAGTCGTTTAGTACCACAGTGCAGCTCTGCAAATTAGAGAGCTTTAGATCTGGAGCTCTCGACTTCAAGATTCAGTTCTATGTCGACATCTTCACTAGCCCAGATCGACGACTCGACGACTCGACGACTCCACGCCGAGATAACGTTTCGAACACCCCACACACGATATCTTGAATAAGCACGAGCCATTGTCTGCCGTAGAGTTCGAATTCCCTATCACAGGGACCAATATCAACTATCCAAGATGCTGACCACCACGACACACCTTCCTCGCTTTGGGGCACTAGGTTCTCGAGGTCTTCAACTCCAGTCTGCCTTCACCAAGGGCGCTACGGTCGCCGCTATGGTCCCTCGACAGGTGGCCCAGAGTCCAGCCATTAAGCAGGTTCGCACCAAAACGACCAGGCCAGTCCTGAAGAAGCTCGTGCAGGCCCAATGTCAGTTCGCCGCTCGTCGATTCGCTTCCTCCACCTCCCCCCAGTCTATTCCTGCACTCGATTGGAATACATTCTTCACTCTGCGCAAGACCCGCCGACGTTTCCAGTTGGCCTGTAGCATAACGACCATGGCAATCGGTGGTTCTGCGGCCAGTTTGGTGTTGATCAATGTGCCACAGGACTGGCTCGGCCAGATTCCGTTGGACCCCTTCATCACTCTGGGCTTGATGACTCTCGGTTGTGCAGCCTTGGGCTGGTTGGCTGGCCCTAGTCTCGGCTCCGCAATCTTTTATACGGTTAAGCGTGGTGTTAAAGCCCCCATGGCCCTTAAGGAGGCAGAGTTCTTTGCCAGGATCAAGAAGAATCGTGTTGACCCCAGCGTCAGTTCTGTTGGAAATCCAGGTGAGTGGCCAAAACTGCCATCGTGACTTCCATGCTATCCAATACAGTGCGCTGATCCTGTCTGAACCATGACCCAGTACCCGACTACTATGGCGAGAAAATTTCAAGTGTCGCTGGTTATAGACAGTGGCTCAAAGATCAACGAGCTTTCAACAAGAAGCGAACAAGCTTTGTCTAGTACAAAAAGCACCCACCCCAGTATAATTAATATACTCTGCGAACCTTAGAGGAGTAGGATTGGCGCTTGATATTACTCAAGGGTAGGAAAATTACCGGCGGGAGGAAGTGGGATCAACCCTGCTTAGGATTTCGAACATCAGGACGATGGAGTAATGAGATGTAGGGTAGTGTTCAGACTACAGCTACCGCATTCAAGACTCTCTCCATCCGTGTATTAACAACAAGAATAAGCTAACTGCAATGCTCAATCAATGAAACTCCTCTTAATTCCAGTGCCATTGCCGAACCCGTATAAGATCTCAAGCCAGTCGCTTTGGTAGTCGTGATAGCCTAAGTCTTGTGAATACTATTGAGCAGGTCCTCGACCTGCTTACCGTATCTCTGACTAGCTATAAGAACGGAATTGTTCCATCAACTTCTTGCTTCCATGCTCGAATTCCTCCTTGGATGTCCCCGATGAAGCGCTTTCCAGAACTTGCCATTCCCAATTCCTTCAATTTCCGAGCAACGATTTGTGAGTCATTGCCCACTCTACAAACTATGAATATGGAACCATCCGGAGGAAAGGCATCGGGCAACCATTCTGGGTTCACTACTTCGTTGGTTGCGCTCTGCCTCTGGAAGTGGGAAAAGGGCACATTGACCGCTCCTGGAATGCTGCCCAGGTTGAATTGCTCTCGCTCACGAACATCCAGGAGCAGATGGGCCGTTCTTTCCTTTTCGTCCAGAAGCTTGCTATAAAAGCTAGCCGTGACCCGTTCTTCCGTCCGCAGGATACTCACCGGGTTCACCAGCCCGCAAAACTGCACATAGTCAAAAAACCCTGATTTCAGTAGATCCAACGATAGAGATGAGGAAGCAGAGCAAGCAATGCAATCCTTCCTTCGGCTACGCATTCTCATGGATCGAAAGGTAGTGGTCGGCCCGGCAGATGAGAAGAGAAGAAGAGTGGGCGTGCTGCAGTCCTGGACCTCTGCAAGGCCGCCGCTAGTGATGAGCTTGATAGCTTCAAGGGCCTGCAGTATCCCCATGACGCCTACAACGGGCCCCAAAATGCCACCCTCACCACAACTGATAACACTATCGGGAGGTGGAGGTTTGGGGAACACACACCGGTAGCAAGGACCGCCTCCTGTGTCACCCGGGGGCTTCGCCGGATGATTCAGCAGAATAAGCTGTCCATCAGTCCGCAAGGCTGATGCGGATATCAGGGGCTTCTGAAGCAACACACATATGTCCGAAATCAGGTAGCGAGACGTCGGATGGTCAGTACAGTCAAGTACCACGTCGTAGTTTGAGACAATCTCCTGAGCATTTTGAGGTGTCAAGTGTGTGCTATGGCGGACGTAAGTCGGTTGGGGATTCAATTCCTGACAGAAGAGCGCCAGACTATCGACCTTCTTCATGCCTACTTTAGCAGCGCTGTGCGCGATTTGGCGATGAAGGTTTGATAACTCCACGACGTCTCCGTCTACCAAACCTAGGACCCCTACCCCGGCTCCGGCCAGGTACGCAGCTGCGGGGCATCCTAAACCACCAGCTCCGACGATGAGGATTGCGGCGGACTTGAGGGATTGCTGCCCTTTAACCCCTATAGCCGGGAGAATGAGCTGTCGACCATAACGTGTATACTCATTTTCTTCTAGCGGCCACTTCCATGGAATGGCTGACGGCGCCGCTAATGGCAACGTAGCTGTAGTTATATTCTCTTCCAACGGCGTTGAGGAGGCGGCGGATTCAAGCCTAACAAGCTGTGCCCGCAAATCTGTCAGTTCCCTTTCAGCCTTGGAAATCTGCTGCCGCAACTCCTCCACCTCCCTGCGGACATTGCTCATGATAGTTTCGACCCAGCGTGATTATATTCTGATCACGCCGCAAGCCTCTTAAAATGTGTGTCTGGTTCAGATAATCCAAGGGAGCCCAGGAATTTAAAATGTACAATCCTAGACTATCTTTGGGCCCAGTCACGTCAATGGTTATGACGGCAGAGTCCAAATTTCTTATCGATAACACAGCAAACCGAATTAGCCCCACTAAAAAATTGGCAATTGCACTTTGAGGCGCTCGGTGTACCCTCTGCCTCGTAATGGCCGATCACTCATAAGTGATAGCCACGACACGTTCTTCGAAGGCAAGGGTAACTCGGCCCAGCAGTTGCGAAGATGGTATGTGTACAGCCTCAAATTCTATCTAACTCCCCCTTTGATGATTAACTATTACCGTATCTTAGGCCCCTACTGCTCCTTCAAAACGTCGCTCTCTACGATCGAAATTAGCAGCGAAATCTGATGGCCGCCCAACCCACGCGCCTCGTAAAGTGACTCATCCAGATGATGTGCAGGTCTCAGACTCCTTCATGGAGTCGAAGAAAGACAAGCGGTTGATCAAGCACTCGTCTTTTGTCTCGCGTATAGAAAAATCCAATAAAAAGCCACTGAAACGCCGACGACCATCCAATAAACTCGTAACGGATCTTGACTCCCTCAAGAAGGCTTTGCCGGATTTGCTGGCAGATGGAGAAACGGAGGAAAGCCTGAAGCAGCTGAGGGAAGGAAAAGTACGACTCAAGAGTTTGAAGAGTCGAAAGGGTGCCTTGAAGAAGAAAGAAAAGGTAGTTAAGGGTGAGGTTGAACGCTTCAAGGGTAGCTTGGCACGACTCAATGCTGTAGGCATGGCCAGTGGCAATGGCACGGCTACACAAGTGGAATCGCAGAGCGGCCAGAGCAGCACGCCATCTTCGATCACTACTGGGAGCCGGTGGGCAGCTCTACGCGGTTTTATATCTGCAACGATGGAGCAAAATCCCGCTTTTATTAACGACAAGGAACGTGACAATTTCACAACATAGGTACATATCCATATTTGTTAAATCTTAAATGAAATAAAGACGTGATATAGTGCTCTTCGCCATTACTCCTGGAGAGTCCTTTACGTACTACAGCCACCAGAGATGTCTCCGATGAGCCTCGGGTAATCTCAAACTTGCGGATGTCCTGGTATGGATTTCAAATGATCCATTTCGCAAGTCGAACTGAGCTTGGTCAGTTGATGGTGTTAAAAATCCAATTATGCTGATATAGGGGAAGATCATTGGAGACGGAGGACTGTAAGTGATGACGTCCCCATACTGGGTCATTTGGATTGCGAGGATTCATGGCTCGGGATGGTGTCAACGTCCCTGGGGGAAAGCATATGATAGCTGTAACTGAAAAAGGCTAAAGTATCGGTTTGTCAAGTTCTCATCGTTAACTCCTGTTAGCTGTAAGTCTCTGTTGCTGATATTTCCTTAGTGTTTAGCTGGTCTTATCCCCGCATCAGCCATGTTAACCAACTTTCCTCGGGAAACCTGTAACGAACATGCTTGGAAATTTACTTTAAAACCTGAATGAATAAATCACTACTAACGTTAACTCGTACGGTCTTTGCTGAGATTATCAGACCTACCACGCATGTAGGCTGAGCTAAATGAATACAGCAGCACATCCACGGCCAGTAGCAGGTTTGATCACATAGGTAAATTTTTGGGCTCCGAAGTTGATAATAACTGCCCAATCGGATGTTTTTAGAAATCGAGACCCTGCAAAACCCACACAAGTTTGTGGAGTGACGTTTGCCGCGCCACTGATTAGATACACTATATATATATGCAGGTAGTAGTGATTGTGGCTTTGATAGATGCAGTTACACGGGTATTAGAGACACAATCAGTGAGTTTCAGATGTTACACATTACCCTTAACATTATTATTCTGTCTCTTTTCTTTGAAGATATTTCCGGTGTTTAAGAATCCACACTCACCAGGGTTTCTTATTGGGGTTCAATCGTATCATCAAACTACCACGTTGACAGCACCTAGTACGGGTTCAGTCGGTGTGTAATACAATTACATGTAGTCTTCTATTGTTATTAATAGTTGGGTATGTCGGGAGAAGGGGGATTTATGTTCTTAATGAGGGAACTTGACTCAGCCGCAAGTGTCGTCATCTCTAGCACTTGTGTGGTTGCGTCACCTGGAAATGACGGTGGTGGGGTACTTAGGGGACCGCGCCCGGGCTGCCAGGCAAGCCAAAGCCATTAATAAAGTTGGCGCAGTTATTATTCTCCACTTCGACTCTCAACTAGTTATCTGGCATGTCCAAGAATGTGTGCACACTTAATATGGAATGGAGTCGTAATACTTTGGTAGGTAGTTCAGAGGTGAAGAACCATATTTACTAGTCATCTGTGGTGACTAGTATGTTCTTATTCTGGTAGCTATTGGTGATGTTACCACATGTTGAGACGAATTGCCAAAGACCTTTGCTTGCCTACTTACTAATTCATTCGATATTCTTCAATAGTTTCTGAGTGCATTGCACGTGTAGATATACATCAGGCTGTTAATCGGTAGGGTTGTTGGGTTGCCTCCATGGACGGATGTACAGTACCTTTCCCGGCCGTTGAGACGGACACCTGGGCGTGTATTATTCCCCGCAATTCAAGCCTCCCCCATTGCCAGGGAAAAGTTGATCACCACCCCCGAGACTCTCCCCACTCTATCCAACCAGCTCTTTCTCTCCATTTTTTTTTCCCTCTGGAACATCATCTCGGTTCTTTCCTTTCTCGCACCTCGCTGCTCAACCACCAAACCAACTGCTGAGCCGCAGCTCGTATCTTTCGCACCACACTCCTCCTTCTCAAAGGAGGCTATCGTTGGCCGCATCGTTACCCACCCTTGTTCTTTTGTAGGTTTTGAGGTACATGTCCAGCCTACAAAGTTCCCTCCATCACCAAGTTTCACCAAGCTGACTTATTTATTTCTGCCTGCTCAGACCACGATAGATCAGTTCTAGTCTCTCTGGCCTTCTGCGCGAAACTAGTAGCGATATATGCTTGCCTTCCCTACTTCGAATCAATACGGCTTAAGTTGTCAAATTGCGCTGTGACAGTGCCGAACTTTTCTGCCCAAATACCTGTGCCGTCCGCACGTACGAGAAAGCCTGAGTACTTCTCGCATCTTCTGAACCTCGTGTCTCGCGTTTGATTGCACACACAGCCTTGATTCTTCGAGTTGTCATCCACGTTCAGCGACTCGAGAGCCCTCCGTGGATTGCGACCTGCGCACGCATATTTGAATCAAAATTAGCACCAAATACCTCGCTAGGAATACTAGGGGAGCTTGCACAACAGTAAGAGCATAGAGGGAGAAAGAGAGTCGGGTAATTTATCCAAAGCTTGGTATTCACGTAAAGTCTTGTGTTCTTACCTACTTTGCTGCAATACTGGTATTGTCTCAATACCTCCATTATGCCGTTTCGTGACAGGATTGCCCGACGATTCGGCGATAGTGTAGGTCTATGCCTGCTGCCTTGCATATCAGGAATTCCAAGCTCACGTGTATTCTAGTTATCACCTTCTCCTTCGCCTAATCAAGCCTATTTATCTTGTAAGTCGATAACTATACGCATGTTCCGCACCAGCACGACACAAATTACTAACACTCTTCGCAGATTATGACGTTTGTCGTACGTAGTAGTCTTCGAGCTGCAAGATTCTCAACTGCTAATGAATCAAAATAGTCACATACGAGGATGTCAAGGCACTCAAATCTGACTGGCTTACTGATAATGTGCGCATATTTATCTTCTCCTGATATTCTCAAAGATCCGCAGGCCAATTATTCTAATGCTTTTGCCCCTTCAGAACATAGCCTTCTGGGAAGAATTCTTAGATCGAGAAATCTTGACCAAATATCCGCGAGCTCATATCGTCCTATTGAAGCCATCGATGGCCTTTCTCCTCATGAAGAACAAAGATTCCGACATGGTCAGATCCGCTCTCCCCGACTTCCGAGGCATCACCCATATTTTCCTACCCATCAACGACAATCGGAACGTCTCCATGGCAGAAGGGGGGACTCACTGGTCGCTTCTCCTCGTCAGCATCATAGACGGCGTTGCGTTCCATTATGATTCCATGGAAGGCGCGAATAATGAGGAAGCCTGGGAGGCATGCAGAAGATTAGCCAGTGTCCTCGGTAGACCTTTGCGTTTCCATTACTTATCTGAGTGTCCTCAGCAGGAGAACGGAAGTGATTGTGGTGTCTACGTCTGCATCATCATGCGCCATCTCCTCGTGAAGCGGCTCCTAGCCGTCAACGCAGGCGAAAAAATCTCCATGAGTATGGCACACAAAGCTATCGATGCGATGGGGGCACGGAAGGAGATGCTCAAAATCGTGGAGAACTTGCGGAAGGAGGGCGAGCGAAGACGAATAACGCCAAGTAATACACCACCGCGGATTGAGTAAGGGTAATTGGTATTTCGGGTCATGTTATCACCTATTCTCTGAGCGTACTTGACCCGGAGCTATGCGTTTGTCTTCCATCTTTACAATTGCATAAGCGGTGGGATCTTTCACACAAGCTCATTGGAGCTCACACCAACGCGTCAGTTGATGTTCTCACGGACGAAATATAAGGAATATAGGGGACGCTAGATCTTTGTGGCCATTTTCGGACGGGGAATAGGCAGTACGTCGCTACAGCAGTATTTTTTGTTATCCGCGAATCGAGGAGTTAAGGGAAACCGGGCAATGTGGATATTTACGCTATGATTTAACGAACTGGGGTGGAAGTGCGATATTTGCTAAGCATTGTACACGGCGATGGCGTTTTTGGGGGGGCTTGTTTTTTCTCCCTTGTGGCTTTGCTTTCTTGCGGCCGGGCTTCTACTCGTCATTGAAGATGCTGATCAGTGCCTCATCAAACCTGGTCAGGACACAGTCAAGTCAGGACAGCTATGCTAATGGAGTGGGGAGGAGCTACTTCTCTTACCCTGTACTGGGACCAGAGACTTCAATCCCGTGCTGCCTACGTGGGATAGTGGCACTCATCGGATGCGAGACAACAGGAAAGCTTCAATTTCTCCTCATTACATCGATATGCCTGGTTTAGACCTTCATGATTTATTCTCGCTCCTAAAATTGGCTGCCATTGCCTTAAATGGCCATGTGCATGTCGATTGCGCTACGGTCCGAATTTGGTAGCCTGTTTTGTCTTACAAGTCTATCTTGATGGCAGCAATGCTGGCAGATACGAAGCCTGTGATGAAAAGCCAAGCACGCCGTTTCCCTGCCTCTTTGGCTGGATCAATAGGAACAAGTACACCGGCGCTCGCGCTTCGAACCGTAGTCCCATCGTCTTCGAAGATGACCCGCTTCTCCCATCCGTCTTGACCTCTCGTAACGTGCCATGCTACCACTGCATCCTTTCCCTGAGGATCTTGTCTCGTTTTTCCCAGGTCAATAGCTCTACCCAGGCCCGCCAAAACGAAACCACTTGCGTTGAAAGAGCTGCTGGCGTAGGGATCCTCGAAGTAGCTCGGGTTGTCTATTGCCGAATCTAGGTAGATAGTGTCGCGGATCAGGATTTTAGCTCGGTCAATTTTCGGATTGGTCAGGTCACCGATGAATAGACTACCGCCCATTGCGCTGGCTACGAGGATCTCATTTGTAACTGTTGTGCGGCCAAGACCATTGCTGCTAAATATTCCATCTAAAGCAATGGATGCCTGGACCCCCTGAGCAGGCAGGATTCCGGTCATGGCACCAGAGAGTTCAACATAAATCGTGTTAGTCCATTTCGCTCCCGGAAATATCCCCTCGAGCTCTCTCATTCGACCTTCTTGGTAGAAGTGGTCATTCGTCACAAGGAACCTTGTAGGACTCAGGGCCAAGACGTCGTTTGGTGTCACGATGAGTGGATGCCACACGGACCGGAGGTGCTGAGCTGTTGAGGAACCAACTCTGTGGTGAAATATCTCAACTTGAGAACGAGCCCTGGGAACGTTATCGGTAGGTTTCTGGGGTCTCTCTGCAAAATCTTTGCTGTAGTCGAAAAAGTCGGGGTTGGGAAGGTGGTTGATTGCAAAAATGTACACTGCCTCCCCGGGTTGCGCAGAAGGGTCCTGGATCACGTCAATCCCATGTGTCACAAGGAGGCCGCTGAAGTTTTCAAGCTTCAGCTGTGTGGCTTTCTTGGTCTTGAGGATCCATAACTGATGGTTAGCTCTGCCAACAGTACATGTAGAAAGCAGCCACAAGACGAACCTGGGGATCAATGACGAAGAGTCCACCCCTGGCCTGGGTGAGAACAGATGCATTGAGGGAAGTTAGTGGGGGAAACCATGAGAATCTGGTTAGGTCCGAGTCTTCGCAGGCCGTGTAGAGCTCCTGGCTCGGTTCGAAGTAATGGATATCCTCGCAGTGTGTGGTTCCTTCAATCAGAACTAGCTCATCAGGACTGGCAGCTTGGAACATCACGGGAGACCTAGAGATTCCCATGACTGTAGCGGCTCTCTGGATCTCTGGAACGAAGGCATAGTATATATAACCCAGGATGGCAGATAGGAGCGCTACAGTAAATGTGGGAGTTGAGATGAAGTTAGTCATGTTGGAACTACAGCTTAGGAAAGGTATCGTTGAGGGAATAGATATGTAAACTTGAAGGGGCCAACTTAGGATGATGGAAATGCAGCTAGGCTGGGTCATTTATGGCCGGTTGGGTAACT